>CATQJL010000223.1:72700704-72859315 GCA_958299035.1 Cylicocyclus nassatus | reverse complement strand
CATGCATGATTTCTTAGCACTTCCGACTTCTGGCCATTCTCATATTAGATTTGCGAACAGAGCATGACATAGCCCATATCGCCTTCCGTTAGTGAACTTTTTCTAATGAAACTTTGAATCATGTCAATCCAGGAAGCGAACAATGAAAATCTTTGAATGAGATTTTTCAGCTTGATAACATGAAAAACTTTGTCAGAGTCTACAAAGTCAGAGTCTAGTAGTTTTTATCTAAATGACTAAATTTCCTGGTACTTCTTCTATTAGCCTCCAGGTTCGACCTTCTATGAATCTTGGCATAATTCAAATATCTTTCGATTTGTTGTTGAACGGTGGCCAAGATTGGTATGGTGACAATTTATTACTTGGCTAACGTTTCGGCGCCAACGCCGTCTTCAGAGCCTGTAACCAAAAACGTATGTGTATAGTGCCTACTGAGCCCTCGTTACCGTACGATTCAACTGCGTTGAGCACGAGACCAGCAAAGGGCTAGAACATGCCTTACCTCATTTGACGTTAGTCGATGGATTTGACCGCTCGTGGTCAAGCTGTGCAGAATGTGATGGTACGTTTTTGTTCTCCAAGCTGTTTATACTTTGGCTATCAAAACCGCAAAGGCTTTGATACGGTGATAATTCTTTGATTACGGTAATGCACTCGTCCTTTTTGTTCATTTTGGGGTTACGTGACGTAATCCAAAATGCTTCGAGTGTCTTTCGTGGGATAGTTTCTTGTTCGTATGACAAGATTGTGGCAGCGATATCAAACGGCATATTATCGTGCGACACTCTGCTATGTGCACTTAGAGGAGTGGATGCTTTGCGTTTTGCGAGTCCAACCAAGTGCTCTTTGATCCGTAGACATAATGGCCGTCCGGTCTCTCCCACATATTCTTCACCGCATACTTGACAAGTAATGAGATAGACGACCCCGCATCTTAGGCAATCACCTGGTCTTCCAAAGGGACATATTACGCAATCTGTTGTTGAGCAAATATTGTCATATGCGCGATTGCGAATTAGCTGCTTTTTAAGATTGGGAGGAGGGATGTCTACAATTCGAACATAGTCTTGCAAGCCTGCTTGATGTAAACTCCTCCTAACAGCTTTGCTAAAATCGTCCGTTACGAAAGGTATGCAAAAGGATATCTTTTGGGTGTCTTTCTCATGCGGCATGCATCTATTCGAGAAACTACCATTAACGCTACTCATCTGCAAATATCCATTGGATAGTGCAACTTCTTTAGCCAACTTCAACGATGCCGTACGTTCTTGCGTGCCAGAAGAGACCTTTTTAGCTGTTTTGAACATATTATTCAGAATAGACCTCTTCATATTTCGTGAGTGTGCTGAACGGTAATGTACTAAGATGTTTTTGTTGGTAGGCTTTCGATACCACTTGGTTTTCCAAATTCCGTTACGCAAATACACCTCAACATTTAGGAAAGCTAGCCAGTTTTGACTAGGCTTCTCGCGGGTGAATTTTATATTTGGCGATTGCGCATTCAGGATGTCGAAACATGTATATTGCGTAATATGTCCCTTTGGAAGACCAGGTGATTGCCTAAGATGCGGGGTCGTCTATCTCATTAAAAAGGTCTCTTCTGGCGCGCAAGAACGTACGGCATCGTTGAAGTTGGCTAAAGAAGTTGCACTATCCAATGGATATTTGCAGATGAGTAGCGTTAATGGTAGTTTCTCGAATAGATGCATGCCGCATGAGAAAGACACCCAAAAGATATCCTTTTGCATACCTTTCGTAACGGACGATTTTAGCAAAGCTGTTAGGAGGAGTTTACATCAAGCAGGCTTGCAAGACTATGTTCGAATTGTAGACATCCCTCCTCCCAATCTTAAAAAGCAGCTAATTCGCAATCGCGCATATGACAATATTTGCTCAACAACAGATTGCGTAATATGTCCCTTTGGAAGACCAGGTGATTGCCTAAGATGCGGGGTCGTCTATCTCATTACTTGTCAAGTATGCGGTGAAGAATATGTGGGAGAGACCGGACGGCCATTATGTCTACGGATCAAAGAGCACTTGGTTGGACTCGCAAAACGCAAAGCATCCACTCCTCTAAGTGCACATAGCAGAGTGTCGCACGATAATATGCCGTTTGATATCGCTGCCACAATCTTGTCATACGAACAAGAAACTATCCCACGAAAGACACTCGAAGCATTTTGGATTACGTCACGTAACCCCAAAATGAACAAAAAGGACGAGTGCATTACCGTAATCAAAGAATTATCACCGTATCAAAGCCTTTGCGGTTTGATAGCCAAAGTATAAACAGCATGGAGAACAAAAACGTACCATCACATTCTGCACAGCTTGACCACGAGCGGTCAAATCCATCGACTAACGTCAAATGAGGTAAGGCATGTTCTAGCCCTTTGCTGGTCTCGTGCTCAACGCAGTTGAATCGTACGGTAACGAGGGCTCAGTAGGCACTATACACATACGTTTTTGGTTACAGGCTCTGAAGACGGCGTTGGCGCCGAAACGTTAGCCAAGTAATAAATTGTCACCATACCAATCTTGGCCACCGTTCAACAACAAATCGAAAGATATTTGAATTATGCCAAGATTCATAGAAGGTCGAACCTGGAGGTTAATAGAAGAAGTACCAGCCAATTTCGTTCGACTTGTGAAAGAAGTCCTTTCTATGAGGCAAAAGATCGCGCAAGAAAGGCAATCACTTCAATTCCTTCAACGGTGTTTACGCTACTCCATCGTTCTGAATTTTATCACGAAAAAAACGTTTACATGAAGTATGCGGACTTAAAGAAGAGGACAAACAGCTAAAAGAACTTCAACTTCGCATTCTACGTATAGCTACGAAAACCAAAAGAGATCATATGTTTTCTGTGCTAAAGAAGTGCTTGTACAAAGAAAAGTGTTGCGAGCGTTTGGTACCTACCGCCGTTTGGAAGAGAATTGTAGATAAATCAAAAACCATATGTGGTACTATTCGATCTAGTGCTAAGCTGAGACTTCAGAAAAAGTTCGATGGGCTGTTAGAGCAAAGACAGCAAAGACTGCAGACATCGGTACGTTCAGTCGAGGTAATTGTTCGGATTTTGACCAAACTCCTCAAGCACTGCAGAACAATCTCCTTGCTCCACGTGTAACTGTTCTCGGTGATGCAACTCTCTCTGCAAACGCCTTAAGTGTCTTGAATTTGGGACCTAGCTTTTCACCTACCCAAGCAGTGGGTCCCAGGATAGTCCGCAAGGTTGTTGGCAGCTTACAAACGCTACGTGACCGTCTGCGACTAAGAGCAAAGCAAGAATGTGAGGAATCGGATAGGCAGCAAATTATAGATACCAGGGACACGAGATTACCAGTCATACCATTCCCTTCACTTGTATACAAGCCTCAAGAGCCTAATGCGGTCGTAGATACGAAGTTTCGTCTCTTTACTACTTCGCTTTTCGGCATTTTGACGCGATACTCACAAAAACGTTTACCTCGTAATCTCACTCCTGGCCAGTACCAGGGTCTCCGTGAATTGCGAAGCATGTGCGTTGATGGTGATATCAAAATTTCTATTTCCGACAAAGGAGGCGAGTTCACCGTTATAAGCCGTGATCTAGATGCCGCCATAATCAAACATCACTTAAGCGATAATACTCTATACCAACCGTCATCGGAAAAAGAGTTTACGAAACAGTACAGGCGCTTGAATAGGGTATGGATCGAGACTGCAAAAGACATCGGATTATCTAAGCCTACTGTCTCGCGACTGAAAAGTGATCTTCCCATTTGCCCGGTACTATATGTTCTTGTCAAAACACACAAAATTCCTCATTCATCTCTCTCTTCCATCAATCCGCTAGACTACAAGGTTAGACCCATCGTTAGCTGTATAGGAGGACCGAACGATAAAATTTCGTGGTTGTTGAATGTGATATTATCCCAGCTTCTCAAGTACATTCCTGCGCATCTTTCAAATACCAGCATGTTTCTTGAGAGATTGCATAGCGCAAAACTGGAAGGTGAATGTAGTATGGAGTCTTTCGATGTTACTTCACTCTACACCAACGTCTCCAATACTGATGCTATGCAAGCAGTACACGAACTTCTATGCGAATATCAAAGCTTGCTTAATATGTATGGCTTCAACATAAGGCAAGTAATGACGTTGCTGAATGAGTGCCTCAATTGCTCCATATTCCGTTGGTCTGGCCAGTACTTCAAGCAAATTAGAGGTTTATCCATGGGACAAAGATTGGCACCTATAGTAGCGATAATTTTTATGTCGAAAGTTGAAAGTCCGGTGCTAGCGCGTAAACCTCTTTTGTACTGCAGGTACATTGACGATTGCTACATTGTATGCGCCACCCAAAAGGAAGTCGATACATGTTTCGACATCCTGAATGCGCAATCGCCAAATATAAAATTCACCCGCGAGAAGCCTAGTCAAAACTGGCTAGCTTTCCTAAATGTTGAGGTGTATTTGCGTAACGGAATTTGGAAAACCAAGTGGTATCGAAAGCCTACCAACAAAAACATCTTAGTACATTACCGTTCAGCACACCCACGAAATATGAAGAGGTCTATTCTGAATAATATGTTCAAAACAGCTAAAAAGGTCTCTTCTGGCGCGCAAGAACGTACGGCATCGTTGAAGTTGGCTAAAGAAGTTGCACTATCCAATGGATATTTGCAGATGAGTAGCGTTAATGGTAGTTTCTCGAATAGATGCATGCCGCATGAGAAAGACACCCAAAAGATATCCTTTTGCATACCTTTCGTAACGGACGATTTTAGCAAAGCTGTTAGGAGGAGTTTACATCAAGCAGGCTTGCAAGACTATGTTCGAATTGTAGACATCCCTCCTCCCAATCTTAAAAAGCAGCTAATTCGCAATCGCGCATATGACAATATTTGCTCAACAACAGATTGCGTAATATGTCCCTTTGGAAGACCAGGTGATTGCCTAAGATGCGGGGTCGTCTATCTCATTACTTGTCAAGTATGCGGTGAAGAATATGTGGGAGAGACCGGACGGCCATTATGTCTACGGATCAAAGAGCACTTGGTTGGACTCGCAAAACGCAAAGCATCCACTCCTCTAAGTGCACATAGCAGAGTGTCGCACGATAATATGCCGTTTGATATCGCTGCCACAATCTTGTCATACGAACAAGAAACTATCCCACGAAAGACACTCGAAGCATTTTGGATTACGTCACGTAACCCCAAAATGAACAAAAAGGACGAGTGCATTACCGTAATCAAAGAATTATCACCGTATCAAAGCCTTTGCGGTTTTGATAGCCAAAGTATAAACAGCATGGAGAACAAAAACGTACCATCACATTCTGCACAGCTTGACCACGAGCGGTCAAATCCATCGACTAACGTCAAATGAGGTAAGGCATGTTCTAGCCCTTTGCTGGTCTCGTGCTCAACGCAGTTGAATCGTACGGTAACGAGGGCTCAGTAGGCACTATACACATACGTTTTTGGTTACAGGCTCTGAAGACGGCGTTGGCGCCGAAACGTTAGCCAAGTAATAAATTGTCACCATACCAATCTCTCTCTTCCATCAATCCGCTAGACTACAAGGTTAGACCCATCGTAAGCTGTATAGGAGGACCGAACGATAAAATTTCGTGGTTGTTGAATGTGATATTATCCCAGCTTCTCAAGTACATTCCTGCGCATCTTTCAAATACCAGCATGTTTCTTGAGAGATTGCATAGCGCAAAACTGGAAGGTGAATGTAGTATGGAGTCTTTCGATGTTACTTCACTCTACACCAACGTCTCCAATACTGATGCTATGCAAGCAGTACACGAACTTCTATGCGAATATCAAAGCTTGCTTAATATGTATGGCTTCAACATAAGGCAAGTAATGACGTTGCTGAATGAGTGCCTCAATTGCTCCATATTCCGTTGGTCTGGCCAGTACTTCAAGCAAATTAGAGGTTTATCCATGGGACAAAGATTGGCACCTATAGTAGCGATAATTTTTATGTCGAAAGTTGAAAGTCCGGTGCTAGCGCGTAAACCTCTTTTGTACTGCAGGTACATTGACGATTGCTACATTGTATGCGCCACCCAAAAGGAAGTCGATACATGTTTCGACATCCTGAATGCGCAATCGCCAAATATAAAATTCACCCGCGAGAAGCCTAGTCAAAACTGGCTAGCTTTCCTAAATGTTGAGGTGTATTTGCGTAACGGAATTTGGAAAACCAAGTGGTATCGAAAGCCTACCAACAAAAACATCTTAGTACATTACCGTTCAGCACACCCACGAAATATGAAGAGGTCTATTCTGAATAATATGTTCAAAACAGCTAAAAAGGTCTCTTCTGGCGCGCAAGAACGTACGGCATCGTTGAAGTTGGCTAAAGAAGTTGCACTATCCAATGGATATTTGCAGATGAGTAGCGTTAATGGTAGTTTCTCGAATAGATGCATGCCGCATGAGAAAGACACCCAAAAGATATCCTTTTGCATACCTTTCGTAACGGACGATTTTAGCAAAGCTGTTAGGAGGAGTTTACATCAAGCAGGCTTGCAAGACTATGTTCGAATTGTAGACATCCCTCCTCCCAATCTTAAAAAGCAGCTAATTCGCAATCGCGCATATGACAATATTTGCTCAACAACAGATTGCGTAATATGTCCCTTTGGAAGACCAGGTGATTGCCTAAGATGCGGGGTCGTCTATCTCATTACTTGTCAAGTATGCGGTGAAGAATATGTGGGAGAGACCGGACGGCCATTATGTCTACGGATCAAAGAGCACTTGGTTGGACTCGCAAAACGCAAAGCATCCACTCCTCTAAGTGCACATAGCAGAGTGTCGCACGATAATATGCCGTTTGATATCGCTGCCACAATCTTGTCATACGAACAAGAAACTATCCCACGAAAGACACTCGAAGCATTTTGGATTACGTCACGTAACCCCAAAATGAACAAAAAGGACGAGTGCATTACCGTAATCAAAGAATTATCACCGTATCAAAGCCTTTGCGGTTTTGATAGCCAAAGTATAAACAGCATGGAGAACAAAAACGTACCATCACATTCTGCACAGCTTGACCACGAGCGGTCAAATCCATCGACTAACGTCAAATGAGGTAAGGCATGTTCTAGCCCTTTGCTGGTCTCGTGCTCAACGCAGTTGAATCGTACGGTAACGAGGGCTCAGTAGGCACTATACACATACGTTTTTGGTTACAGGCTCTGAAGACGGCGTTGGCGCCGAAACGTTAGCCAAGTAATAAATTGTCACCATACCAATCTTGGCCACCGTTCAACAACAAATCGAAAGATATTTGAATTATGCCAAGATTCATAGAAGGTCGAACCTGGAGGTTAATAGAAGAAGTACCAGCCAATTTCGTTCGACTTGTGAAAGAAGTCCTTTCTATGAGGCAAAAGATCGCGCAAGAAAGGCAATCACTTCAATTCCTTCAACGGTGTTTACGCTACTCCATCGTTCTGAATTTTATCACGAAAAAAACGTTTACATGAAGTATGCGGACTTAAAGAAGAGGACAAACAGCTAAAAGAACTTCAACTTCGCATTCTACGTATAGCTACGAAAACCAAAAGAGATCATATGTTTTCTGTGCTAAAGAAGTGCTTGTACAAAGAAAAGTGTTGCGAGCGTTTGGTACCTACCGCCGTTTGGAAGAGAATTGTAGATAAATCAAAAACCATATGTGGTACTATTCGATCTAGTGCTAAGCTGAGACTTCAGAAAAAGTTCGATGGGCTGTTAGAGCAAAGACAGCAAAGACTGCAGACATCGGTACGTTCAGTCGAGGTAATTGTTCGGATTTTGACCAAACTCCTCAAGCACTGCAGAACAATCTCCTTGCTCCACGTGTAACTGTTCTCGGTGATGCAACTCTCTCTGCAAACGCCTTAAGTGTCTTGAATTTGGGACCTAGCTTTTCACCTACCCAAGCAGTGGGTCCCAGGATAGTCCGCAAGGTTGTTGGCAGCTTACAAACGCTACGTGACCGTCTGCGACTAAGAGCAAAGCAAGAATGTGAGGAATCGGATAGGCAGCAAATTATAGATACCAGGGACACGAGATTACCAGTCATACCATTCCCTTCACTTGTATACAAGCCTCAAGCGCCTGTACTGTTTCGTAAACTCTTTTTCCGATGACGGTTGGTATAGAGTATTATCGCTTAAGTGATGTTTGATTATGGCGGCATCTAGATCACGGCTTATAACGGTGAACTCGCCTCCTTTGTCGGAAATAGAAATTTTGATATCACCATCAACGCACATGCTTCGCAATTCACGGAGACCCTGGTACTGGCCAGGAGTGAGATTACGAGGTAAACGTTTTTGTGAGTATCGCGTCAAAATGCCGAAAAGCGAAGTAGTAAAGAGACGAAACTTCGTATCTACGACCGCATTAGGCTCTTGAGGCTTGTATACAAGTGAAGGGAATGGTATGACTGGTAATCTCGTGTCCCTGGTATCTATAATTTGCTGCCTATCCGATTCCTCACATTCTTGCTTTGCTCTTAGTCGCAGACGGTCACGTAGCGTTTGTAAGCTGCCAACAACCTTGCGGACTATCCTGGGACCCACTGCTTGGGTAGGTGAAAAGCTAGGTCCCAAATTCAAGACACTTAAGGCGTTTGCAGAGAGAGTTGCATCACCGAGAACAGTTACACGTGGAGCAAGGAGATTGTTCTGCAGTGCTTGAGGAGTTTGGTCAAAATCCGAACAATTACCTCGACTGAACGTACCGATGTCTGCAGTCTTTGCTGTCTTTGCTCTAACAGCCCATCGAACTTTTTCTGAAGTCTCAGCTTAGCACTAGATCGAATAGTACCACATATGGTTTTTGATTTATCTACAATTCTCTTCCAAACGGCGGTAGGTACCAAACGCTCGCAACACTTTTCTTTGTACAAGCACTTCTTTAGCACAGAAAACATATGATCTCTTTTGGTTTTCGTAGCTATACGTAGAATGCGAAGTTGAAGTTCTTTTAGCTGTTTGTCCTCTTCTTTAAGTCCGCATACTTCATGTAAACGTTTTTTTCGTGATAAAATTCAGAACGATGGAGTAGCGTAAACACCGTTGAAGGAATTGAAGTGATTGCCTTTCTTGCGCGATCTTTTGCCTCATAGAAAGGACTTCTTTCACAAGTCGAACGAAATTGGCTGGTACTTCTTCTATTAACCTCCAGGTTCGACCTTCTATGAATCTTGGCATAATTCAAATATCTTTCGATTTGTTGTTGAACGGTGGCCAAGATTGGTATGGTGACAATTTATTACTTGGCTAACGTTTCGGCGCCAACGCCGTCTTCAGAGCCTGTAACCAAAAACGTATGTGTATAGTGCCTACTGAGCCCTCGTTACCGTACGATTCAACTGCGTTGAGCACGAGACCAGCAAAGGGCTAGAACATGCCTTACCTCATTTGACGTTAGTCGATGGATTTGACCGCTCGTGGTCAAGCTGTGCAGAATGTGATGGTACGTTTTTGTTCTCCATGCTGTTTATACTTTGGCTATCAAAACCGCAAAGGCTTTGATACGGTGATAATTCTTTGATTACGGTAATGCACTCGTCCTTTTTGTTCATTTTGGGGTTACGTGACGTAATCCAAAATGCTTCGAGTGTCTTTCGTGGGATAGTTTCTTGTTCGTATGACAAGATTGTGGCAGCGATATCAAACGGCATATTATCGTGCGACACTCTGCTATGTGCACTTAGAGGAGTGGATGCTTTGCGTTTTGCGAGTCCAACCAAGTGCTCTTTGATCCGTAGACATAATGGCCGTCCGGTCTCTCCCACATATTCTTCACCGCATACTTGACAAGTAATGAGATAGACGACCCCGCATCTTAGGCAATCACCTGGTCTTCCAAAGGGACATATTACGCAATCTGTTGTTGAGCAAATATTGTCATATGCGCGATTGCGAATTAGCTGCTTTTTAAGATTGGGAGGAGGGATGTCTACAATTCGAACATAGTCTTGCAAGCCTGCTTGATGTAAACTCCTCCTAACAGCTTTGCTAAAATCGTCCGTTACGAAAGGTATGCAAAAGGATATCTTTTGGGTGTCTTTCTCATGCGGCATGCATCTATTCGAGAAACTACCATTAACGCTACTCATCTGCAAATATCCATTGGATAGTGCAACTTCTTTAGCCAACTTCAACGATGCCGTACGTTCTTGCGCGCCAGAAGAGACCTTTTTAGCTGTTTTGAACATATTATTCAGAATAGACCTCTTCATATTTCGTGGGTGTGCTGAACGGTAATGTACTAAGATGTTTTTGTTGGTAGGCTTTCGATACCACTTGGTTTTCCAAATTCCGTTACGCAAATACACCTCAACATTTAGGAAAGCTAGCCAGTTTTGACTAGGCTTCTCGCGGGTGAATTTTATATTTGGCGATTGCGCATTCAGGATGTCGAAACATGTATCGACTTCCTTTTGGGTGGCGCATACAATGTAGCAATCGTCAATGTACCTGCAGTACAAAAGAGGTTTACGCGCTAGCACCGGACTTTCAACTTTCGACATAAAAATTATCGCTACTATAGGTGCCAATCTTTGTCCCATGGATAAACCTCTAATTTGCTTGAAGTACTGGCCAGACCAACGGAATATGGAGCAATTGAGGCACTCATTCAGCAACGTCATTACTTGCCTTATGTTGAAGCCATACATATTAAGCAAGCTTTGATATTCGCATAGAAGTTCGTGTACTGCTTGCATAGCATCAGTATTGGAGACGTTGGTGTAGAGTGAAGTAACATCGAAAGACTCCATACTACATTCACCTTCCAGTTTTGCGCTATGCAATCTCTCAAGAAACATGCTGGTATTTGAAAGATGCGCAGGAATGTACTTGAGAAGCTGGGATAATATCACATTCAACAACCACGAAATTTTATCGTTCGGTCCTCCTATACAGCTTACGATGGGTCTAACCTTGTAGTCTAGCGGATTGATGGAAGAGAGAGATTGGTATGGTGACAATTTATTACTTGGCTAACGTTTCGGCGCCAACGCCGTCTTCAGAGCCTGTAACCAAAAACGTATGTGTATAGTGCCTACTGAGCCCTCGTTACCGTACGATTCAACTGCGTTGAGCACGAGACCAGCAAAGGGCTAGAACATGCCTTACCTCATTTGACGTTAGTCGATGGATTTGACCGCTCGTGGTCAAGCTGTGCAGAATGTGATGGTACGTTTTTGTTCTCCATGCTGTTTATACTTTGGCTATCAAAACCGCAAAGGCTTTGATACGGTGATAATTCTTTGATTACGGTAATGCACTCGTCCTTTTTGTTCATTTTGGGGTTACGTGACGTAATCCAAAATGCTTCGAGTGTCTTTCGTGGGATAGTTTCTTGTTCGTATGACAAGATTGTGGCAGCGATATCAAACGGCATATTATCGTGCGACACTCTGCTATGTGCACTTAGAGGAGTGGATGCTTTGCGTTTTGCGAGTCCAACCAAGTGCTCTTTGATCCGTAGACATAATGGCCGTCCGGTCTCTCCCACATATTCTTCACCGCATACTTGACAAGTAATGAGATAGACGACCCCGCATCTTAGGCAATCACCTGGTCTTCCAAAGGGACATATTACGCAATCTGTTGTTGAGCAAATATTGTCATATGCGCGATTGCGAATTAGCTGCTTTTTAAGATTGGGAGGAGGGATGTCTACAATTCGAACATAGTCTTGCAAGCCTGCTTGATGTAAACTCCTCCTAACAGCTTTGCTAAAATCGTCCGTTACGAAAGGTATGCAAAAGGATATCTTTTGGGTGTCTTTCTCATGCGGCATGCATCTATTCGAGAAACTACCATTAACGCTACTCATCTGCAAATATCCATTGGATAGTGCAACTTCTTTAGCCAACTTCAACGATGCCGTACGTTCTTGCGCGCCAGAAGAGACCTTTTTAGCTGTTTTGAACATATTATTCAGAATAGACCTCTTCATATTTCGTGGGTGTGCTGAACGGTAATGTACTAAGATGTTTTTGTTGGTAGGCTTTCGATACCACTTGGTTTTCCAAATTCCGTTACGCAAATACACCTCAACATTTAGGAAAGCTAGCCAGTTTTGACTAGGCTTCTCGCGGGTGAATTTTATATTTGGCGATTGCGCATTCAGGATGTCGAAACATGTATCGACTTCCTTTTGGGTGGCGCATACAATGTAGCAATCGTCAATGTACCTGCAGTACAAAAGAGGTTTACGCGCTAGCACCGGACTTTCAACTTTCGACATAAAAATTATCGCTACTATAGGTGCCAATCTTTGTCCCATGGATAAACCTCTAATTTGCTTGAAGTACTGGCCAGACCAACGGAATATGGAGCAATTGAGGCACTCATTCAGCAACGTCATTACTTGCCTTATGTTGAAGCCATACATATTAAGCAAGCTTTGATATTCGCATAGAAGTTCGTGTACTGCTTGCATAGCATCAGTATTGGAGACGTTGGTGTAGAGTGAAGTAACATCGAAAGACTCCATACTACATTCACCTTCCAGTTTTGCGCTATGCAATCTCTCAAGAAACATGCTGGTATTTGAAAGATGCGCAGGAATGTACTTGAGAAGCTGGGATAATATCACATTCAACAACCACGAAATTTTATCGTTCGGTCCTCCTATACAGCTAACGATGGGTCTAACCTTGTAGTCTAGCGGATTGATGGAAGAGAGAGATGAATGAGGAATTTTGTGTGTTTTGACAAGAACATATAGTACCGGGCAAATGGGAAGATCACTTTTCAGTCGCGAGACAGTAGGCTTAGATAATCCGATGTCTTTTGCAGTCTCGATCCATACCCTATTCAAGCGCCTGTACTGTTTCGTAAACTCTTTTTCCGATGACGGTTGGTATAGAGTATTATCGCTTAAGTGATGTTTGATTATGGCGGCATCTAGATCACGGCTTATAACGGTGAACTCGCCTCCTTTGTCGGAAATAGAAATTTTGATATCACCATCAACGCACATGCTTCGCAATTCACGGAGACCCTGGTACTGGCCAGGAGTGAGATTACGAGGTAAACGTTTTTGTGAGTATCGCGTCAAAATGCCGAAAAGCGAAGTAGTAAAGAGACGAAACTTCGTATCTACGACCGCATTAGGCTCTTGAGGCTTGTATACAAGTGAAGGGAATGGTATGACTGGTAATCTCGTGTCCCTGGTATCTATAATTTGCTGCCTATCCGATTCCTCACATTCTTGCTTTGCTCTTAGTCGCAGACGGTCACGTAGCGTTTGTAAGCTGCCAACAACCTTGCGGACTATCCTGGGACCCACTGCTTGGGTAGGTGAAAAGCTAGGTCCCAAATTCAAGACACTTAAGGCGTTTGCAGAGAGAGTTGCATCACCGAGAACAGTTACACGTGGAGCAAGGAGATTGTTCTGCAGTGCTTGAGGAGTTTGGTCAAAATCCGAACAATTACCTCGACTGAACGTACCGATGTCTGCAGTCTTTGCTGTCTTTGCTCTAACAGCCCATCGAACTTTTTCTGAAGTCTCAGCTTAGCACTAGATCGAATAGTACCACATATGGTTTTTGATTTATCTACAATTCTCTTCCAAACGGCGGTAGGTACCAAACGCTCGCAACACTTTTCTTTGTACAAGCACTTCTTTAGCACAGAAAACATATGATCTCTTTTGGTTTTCGTAGCTATACGTAGAATGCGAAGTTGAAGTTCTTTTAGCTGTTTGTCCTCTTCTTTAAGTCCGCATACTTCATGTAAACGTTTTTTTCGTGATAAAATTCAGAACGATGGAGTAGCGTAAACACCGTTGAAGGAATTGAAGTGATTGCCTTTCTTGCGCGATCTTTTGCCTCATAGAAAGGACTTCTTTCACAAGTCGAACGAAATTGGCTGGTACTTCTTCTATTAACCTCCAGGTTCGACCTTCTATGAATCTTGGCATAATTCAAATATCTTTCGATTTGTTGTTGAACGGTGGCCAAGATTGGTATGGTGACAATTTATTACTTGGCTAACGTTTCGGCGCCAACGCCGTCTTCAGAGCCTGTAACCAAAAACGTATGTGTATAGTGCCTACTGAGCCCTCGTTACCGTACGATTCAACTGCGTTGAGCACGAGACCAGCAAAGGGCTAGAACATGCCTTACCTCATTTGACGTTAGTCGATGGATTTGACCGCTCGTGGTCAAGCTGTGCAGAATGTGATGGTACGTTTTTGTTCTCCATGCTGTTTATACTTTGGCTATCAAAACCGCAAAGGCTTTGATACGGTGATAATTCTTTGATTACGGTAATGCACTCGTCCTTTTTGTTCATTTTGGGGTTACGTGACGTAATCCAAAATGCTTCGAGTGTCTTTCGTGGGATAGTTTCTTGTTCGTATGACAAGATTGTGGCAGCGATATCAAACGGCATATTATCGTGCGACTCTGCTATGTGCACTTAGAGGAGTGGATGCTTTGCGTTTTGCGAGTCCAACCAAGTGCTCTTTGATCCGTAGACATAATGGCCGTCCGGTCTCTCCCACATATTCTTCACCGCATACTTGACAAGTAATGAGATAGACGACCCCGCATCTTAGGCAATCACCTGGTCTTCCAAAGGGACATATTACGCAATCTGTTGTTGAGCAAATATTGTCATATGCGCGATTGCGAATTAGCTGCTTTTTAAGATTGGGAGGAGGGATGTCTACAATTCGAACATAGTCTTGCAAGCCTGCTTGATGTAAACTCCTCCTAACAGCTTTGCTAAAATCGTCCGTTACGAAAGGTATGCAAAAGGATATCTTTTGGGTGTCTTTCTCATGCGGCATGCATCTATTCGAGAAACTACCATTAACGCTACTCATCTGCAAATATCCATTGGATAGTGCAACTTCTTTAGCCAACTTCAACGATGCCGTACGTTCTTGCGCGCCAGAAGAGACCTTTTTAATGAGATAGACGACCCCGCATCTTAGGCAATCACCTGGTCTTCCAAAGGGACATATTACGCAATATACATGTTTCGACATCCTGAATGCGCAATCGCCAAATATAAAATTCACCCGCGAGAAGCCTAGTCAAAACTGGCTAGCTTTCCTAAATGTTGAGGTGTATTTGCGTAACGGAATTTGGAAAACCAAGTGGTATCGAAAGCCTACCAACAAAAACATCTTAGTACATTACCGTTCAGCACACTCACGAAATATGAAGAGGTCTATTCTGAATAATATGTTCAAAACAGCTAAAAAGGTCTCTTCTGGCACGCAAGAACGTACGGCATCGTTGAAGTTGGCTAAAGAAGTTGCACTATCCAATGGATATTTGCAGATGAGTAGCGTTAATGGTAGTTTCTCGAATAGATGCATGCCGCATGAGAAAGACACCCAAAAGATATCCTTTTGCATACCTTTCGTAACGGACGATTTTAGCAAAGCTGTTAGGAGGAGTTTACATCAAGCAGGCTTGCAAGACTATGTTCGAATTGTAGACATCCCTCCTCCCAATCTTAAAAAGCAGCTAATTCGCAATCGCGCATATGACAATATTTGCTCAACAACAGATTGCGTAATATGTCCCTTTGGAAGACCAGGTGATTGCCTAAGATGCGGGGTCGTCTATCTCATTACTTGTCAAGTATGCGGTGAAGAATATGTGGGAGAGACCGGACGGCCATTATGTCTACGGATCAAAGAGCACTTGGTTGGACTCGCAAAACGCAAAGCATCCACTCCTCTAAGTGCACATAGCAGAGTGTCGCACGATAATATGCCGTTTGATATCGCTGCCACAATCTTGTCATACGAACAAGAAACTATCCCACGAAAGACACTCGAAGCATTTTGGATTACGTCACGTAACCCCAAAATGAACAAAAAGGACGAGTGCATTACCGTAATCAAAGAATTATCACCGTATCAAAGCCTTTGCGGTTTTGATAGCCAAAGTATAAACAGCTTGGAGAACAAAAACGTACCATCACATTCTGCACAGCTTGACCACGAGCGGTCAAATCCATCGACTAACGTCAAATGAGGTAAGGCATGTTCTAGCCCTTTGCTGGTCTCGTGCTCAACGCAGTTGAATCGTACGGTAACGAGGGCTCAGTAGGCACTATACACATACGTTTTTGGTTACAGGCTCTGAAGACGGCGTTGGCGCCGAAACGTTAGCCAAGTAATAAATTGTCACCATACCAATCTTGGCCACCGTTCAACAACAAATCGAAAGATATTTGAATTATGCCAAGATTCATAGAAGGTCGAACCTGGAGGCTAATAGAAGAAGTACCAGGAAATTTAGTCATTTAGATAAAAACTACTAGACTCTGACTTTGTAGACTCTGACAAAGTTTTTCATGTTATCAAGCTGAAAAATCTCATTCAAAGATTTTCATTGTTCGCTTCCTGGATTGACATGATTCAAAGTTTCATTAGAAAAAGTTCACTAACGGAAGGCGATATGGGCTATGTCATGCTCTGTTCGCAAATCTAATATGAGAATGGCCAGAAGTCGGAAGTGCTAAGAAATCATGCATGCGAAACGCAAATTTGGCATGCAGAGCCATGTTCGGCTATATGCTGGGCCAAGACATGCACTAAATTTCTTTATATAGTCCATATCTAAAGGTGAAACCTAAAACGGCGATATTCCGTTAAATCTCGCATTTTATGTACGATTTCTCGCAATAAAACTGCTCA
This sequence comes from Cylicocyclus nassatus, assembly GCA_958299035.1. Taxonomy (NCBI): domain Eukaryota; kingdom Metazoa; phylum Nematoda; class Chromadorea; order Rhabditida; family Strongylidae; genus Cylicocyclus; species Cylicocyclus nassatus. The sequence continues at coordinate 72,842,620 of CATQJL010000223.1, read as the reverse complement.
TAAGTTTGTCTACAAAGACATGTAGCAGATGGAAGACAGACTTAATGTCAGCGTTTTATGTTTGATTGAGATTAAAAAAATTTTTTTGACTATGGAAAGGAAGAGCGCGTATGCTCTTTTAGTTAGATGGCATTTTATGAATGCAAGTTTTACAAATTTATTTTACATGCGGTAGTCTAGTAGCTAGTTTACATATCAGGCTGCTTCGTAATCAATGCATGCAATTTCAAAATCACATTCAAATCTAGATGATTCTGTTACAAACTCATCCTTTGAACGCATTAGAAACTATTGCGAAATGCTAAAGTGTACCTGAGGAAATTCGAAAAGATATTAACCTGAGATAGCTAGAATTTTCTTGATTTTTTTGAGGAAGCATAACTCACTCGCGAATGCGCTAGGGTGGAGCGAACTTTGTTATTGTATTAGGTTGAACCGAAAGTTCTGTCGCATCATGTTATTGTATTAGGTTGAACCGAAAGTTCTGTCGCATCATTTTTAGAAAATCATAACTTCTTTCTGTCACGACGATTTTGCGCAACTCAAATTCTTTCTGAAAGCATAAAGCATGTAGTTTTCAAAAGCTCCCTGGTGAGTTTCCGATATGCTCAGGTGGTAGAGATAAAAATGAGAGAACGAGATCATCCAAAATTCAAAATTTTTAAGCAAGAATTCTAGAAATTCAGAAACACTACGAGAAAATCCAGAAAAGCCATTACCCTAATTTTTCTTACATTTGATTACTAACTGAGTCAAGTTTGTGCTGATCGAGCCCTTCTTGCAAAAGTTATGATTTTTTGAAAAATAAAGCCAAAAAATCAAATTCTTAAGAAATGGATTTTTTGTGCATTTCTTCTGAAACAAAACCTCGATCAGCACAAACTTGACTCAGTCAGTAATCAAATGTAAGAAAAATTAGGATAATGGCTTTTCTGGATTTTATCGCAGTGTTTCTGAATTTCTAGAATTCTTGCTTAAAAATTCCGAATTTCGGATGGTCTCGTTCTCTCATTTATATCTCTGCCACCTGAGCATGTCGAAAACTTCCCAGGGAGCTTTTGGAAACTACATGCTTTACGCTTTCAGACAAAATTTGAATTGCGCACAATCGTCTGGCCGAAAGAAGGGGTGCGTAGCAAGTGGTACCCAGGCAGCCGACTGCTGCCGCAGTCAGCCGCCAGAGCTGGCGTCAGCGCCGTCGCATATGGTAAAATGATTACGGTAGCCGTCTGAAATCTCCTGCCGAGAGGTTTCCTCGCACCTCGTCGCGCTGAGGTGCAATACCAGCCTCAGGGGCAGCGCTATTATCGATATTCATACCATTTTCAACAGCGAAAATTCTATATTGCACTTAGTTGTAAGTCCTCCTATCTTGAAACCTGGGCATGTTATAAACAGTTTCTTTATCTTTCTGTGCCGTACAGGTTTGTTATGGTAGTAACTTTATTGCCTTACGTTTCGACCACATGCCGTCTTCAGAGGCCGGAAAGGAGTCAGTCACAATTACAATGATATTCGGTAGTACACTGGTGAGTACGAGTCAATCGCCGGACATGCTTTCTCTACACTAGACGAATCGAATATACGAGTGAGAAAAGGTGTTTGGCGGCCAAGAGCGAACATCATTGTGACTGACTCCTTTCAGGCCTCTGAAGACGGCGTGTGGCCGAAACGTAAGGCAATAAAGTTACTAAAATAACAAACCTGTACGGCACAACAATATATTGCACTGATAAAAAGCAAATGAACAAAATACAGAGTAGAATTTTTTTCAAAGGAAAACGGTTATAAAATTCAGTTTCTTAAAATAACCAGAAGTTGAAATAATTCAAGATGCAAAAAAGTGTTCAGTCAACAAGATATTTTCCTTAGAATTAGAAACGGAGAACGTACGAGACATAACGAAAAGTCATTTTTCAGAATCATTTTTCCGCATTCGGTCAAATTTTTTCAATATATTCTTTGCAATGTTTTGTAGTAAACAGTTTAAGCTTTCTAATAGCGTTTCTAATAAGTTTCATCGATGCCCAATCGTATCTAATCTATCTCAGGGGCAGCGCTAATCCATACACCAAAAAAGACCTAGTCTATCTAATCTATATACCAAAAAAGAAAACACTGCAAAAAATATATTGCAAAAATTCGACCGAATGCGGAAAAGTGATTCTGAAAATGAAATTACAAAACTGCTCCGGAATTTCCTTTACAACCTAAAAAGTTCTTGATCATCTTCGTTGATCTCTTTTATATCAGCAAACGTGGCATGGTAGAATGCTCTCCTGCCGGGCGGCCCGGGTTCGATTCCCGGCCGCCAGAAGAAACCATTATCCGTCGGAATCCGGCGCTGACCTTAGCTACAGTATATAGCTAACGCGACCATAAAAGGCGACCCGGCTGCCTCTTACTTTTTCATTGATCTTAACTATCAGATCATGAAGTGGTCCTGCATTTAATATGATGTGTTGTTTATCCTCTGAGTCGTATATATATAACTAATCATTTCACTATCCTTATTCAAGTAATGAATGGGAACCTTTTGCTAACAACTGATGTTGATGGATGACGTAGAAGTATCACTTCACTTACGAAATCCTTTTGTTGTTAAGGATTTTGAAACAAGACTGTCATTGGTAAGGATGACTTCATCTCCCTGAACAATGTACACTTTTGGGAGCAGAGTCTCTAACTTCATCAAATAAAACCCTTTTATATTCTAGCGAAAAGTTCTTGGGATATCTTGATAATGATGAATTCCATGAGATCTAGAGAAACATCAGTTCCTCAGTATTTGCACGTTATGGTATATTGAGAGAGTATCCAAGATGAGGAGAATTTTCAGTACCGTGGCAAAATCAGAGAGTAAACAAGACAAATTAGTTTCAGGATGACAATGTGTGGTAAGTAAGATTTATATGTAGTGAGTAATCAAAGCCAAAGGAAAGATAATAGGCAGCTAGGTCACCTTTTATGGTCGCGTCAGCTATATACTGTAGCTAAGGTCAGCGCCGGATTCCGACGGATAATGGTTTCTGCCGCCAGAACCCCTGCCGATGGCGGCCCCCTTTCTTGCATCGGGAGCGGGGCGCGTAGCCCCGCACTCTTCGTTTTGCGCTCTCCCGAGCACCTTGTCAATATCCTGATAAACATAACCACTGAACCACTTTCAAATGTACTAAAAAGGGCCTGCCATACGCCCTGTACACACTAGGCTATACCATAAGCCTCAAGTCGCCACAACTGAGTCTTGAAATGCCTTAACAGATTTTTTCGTCTTGTCTCGTACGTTCTTCTCCGATTTTTAATCCCAGGAAAAAATTTCGATAACTAAACACTATTTTGCATCTTGAAGATCTTAAGCAATTAAATTGCATAACCGTTTTCCTTTAGGAAAATTCTGCTCTGTAATCTGTTCATTAGCTCAATTCAATCAAGAATTTTTGCTGTTTAGAATGATATAAATATCGATAGTAGCGCTGCCCCTGAGGCTGATATCGCACCTCAGCGCGACGAGGTGCGAGGAAACCTTTCGGCAGGAGATTTTAGAGGCTAGCGTAATTATTTTACCATATGCGACGGCGCTGACGCCAGCTCTGGCGGTTGGCTGCGGCAGCAGTCGGCTGCCTAGGTACCACTTGCACGCCTCCCCGAAAGAAGTTATGATTTTTTGAAAGTGGTGCGACAGAACTTTCGGTTCAACCTAATATAACCAATGGTCGGTTGAGCAGTGCAGAAAAGTCGGTTTGCTGCTAGGACATACTGCAAAAGATTTTTCCTACTCTAAAATTTGAAGTAACGCACCAATGTCTGAGAAAAATATCTGCAATTGTTTCCCAAAGCTCCAGCAATCAGCCAAGATGAAGTCAGAATTTTTCATCTCAGGATTTGGAATCTAATTATGATTAGCATTTCGTAGACAAAACTTCGCAGTCATCGTGCTTTTTGGAACAAATCCGACGATTTGCATCGACTCAGGAGGGTGTAAGAAAAAAAATGTTTAGTGTCTCATTTCCGAAAGCACGGAACTCCGGAAACCAAGATCTTCGGAAACGAATGTGTATGTAAGAAACTAGACCAAAGGGAAGCTTTCAAAAGCCGCAGAACGTTCAACGGTTTAGGTTAAAAGGATATCTAACACTTGAAAGAAAAGGTAAGAAAAAGTGGATTATGAGCCAACCTAGTATAAAGGCTCATATTACCTGTTTACAAAGCATTTTAGCAGGTAAAACGAACAGATTTGGAATAAGCCTTTCATGTTGTACTCATTGGATCTCGCCTGCTGAAAATAGTCCAACTTCTAACCATGCCCTTGTTAGCAATAAAACTGCAAGCATTTCCCCGCTGCAGAAGCGAGTCAAATTGAGTTATAGTGCAAATGCCCTATCATAACTTATAATAACGGGCTAAGGATGTTTACGTGACTTTGTGTGTGTGTCTGTGTGTGTGTGAGAGTGTGTCTGTTACGAAATTCGTAGAGCGTGTTCCAGCCAACCTCCTGGGCTCAAATTTTGCAGAGCGCATGTTACCCGCATGAAAGTCCAACATGCAAAAGCACGAGCAGATTCGTTGAGTGGATCCCTCAGAAACTGCGTGTCAAACGGATCCACTTTGCATTTGGGCCGCAAAATTGGGTCTCCGTAATTCCACTTTTTTCAGAGTCGTAGATGTTTTTGCCAAGTAAATGTGCAAGCCATGAACTTAGGCTCAAAAAAGTGATCAAAAGTTCATTACTTTACAAAAACGGCGCCAAAAAGTATTGGTTGCGTAAATGGTCAATTTGACAAGGTTTTACCAGACCGTTTGACTAGATTTTTGCACAGAGATGTAGCTCATGGTGACTGCTGTTCTTATAGCAACTGTGAAGACCATGAAGAAATCAAAAACCTATGAAAATTTGCATTTGTTTTCCTGCAAAAAGTCTCATCCACGCGAAATCACCGATTTTACATAAAAAAGCTTTCGGAATGAGTAATTGTTTACATTTTGTTCGTGATAGTCGGCATTGCTCGGTGAGTTCCAATGCCATCATTATGCGAGAATGAGTAGGGCCTAGATAGTAGAGCAGTGCGAGCCTCTGCGAAGCAGAGGTGACGCACTGGTTGGAACATAACGCGTTCTAATTCAGAAAAATTGCGCTACCGAGTGAAGGTCACGAGTCAAAACGAAAGTGCAAAACTGCAGGAAATTTTGCAAGATCGCTGTGCACAGCAACATCTTGCATAATAGATGGCCTAGAGTAAAGCAAAGAGCGAGATAAACCGAGTCTGAATGCTCATTTGATCAAAAGCTTGAGATAGCACAAAATTCCAAAAGAATGAAAAAGCCTCAAGAAATTCCATACGTTGTAAGCCTATCATAAGTCCACCGTAAACGGTCTCAAAACGCAAAAAAGGGGTGAAATCTGTAATCAGCATGATTGAGAACCATTTGGGCAAAGTTTTGAGCAAATTTTCGATTTTGACTCATCTACCGTATGCTCCCGTTGGTACGAAAAAAAGGACTACCGTGATCGGAGTGCTGAACGTGGCAAATACCCTCCCCCTAGGTAAATTTTCCGGGAAGTTTGCGATTTTGACCTCCTACCTGCAACTAACCGCAACCACACAGGGAGACAATTTAGAGCGGAAAAGTGTGATCTTCGTGATCAACATGTCGAATGCCCCCATCTTCTTGATCAGAATTCAACAAAATCGTGCTTCTAACCCCCCCCCCCACACTTGTACACTTGCTGCAACTCCACAAAAGCTCTTTTATGCAGAATGAGTACTTTTCATGATATCAGCATGTCCAAGAACCCCTATGCGCAATGTTCCAACAAAACGAGATTTTCAGTTTCTGAGTTCCATACTGTGAAACAGCACGTATGTTTCCTCATGCATGTGTTATTGTCTCCAATTCTCCAAAACTCTTAGAAGAGAAAGTTACTCACACATCAAATGAAAAGGAGAGTGGCTGAATGCAGCAGTGCGGCCGTTCCTGCCTGTCAGTCTACAGTATACTGGGCGTTGCAAATACTGGGGTATGGTTGTACCAGGACGAATTATATATGGTGGACGAGATCTTTTGCCATAATCACTCGGAACTGGTGTTTCTCAACGAAAAATGTTCAATGCTCTTGCTCTGTTTACGAGGCAATACGGATGACCGAACGAATGTTGATGTGAAAAAAGTGCGAAAACAAAAAGTGCAAGGCGTTAGGTCAACTTGCTGCAACACGCGTTGAGAGCATCAGCTTGGATGCAAAAGGAGCGTTTGCAGAAAGAACCTGCTAGAATTGGAGCGAGGAATCAATTTTTAGGAAAATTCAGCATGCTAAGGTCCTGCAGAATTTTTTCATTTTTTCCATACTCGGACAAGTCCAAAATCCATGAGAAGTAAGAAGAAAGGCGTCTAGTGGGTTACTTTATTTTCGTTTGATTAGCCAATTTGGAATGGCAGGTACCAGTTTGATTCAAGTAAAAAAATTTGCAGAGCTTTATTTGCTGCTTCACTTCCTTTACTTGTCGAAAAAGGCAGACATTTGCCTTAGAGTCCGAAACGTGGTGATATATGCCAGTCTTTATTGCATTACAAAGGACGAAAAGTTAACACTTGTAAAGCGAAAGAAACAAAATTCAAACTCTTTCGGTATGATAATTGATTACAGAAGAATCTCGAACTTTGCAAGGGCTGTTAGTTCTAGTAGGGGCACCAGCGAAAAGTAATATTCAATTGCATGAAGTCAAATTCGATTGAAAATCTTTCTGCAGTCAAAGTAAAGTCAGAGCCAAACTTAATTTTTAGGCGAAGCCGAACTACTCTAAACAAGCTGAATCAAGCTGGATGATCCACCAAATGGCGGCCAGCTGCACGCTTATATTTTTTCAGAATTCTTCTTGATTGTAAAATTGGCTAGACCTACTGAGAGACTGTTATACTCTTGTTAAAACAAATTGATGACAGGCAGAATTTTTAATCCAAGCGAAATTAAATACTCAACATTTAGCAAAGTAAAGGCATATAGGATTAACGAGGATTAGATGATTAACGAGGACAGCCACTGAAGGAATAGCTGTACCGTAGAGTCCTGAGTCAATATTGCTACTCCCTCGTAGGTTACCGTTGGATCGGCAATCTCGCTCGCACTTTTTGATGCGTTGACAAGAACTGTTTCGACTCGATTTTGATGTAGAGTTGCAAATAAGCGTCAAATGTAATTCACTTTTTTTACTGGAGTAAAGACTTATATTATGTGAATTTTAATGACGCTGGATAGATGAGTTCCTGCAAAACTCATCTAAGCGAACAAAAAAAGGAAGTTGTTTTTCGAAAAAATATTCTCGACAATTTAACAGAGAAACCCCCATGCTAGGCATAAGTATTTCCATATGATTGGTTGACACTTGACATGCAACTTTGCCTTTTGAGATACCGTAATGCGGTAGCCTGGTAGCTATCAATTTACGTGCACACATAATATCCAATCCATTTTTCTAAAAGTAATGTCTGCTACAGAAGCAGGGCTCGGCACAGCTGGCACCGGGTCAAGCTGGGCATCGTTCTTAGGGCGGAAAGCAAAGGGAATATCGTTCTTCCGGGGTCCGGAGCGGAGAAGAGCCGCAATGCCGCCGGCATGCTACCGGCATGCTGTCCATCAAACAAACAAAGACGTTGTTTTCAGCCAAAACGCGATAGTATGACACCAAATTTGGTGTGTGCATGCGCGTTGGGGGACCTGAGCTATGGCCCAAAAATTTATGAAAACTTATGTGAATGAAATCTGTGCTGAACTTTTTTCTGAATTACCTGGCACCGCGCCAGCTGGGTGCCAGCTGAGCTGGCACCGACACTTTGCTCACAAAAGTTTTCATGACTTTTTTACAGAAAACGTATCTATACCGTAAAAGTTTACATACAGAAGAGAAACAATTTCATAATGTTTTCTTTTCAGCGTTTTATAGCCACCTGAAAATTTCTCGGTCTGCTCCGCAGTCGAAAAATCGGCTTCTCCTGCTTCTCAACATGTAATTCAACCACTTGAAAAGCCCAGGAAACTGTGAAAAGTTGTTCCATGAAATCAGCATGCATGAACACCCCACTACATGCTTTGACATAATCTAAAAATAATGACAGGTCTTCAAAACAGTTCAAAAAAATGAATTTTGAAAATTTCGTAAAAAGGGGATTTGTATGAATTTCAAAACCAAGCGGGACTTCATTTTGAAGTTTCTCTGGTGCCAGTTCGTGCGAAGTTCTACGACAAAGTTACCGAGTGCAGAATCAGCTCGTCTTCGGTGCAAATTGGGTGCAAAATGGCGTTGCTGCCAGTTCATGACCTCTCAGGAACTCCGCTAATTACGTAGCGGAGTTATCGGGGTGTGTAAGTTCGGCCTATCGGGGTATGTAAGTTCCGTTCCCCAACAAAAAACTTTCCAACGTTGAAAAAAGTGCGAAGCGATCCGAGAGCTTTAGAAATTGATATTGTACAAAGAGGAAAATGAAAAATATGCGCTTGTGAGAAAAATAGAATCGCAGATTCCGTTGAACGCCACATCATGTCATCGCCTCGGTGCCTTTTTTCTTGAAATAAAATAAATCACAAGAAAAAATTCGATCATGTTTACTTGTTATCGTAAAATGTAAAATTTTGCTTTTGTACTGTCATTTCATTACAACATAACTTAGAGAAATATGTTCCCATACTAAGCGATGACCGGGATGAATGCGAATATCATGGCAAATGATACGCAAATGTTGAGTATAAACTAACAAGAGCTACCCATGTTGGAGGCCTACATGCACTTGGAATTTGAATTTGAACGGACACCTTTAGTTCTGGCATATCCTTACGTATCATGTATTCAAAATCACTCGAAAGCATAAACTGATTTTCGACCCGATTTGAGCTTGGCTTTAATTTGATACTGCGCTTGCAACCAAGACTGATACTGCGAAATTTACATTCTTTTGAATTATGATCATAAAATTGAAATTTTTCGCATCGTTACTAGGTTGTAACCTAACTCTTGTTGCACTTAAGCTTCTTATATCTATGAAGTCGTATGTTTCGTAATCTCAATGGGGCTCCAGGGTACCATTCGAAAGAGCAAAGCAAGCTCTACAAGAATTTGTGCAAAAACTCGCAATAGCTTCGACTCACCGTAATCTTGCATCCAGAATCTGAGTCGTACTGAAGGCTCAAATAATAGGGAGAAATTCATATCTTCGTTCAAAAAAAAAAAATAAAACTCCACGGATCTCCAACTTGCTCACACAAATCACAAAACATCAGACACACATGTATACCGTTTCTGAAATTTTCCTCATCTAGAAATCGAGAAAACAAAAATTTTCATGCTTATATAAAAGCGAAACTATGCTGTTCCCACGCATGTGATTTTAACTACAGGCTTTTAGAGTATAATTGAAGATTTCTAGCTTTCCACAAGCCCTGGTCTTCTAAAATCAGCGCATATAGCTTTCCTCCTTCGAATGTTCCATGCAGATCAATATTTCTCGAAAACTAGAGCTTGTGGAACGCTGAAAATTTACATTTCTATAGGCCTGTGTATATAATCACATGCGTGGAAGCCGCATAGCTTCGTTTTTGTACAAACATAAAAATTTTCATTTTCTTGATTTCTAGATGAGGAAAAAAACCAGAAATGGTACATATGAGTGTCTGATGTTGTGTGATTTATATTAGCAGTTTGGATATCCATTGGATTTGGTTGAACGAAGATATAAATTTTTTCCTATTTTTTGAGCCTGCAGTACGACTCAGATTCTGGATGCAAACTTATGGTGAGTCGAAGCTGTGCAAACTTTTGCACACCATCTAAATCTTGTAGAGCTTGCTCTGCTCTATCGAATAGCACGCTGGAGTCACGTCAAGGATATAAAGTATACAACTTATCGCCGTAAGAAGTCAAAGCGTAACAAGATTAAGTTACAATTTAATAGAATGTGATATTTAACATTACAACAAATCATGAAACTTATTGAAGCATCAAACTGCTCAGAACTCCAGTCACTGCTGCTGAAAAAAACCATGCAAAGCGTTCTGCTTTATTAGTTTTTTTGAATTTACCGATTACCACCTGGCATTGAAAAACGGCGTCTCTCCTGGGGGTCTTCCCCATATGCAGCCCAATAGTAGATCAAGCCTTGCCTCCCCAGGGCGTTGTGCTGCAAAGATAAGCTGACCCACTGCTAGGCGCAGAAGTAGAATATACGATTGTGGCTTTTCTGCGCCAGTGCACTGCTTGTTCTGTACCTCTCAGTTGCAAGCTGTTCTGAGGCGAAGCTTATTGAGAGCGATTTTTGTAAAGACTACTGCATGCCATCAGTTGACAAATGAGCAGTAACATGCAGGTAACCTCGAGTCATTTGTAACTTAATATGTGAGACTGCACATTAAGCCCTATTAGCGACGGCATCCTTACTGGTAACTTTCCAGTAAAACATTTTCTAGCTTAACAAAGTGTAGATTTATGTTCTATTGTCTAACATGTAATAAACAAAAATAAAAGGGACAGGAAAACAAGCAGAAATCACTGTAAATGAGCAGGTTCTAATTTTACAGTTCGTCAGTTAGCCTATTTAGTGTGCACTAGGCATATTAAGTTACGAATGACTCGACGATACACTTTTTTGAACGAGGTCGTTCTTTTCTTGAATCATCTTTATGTTGTCTAGGCTTTGCGTTTTTTGTCACCCTCGGGTTTTGTTTTTCCAACGAAAGAGCTGTCTAGCAAAACTTGTTCCAAATGATGGGCTGGTATTGTTAGTCGCTTCGACCTCTGAGTTCCCATTGAAGTCATAGCTGAATCTTATATATAATATAAAGCTGAATGTCTGTTTGTATGTCTGTATGTCTGTATGTATGTCTGTCTGTCTGTACCTATGTTCCGAATAGAAAATTCCATTTCTGAACCGATCGGGACCAAACTTGGCACACATACACTTCGGGCCCCGGCGGGTGTCATAGGCTACTTTTCGTATCGATCGATATCGATTTTATCGATTTTTTGCAAAATTTGAGCTACGGGGCTGGGAGTTGGCACAGGGGGGTTAGTGAGCATGGGGATTCCGAATACAATATTAGTTTTTAAAATCGTGCATTACTTTTATCGATTTTATCGATTTTTTTGCAAAGTTTGAGCTACGGGGCTGGGATTTGGCACAGGGGGGTAATCGAGCATGCTGATCACCCCCGTGGGGGTGATCGGCATGCTCGATTACACCCTTCTGCCAAATTCCAGCCCCCTAGCTTAAATTTTGCAAATAATCGATAAAATCGACATCGATCGATAACGAAAAGTGGACTGTGACACCCGCCGGGGCCCGAAGGGTATGTGTGCCAAGTTTGGTCCGGATCGGTTAAGAAATGGAATTTTCTGTTCGGAACATACGGCGGAGCCGGGTAAGCCAGCTAGTGTCTTTATATAATTGAAGATAAAGAGAATTGAATGTCAAGATCAAAATGGAAGCACTTCTCCTTACAGATGCTCTATACTCTTTATCACCCTATATGCAATCCTTACTTATCACTCGTCACGCTTCTACAACAATAGAAAAGCAACAAATTCGCATTTTCGTAGGATGTTTGGTGGTCAATACTAATATTATGCTCCTTGGTAAGGGTTCTCGTAAGAAAAGACTTTTTTAGTTTTTTTGAAATTCCACTTAGCGTTTCTCAATTCTCGACCCGCCATGCGAAGCCGCTACGTATTCTACACTTTAATGAGTATAGGTGACATGCTGAGCGGGACGTATCTTATTTATCCCAGCATAATGCGAATTAGTGAGATGGCCAACGGCACATTTTTGGGAGGTACGCAGCGTTGAGATTGAAAAAACAAGTGAATGTTCAACGTTTATTAAAGGTGTGTCACTTTGGGAATGCGCAACTAGAGGTTATATGGTATTCAGCATTTTCGGCAGAGAACTTGTTTCGTTATCTATGCTTTTCATGGCGGCAGAAAGAATATTTGTCGTCTTGTCAATTGGAACGTACCGGTAACTTGTAATGGCTTTTCACACAAACGCTAGAGATAGGCGGGCACCGGAAAATACGCGCTGTTGACCTCTCGCACTTTGCTTGCAGATCAGAAGTTCGCCATTTTTTGCTAATTACTTGTGGACCCCGTCTCTCAGATCTTTTGCAGATACATGCTTACCGCAGATACCTGCAAAAGAAGAAATCAACAAGCGGTCTTTCAAAAAATTCTGAGCGCTTTTTAAGCAATCTGCGTTCAAAATTCGGTCATTTCTTTTACCGAAACCCTTCTGCCCTCAACCACTGTCTGAGTTCTTAAAATTGTCTGTTCTAATAAGCACCCTTTTGCAGACTGTATGCAACACCCGTAGCCCGATTCGTGGCAGTCGCAATTTGTCTGCTTGTTTGCTTGATCTCTATACTAATTATGTTCCTCACTTCATATTATGACAGCCGCATTGAGGTGGAAGATGATAAATATTGTGGAATTTCCGGGAGGTTGCTGAAATAATTGTTGCTCTGAGTGACCGTCTAAGGCAAGGCACACTATTTTCAGTGTCACCGAGGATTTCGCCTACGTTTACAAAATTTTCAACGTTTTTTGCCAGGTTCATCGAGATAGATATCCCATTCCCATTCTCACGCATATACGTATATCTGATTTAAGACACCTTTCTTCACGAATGTGTCTTCAACAAAATTGTGTGGAAAAGAGTTTTCCGCAAAATTATACGCTCAAAGTTTGGCTAAATGTTGCCATTTGCTAATTTAATTAGTTTGACAGCGCTGCCGGCGTGCGGCGCAGCCAGCGTTTCCTTAGTGAGCGCATGACCCATATCCGCACGCAGTAAAGTTGTTAAATTCTTACAGCCGGAATGACACCAATAACACTGGCAATGCCGAAATCGTCACATCATAGATACGCGTAATCCGGATCGAGACAATTTAGAACCGATACGTGCTAGGCGGCGGCGTGCTGGCGTGCACATGCGATGCGACTACGATGTAGAGCGTATCAACCAGCTCGGTCTCGCGCAGATATGCCTTGCGGAAAGGCACCGTCGCATGCGACGTGTCGGCGCGTTCGAGTAGCAGTGTTCTCACGCGTTGCACCGCAAAATCGTGAGATCCTGCAGATGCGACGTCGCAGGATCGATGCTGTTGATACAGCGTATATGCTGCATAGCGCGACTACGGAATCTACTCGTACTTTTCCTTTACAGATTGGAAGCTTCTTAGGCTCTGGATCTGCGTATATTCTTGCTAGAAGTCTAGCAAAAGAGGCACGGTCGAAGGAGATCAAGTTAATCAAACCGATTCTTGTTGTGAGCTTCATCTCAAGTGCTGTCACATGTTCTGGCGATATTGCATGCTCATTAATAATTATTCCAATTTCAATTCGTTGACGGATTCGGTAAGTTGAGAATTTCCAATAGGAAGTGGGACTACAAAAACCATTCTTGAAGAAACAGAAAAAAATCTTTGCATTCAATACACCGTACAGCTTAGTGCAATTAAATTCTAAGTGATGCAACCTTCATTAAAGTTAGTACTGGAGGAATATCAAATTTGGTCAAATCTGGCCGAAAAAGTTAATTTTGAGGTAAATTTGATATTGCTCAAAAATCTTTGTAGAACGTTACAAGTTCACGATTGTACTCTAAAGCCTTCTAGTTTGCAGTTAGAAGTGCTAAAATGACTCAGTGCTGCTTTGGCTATAATTGAAAATTTCGTTTTCTCCATTTTTATAAAGGGAAAAATTGCGTCAAATGAATACATGGATGTATTATGGGGAAAGTATGAGGTTGCTTCAAAGGTGATGTACGTCTGAATTTCAACTTTGAATCTAGATGACTCTTTCAGAAATTATCTTTTTCAGCGCAATCATAGCTATTGCAAATATTAGGTCGTAACAAAATTAGTGCAGGTTTTACATTCCAACCGCAATAAGTCATACACTTCTCATTTCTAACTGGATTGCAAAATATCATTCGATAGAGCAAAGCAAGGTCTACAAGGTGGCAATCTTGCTTTAGCAACAACTCTAATCCACCACGAGTTTCGAACCAAAAACTAAAAAGATTTAACTGTCCGAAAAATTGAGAAAAATCATAACTCAGTTCATTAAAAACCTACAAAAATTCTAACTTGCTCACGTAAACACTATTCACATAGGACATCTATACACGTCTTTGCCGTATTTTTTTCTCTGTTAGAAATCAAGTAGACGGAAATTTTCATACATTTGCCAAAGTGTTGCTGTGCCGTTCCCACATACTACAAATCTGTAGAAGTACAAACGCAAATTTTCAGCCCTCTACAAGCTTTAGTTCTCGAGAAATTTGAATTTTAGCTTGGACCACATGACTAGCGAAAACTGTATTCGATATTTTTCGAGAACTAAAGCTTGTAGAGAGCTGGAAATTCACGTTTATACTTCTACAGGTTTGTAGTATACAACTACTTATGTGAGAACGGCACAGCATCACTTTGGCAAACGCACGAAAATTTCCATTTTCTTGATTTCTAACAAAGAAAAAAATTCGGCAAAAGCGTGTACAGATGTCTTATGTGAATAGTGTTTACGTGAGCAAGTTAGAATTTTTGTAGGTTTTTTATGAATTGAGTTACGATTTTTCTCGATTTTTCGGACAGTTTCATACTTTTAGCTTTTGATTCGAAACTCGTGGTGGATCAGAGCAGTTGCTAAAGCAAGATAGCTATCTTGTAGAGCTTGCTTTGCTCTATCGAACGATGTTTTGCAACCTACTTAGAAATGAGAAGCGTATGACGTATTGCGGTTGGAATTTAAAACCTGCATTAATTCTGTTACAACCTAATAGCAAACATTCAATACAACACACATTTACATGCTGTTGTCTAGTTGCAGCAATAAGGAGGAAAACTCTCGAAAATTTCCAAAAATTTTGGCGAAAACCTCTACTTGAGAAAGCTCAGATTATTTTAAATGTAGGGGACGAGTGGCGCATTAGTATGAGGCACCGCTAAGACCAGATCCCTAGGTTCCAACCCCGCCCCTGGGCCAATCAAGCCCTCTACCCTTCTGGGCCGGTAAATTAGTACCAGAGTAATCTAGGAGGATAAAGCACTGACTTGATGATCGGCTAGCCCCGCAACTCATTGTAAAAGGTCTGCACGCATTCATCTGCCTCTTCGACTACGATGTAGAATGCGTTTGGAGCATGCTCGCAAAGCGTACTGAAGATCCCGAAGCCTTTATCCTTTATCTTTCTACTTCAGACGTACCTGGACGGCGCAGACTTTGCTCATTGTATGATGGTCGGTCTAGCGGTTCAGTAGAGTCTGGATTTCACATGGATTTTTTGCCTGAAAATACTGCAAAAAATCAGAGATATACCCACATTATTCCACACCTCAAAAAGGCAAAAAACCGCTTTTCTAACTCTAAGTCTAGTTTTTTTAGAACATAAGAAAAGCCCGTGCGCTTGCTTTCTACGCAAGTTGTGTTAGATGCCCTAGGTGAACAGAACGAAATTGCTGCAATTGCTTCTCCTTTGAGATCACTATACAGCCAAAATTGCCGCAGCAAGCCGCCAAGTTTTGGAGTTGAAATTTTCTGGGTCGGTAGTAAACCTATCGAAACTCAGAGTTATAACTCAGAATTAACTCTGAGTTATCTCTGAGCTAACGCGCAACATTTTGACCCCCTTAACAGGTGTTTGAACAGATCAAATCCGGAAAGCGATGATATGGCAGGATTCTCCTTAACACGTAATTTATTCCTAGTAGCGCAACATTGTCCAAATCGTCCTGCACAAGAAACAGCGCCACCAAACGCGCAACTAGTGTCTGCGATAACTCTGAGTTTTATGCGCGTTACAGTCTATCGTGTAACTCAGAGATAACTCTGAGTTTGGTCAGAGAAAGAGAAATAGCGCGCAAAAGAAGAGGGGCAGCTAAAAAGTCCTCCGGGGTACATTTTGCTCGTAGTTCATGCAGGCATGATAGGGGTATCGTGGTGCGCAGTGATTTACAAAATTTTGAAATTTTGTAAAAACTTGGCCCAGGGGGTTATTCGGTGCGCTAATCACGCATATGGTACCCATTTTTCACTATGGAGTCATGTAGAGGTGTTACGGTAGGTTTACGGTAGATGGGAAAAATCACGAAACTGATCGAAACTTGGCACACTGGGGTTATTCGGGGCGCAGATAACGAATATGACATGCAGATTATACTGTGGTGTCATCTGACGAGGTTACGGTAGGTTTACGGTAGATGGGAGAAAATCACGAAACTGATCGAAACTTGGTACACTGGAGTTATTCGGGATGCAGATTACGGACAATCTACCTGCTACATACACTGTTGACATATGGAACGGTTACGGTAGGTATACGGTAAGTAAGACGAAATCATGGAAGGGCAACTTTGCCCGGAGGATTTATTCTGTGCGCAAATCCTAATAGTCAATTCTTATTATTGCGTATGCCATCCGCTTTCTATATTGTTTGAAGCTTTCAGCTGCGCAAAAGACCAATCCTCGTGATGAACCATCACTGCCCGATGGAAATGGAAATGAGTGAGGGTTTGGTATAACTTGTTTTGACCTGCTAAGTGTTAATGGAATGAGTGAGTACATTATGGCAAAGCAATTTTAGGGTTCATGGGTGTGCCATGGTCTAGCGGTTTAGTGATAGGATCTTTACGCTAGACCATACAGGTTCGAGTCCCTACTTTAACGTCGCTTTTGCAGCAAAGTGCTTAACAGCTTTTCAAAGCAAAACTCCGAGCTTGAGAGTTGCAATTCGGAATTACGAAAGCGGAACTCAGAGTTTCAATAAGCGTAACTCAGAGTTTCAAAAACAGAACTCAGAGTTATCTCTGAGTTAACGCGGAGCTTCAAACTCGGAGTTTAAATCAGATTACTACCGACCCTGGTTTAAGAACACAATGCCGCAATTTTTATGCATTTTTTACGGCAATTTCAACTTTGTCGCGGCTCGCGATGCAAGCCACTCCTCGAAACAGGAGGCCGGGAGCGCTGGCTATCGCGTTACTTGGCGCGCTTTCAAGATCGCGCCAAGACCTCTCCTGCTGGGAGCGTTGCCAAGTCACAGGGTACATAAGGGCGCGCAGGCCGCGGTCTACGCCTCTTCGAGTTTCGTTCGTTTTGATCGTTTCATGAGATCGTTTGTGCTGGCAGCGCCTCCAGCAGCTCCCGCAGATGATCATCGGTTTCGAGCGGTTGAGCTTTGGTCATCGTCTTGGTTTTGGAGACGCGCAGCTAACATCATGATTTGTCTTGCGTAGGAAGCACACTAGCGGGAGTGGAGAGAGGTCATACCGTCCCGGAAGGGCTAGGGGCTTGCAGTTGACCCAGCGGAGAGCCCGGAACTAAGCGTTGGAGTGATCATCACCGAGTATCGGCAGCACGGGACAAGGCGGCTCGTCCCGTGCCTAGTTTTCCTGAGTTTGAAGTAGTTTTTTTAGTAACTTTAGTAGTTTTAGTGGTTTTCGTAGTATTAGTAGTTTATTTTTGTGTTTTGTAGATAAATGTAGTCTGAACTAGCCGGTCCTTTTCTCTCTCAGCTTTACGCGCTACCTATTTTGCCGTTCACGAGTAGCGGGTAGTCCTCGGCAGCGTCCGATAGGGCGTAGCTAATATTATCGGACGCGCGGCACATCGTAGGGGACAAGAGGGAGTTAGGTGTAGCTGCGGCGAGCACTTGCGGAAAGGTGCTGATCACACCGAGCCGCCACAAACTTTCTCCTTGAATTTAAAGCCAAGAAAGTGGAAAAAAAATTTAAATTGATATCTTATTTTCAAGGGCACAAATTCTGGGTTAAAAGGTTTGCGAAGACGAGAACACACTTGAGAAACCAAAAGGCGCTTGTTTTTAGATAAAAATAGTTTTCCAAAACGATTTATGTTTGAAAAATAGCTTCTGAAATAAGAAGCTGGAGACACATATAGTTGATTCGTTGACTGACCTACTGGACATCACTGCGGAGCCAGGGCCCGGCGCGCGTTGGTTTGGAGCATTTCTGGAAACGAAGTCCCCCATGACTTCGCGAAAGTTTACGAAGTCCCTCTTGACGAAAAATCAGTAGGGGAATCCCTTATTCCATCAAAATAACAATAAAAAACCGAAAAAAAAACTTTTTGGGGTATCTGATACAGCAAAAAAGCAAAAAGAAAACATTTCGAGTTGATTAAAGGCTCTGTCATTAAGTAAGGTACCATTTTAGTGCTCTGAATGTCGAAAACCTCCTAAACCGACCAAATCTGTGGCCTCAACAATCTGGCGATGCATTTTTCGCCACATAGTTCAAAGGACACCGCATGTGCTTGGAGCGCAATATCTATCAACGCATAGATAAACATTACTTTTGGCTCAAAAAAAGAGGAGAGGCAATGGTTTGATTCGCTCTCACCACTATATGATAGATTTTTGACCGTCCTTGTCGTCCAAATCAAAAAGGTTCAAAACTTATGTGAACTCTCCGATATTTATGCTCCGAACCAACCCAGTTGGTTTGGTGTTGGTCTTGAAACCAACAAATTCGGGAACCGATATTAGGACACATAAGTTTTTGAAACTTTTTACATAATATAGTTTGGAGTAATATTGTATATACATAGCCCAAATTCGAAGCCATGTGATTGTTTCTGCGCTGTAAACAAGTCATTTGTTTGCTTGAGTGTTGCGTTTGAAATTCGTGCGCTTACGAAAGAACAGTCCAACTCGCAAAACCTGACATGTTAGTCATTTTTTATCGGCGCTACTCCTAGGACCTTATAAAAACGATATCCCCGTTGCTTCTAACTTCAAAAACGAAACCAGTTTGACCCCGAACCATCTGTGCCGGGCCCTGTGCGGAGCACGCGCCGCGAGGTAAAACGCTTGCCCCATTACAAATTCGCTGTTGTACAAGTCGTGCTCTCGCGGCAATTCAGTCGCGCCGTGCGGTCA
Organism: Cylicocyclus nassatus; assembly: GCA_958299035.1. Lineage (NCBI taxonomy): Eukaryota > Metazoa > Nematoda > Chromadorea > Rhabditida > Strongylidae > Cylicocyclus > Cylicocyclus nassatus. Next base: position 72,823,684 of record CATQJL010000223.1, on the reverse strand, counting down.
ACGAATCGAAGATACATTAACTATGAAATAACTATTGTAGGCGTGAGCAAGTTGGAACATCTGTAGGATTTTTCGGACGGAATACCATTTATATTTGCTGTTTTGATCATTCAAGCGTTTTGTTTTACCCAAACTTTGGGTTGACACAAAGTTTACGTACCAGCTAACAGGGCTTACTTTGATCTTTCGATTGGTACCTGAGAGCCACCTAAAATATGGGAAAGTAATCTAATACGGTTTTGACATGTTGGCACAAAACTTATGTTTTCGCTCAACTCCTACTACTTGCAAACTGTAAAGCTTTTTCATCTCACTGAAACTTCAACGTCGATCTCACCGAACAATGACTTCTTTCGAGCTCATTGCTTTCAGGTCTACATCCTTACAAACTTCTTCAAGTTTAATATAACAACGTCTCAGCAAAACTTTGTGGCCACTTATTCACTAGGTCTGTTCCAGGTAACCTTTGTCTTTTTCAAGTTCTTTCTTACTTTGTCAGTATTCTTCAGGTTTCAAAATTTGTGCTGTACGTTCTTACCGAATAGGAATTCCGTAATCACTTAAGGAAATTGATCAACGATAAATGCGATCTAAAAACGACAACTGCAGAAGGGACTGTGATCAGAAGAATGCGATCATTTTGCTCACAGCGAACTTAGACAATTGGATGTTTTACTATCAAAATTCGTGAATGAGCGTAAATTAGCGTGAATGAACATGTCGAGCTCGTTGACCGAGTAGAGATCACAAGTCTTTAATATTGATTCACCAGGCATTGAAACGCACTCATGAACTTATTTAATCAAACGTGCGCAAAGCACACTCGTGTCTTCAGGAGCATACGGAATAAAATTTTCTGGCTTTCATAATTCCTTTCAAAAGAATGTTCCGCAGAAACGGAATACAGATTTGGAGCTCAAAGGTGCTTTCGCCGATATGCATCTTACATCAAACGGCCACGGCCTTTGAAAGTATAACACTCCCTTGCTATTCAAAAAAAAGATGAACGTTATATTGTCTATGATTCATTCGTCGTAAAACAGCTTCTTCAGTAACGAATACAGAAGAAATTTAAAGAAATTCGAGAAACGATCAAAATGAGGTCAAGAAATGATTGCTTTTCTATTACCTGTTTTCCGAAAACGCAAACTCAGGTTTCGCTAAACTGTTTCATAGGAAGTTAGTAAACTGTTGCATACAAAAACGATATTTGTATCGCATAAATAGATTCTTGCATGAGAACTGAGGCGGCATACAATAATTCCCACTCATTGTTCGGGCCATTATTAACGAGTGCCCAGACAGGTGAGAGCGCATTTCCATGATTTATAAAAGTTTACGGCGCGTGGCAAACGGGCAGCAGAGCCAGACCTGTCGAGATCGGACATATCGGGCACCTGCCGTGGACATGGAACTTGTCAGATCGGGCCATATCTCCAAACAGACAGGAATCGTCACCAGCTTGCCTTCGTCTATCGCGAGCAGGGCCCGGCACAGATCGTCTGGAAGCAGGCTGGACTTCGTTTCTAAAGCAAACAGCAAAGGGGATATCGTTCTTGGCGAGTCGGAACCGAGCACTAAAAATAAGCGCCATTTAGTCGAACACAAGCTTTTCGGACAGGTTATCACACGATTGACATGCTCTATCGTGTAAGGCGAAAATTGCGCGCGATTTGAAAGCAAGGCTAAAATAAAAAATTGCTTGTTTACAGCGCACACAGAAGCATATGACACTAAAATTGAACTGTATACATGAAAAATTATTTGCGAAAGTATTATGTAAAAAGATTTGAAAACTTATGTGAAGTAATACCTTTTCCAAAATTAGATCGTCTCCAGACGGCCACCAGACGATCTGAGATCGTCTGGAGCATATATTTTCGTCACTTCACATAAGTTTCGGACCTTTTTAGTATGGATGGATTCCCCGGTCAAAAATCTATCCCTGAGCATGAAGGCATTTTCATATCATTGCCTTTCCTTTGTTTTTTGCCTTCATTTGTTCTCGCTTTGTCAAATATCGCGCTCTAATGCCAAAGTCTTGTACATGCGTAGCATTCAGCTCCAGTTTGGATTTTCACTCTTACCTTACTTCTTTTCTTTCAAACTAGTAAATCTTTCTTGTTTTCATCTTCTCCTAAGCAGGTGGTCAAAGGGAACTTCGTAAAACTTCCGAAAGTCAGGGGAGACTTCGTTTTCAGAAACCCTAGAAACCGACTCGTGCTGGGCCCTGATCGCGAGCACGAGTGTCCGCGCCTATACGGGCTGTAACATATACGAGAACCCCTTTCCATTTAGAGATTAAATTCCATTCCTAGGGCGGTAATTTACCAATCCTCGCTGTTTGGGTCATTACCAACAAGTGCTTGGACAGGCCGGAGCAATCCCGTGATTCAATAAACATTAGGATGTGGTTCGATCTGGCAAGTTTGTGTCTGGCATGTCGGGGCACGGCAGTCAGACAGGAGCACGACCTGTCAAGATCGGGCTCTGCTGCCCGACTGCCGTGCCCGACATGGCCAAACTTGTCAGTTCGGACCATACTCTCAAATATACAGGAACCAGATCACCAGCCCAGCTTGGCTTTGTCTACTGCGGGCGCCAGTGCCCGCGCCTGTATGTGTTGCTACAGGAACCCCCTCCTATATAGGACGTTAATAAATACAGCCCCTGGGCTGACACAGGGGTCATGAGTTAAACTGACTTGGGTTTCCCAAAACGTTCCATGTTTTAAAGGCAGTGGATCGGCAGAATGAGAACCGTGGCAAAACAAGGTCACAGGGTAGGAGCCCCCATGATGGATCCTATCGGCCAAAGTCCGATCTTTCTCTGCTGCTTCTAACCCCCGAAATTTCAACGCGAAGGCGCGCTCATCTCCTCTCCTCTCCGACCCTGCCCACCCCACGGACGAGTCTTCCACGATCAGAGCGCGCATGCCGCAATGCTATAAGCATAAGGGTCCCGCAACGACTCTGCGTCTTCGCCATGGCGGGCTTCGCGTTCACTCTCCGTGGGGTGGGAGGGTCGGAGAGGAGAGGAGATGAGCGCTGTTTTCGCTTGAAATTTCGGTGGTTAGAGGTGGCAGAGAAAGACCGAACTTTGGTCCATAGGTTCCATTATGGGGGCTCCTACCCTGTGACCTTGTTTTGACACGGGTCTCATTCTGCCGATCCACTGCCTTTAAGGGGATTGTACGGCTGCTGCAATCACAACACAAAAATACGATTGAATACGGCATTTACAAGAAAAAAGCTAAATTATATGAATCAACTGCACTCCAGTACATTACTTTCGTTCGAGTTCCACACAGCGATTCGTGAAGAGCCTCGACTTCTGTTGAAAGGAGCACTGTTATTAAAGAAAGAAAGATGGACAATGTGCAGATGTATGGCATTATTTAAAAGGATGATAGATCTGGTTGACGGTGGTGGGAGGTGTGCAATTTGAGTGAATTTACAGATATTACTTTCTCGATCAGCTAATACTAAGCATTTCCATAGAGAATGTAGCGCCCTTATATCACGAATACAATACGTACCTTTTTCTTTTTTTAGGGCAAGCAGGTCAGCTGCATTACTTCTCTCACGAAATAGTCGCTCTTCCACACAATTTCTTAAAGGCAGCGGCTCGGCAGATTTTCAACTTTGGCAGATTTGGGGCTATTCCGGTTCCCTGGCGATAGATGTTAAACCAATATTGCGAAGTCAACGAAAACATCGTTTCCAAAAGTGTTTAGACCAGCTCATGTTGAGCTTTACAAGGGAAGGATGATCGGTCGAAGTGGCCATTTTGAATGAGCTATACATTAGGAAACCGTCGTCTGTAAGGCAAACTCAAAACTACTTTTGCTAGGTGCCGAGCGGTTTTGTGGGGGGAGTTACAAGGCCATTTTCCTCCGACGCAGCCAGAGCACTAGTGATGAGCGAGGAGCTAGAACAACGCAGCAGTGGCGCAGTGGCAAGACAGCGGACTATGGGACGGATCGTCGAGGGTGCTAGTCCTGTTGCTGCTATTTTGTTTTGCAGTTCTGTAAAAAGTCTATTGGGTGATAGTAGACAAAAATTGCTCATTTCTAGGCAGCTGGAACAAGCTATTTACTGCAAAAAAGTCACTATTTCTTCGATAAGCTATAATCTTCTACAACATGTAAATCTGTGGAGGTTATGATGTCACAACAATGAATTCAGATGATGTATCAACATGTATGGAATACAACTACAAAATGCTCAAAGCAGAAGAGCTTCTTGTAGCGCGCGCACTTGCATCATAGGGATTCCATTCTTAAGATCTTATCGCTCATTTACATACAGTTTTGCTCGCCGCGGTTTAAAAATTTCCTTTCATACCCATGGCATGCAGCCGGATACATTGATGACCATCCCGGCGAATTCGAGTCTCCTATTCAGTACTGTTTTTCACCGACTTTGATAGGCACTTGTGAAGCTGCTGATTGTCATCGCTTATATTTTATCCAATGTGCGCGCTGCGAGAAGCTCTTCTGCTTTGAGCATTTTGCGGCTGTATTGAATACATGTTAATGTATCATTTCAGTCCATTGTTGTGACATCATAACCTTCACAGATTTACGTATCGTAGAAATCATAGCTTGTCGTAGAAATAATGACTTTTTGCAGTAAATAGCTTGTTTCCGCTGCCTAGAAATGAGTATTTTGGTTTACTATCACCCAATAGACTTTTTACAGAACTGCAAAACAAAATAGCATCAACAGGACTCAAGCCCTCGACCATCTGCCTCGTAGTCCGCTGTCTTGCCACTGCGCCACTGCTGCGTTGTTCTAGCGCCTCGCTCATCACTGGGTGCACCGGCTGCGTCGGAGGAAAATGACCTTGTAACTCCCCCCCCCCCCCCCACAAAACCGCTCGGCACCTAGCGAAAGTAGTTTTGGTTTGCCTTACCGAGGACGGTTTCCTAATATACAGCTCATTCCAAATGGTCACCTCGACCGATCATCCTTTGTTAGTTCAGAGTCAGTGTCATAAATGCAAACCAATAGATATTTCCTCAGGGTTTTGCATGATTAGTGCCTTGACACAGCACGGTAATCAAGACACGAGTTTGGCCTAGTAATACGGTTTGCGAGACGTTCGCAATAATCTTTCTATTGTTTCTATGTTTCGCTTTCTTTGAACTTTCTCTTTCTTTCGTCAAGTGTTCTGGGCCACACAGGTTTTTAGATGGTCATAGGGGATCTGAGCGAAGGTTGGGAACTAGCCGGACAAGGTGAGGTGTTTTGTGGCTTGCAATCACGGATGACGCTTTGAAGCACTTTTAGGCCTAAATTTTCGACACATTCGTTTTCCTCAGAGGCTTGAAAGTGATTCAGAACGCCATCCGTGACTCAAAGCCACCCCTAAACACCTCACCTTGTCCGGCTAGTTCTCAACCTTCGCTCAGCTCTCCTGTTAGCTCTTGCTTCTAATGCTTTCCTAGCCAAAGTCTCCTTTTCACAACCAAGATCTTACACTTGATATCACAGTCTTCTTCGTCATGCGCCTCGCTTCTATGCCTGCCTAAAGCTGCAAACAATGTTTTACGCTTTTATCTGCTAGTCTCTAATGCAAGTAGTGAATGCTCTTCCAGTCTCCCCAACAAAAACGCGCATTGCAGTTGACATTCTAGTTGATAAACTACTCTCTTTTGCACAATCGCCTAATTTATTATGTGAACAGACTACACAATGCTCTTTTAGGCCTCGGACAGAGTTCACACTATTTGATGGTTGCGATTCAATCGCTACAAGACAAATGTTACGAGTTTATTGCATGCCGATCTTCTTGTATTTCGGTTGTGATAGTTCATCACGATTAGTCGTGCTGGAATCACACACAACAAGATCGGTCAAATTGCGTGAACTCTGCCCGAGGCCTTACATGATATCGGTCGTATAGTCTGTTTCGAACCAATCGCTTTTTGAGTTATTCGGAATTCACTAATACAATCATCCTGCAATTATACACGTAAAACGCATTTTCGAACGTCCGCGCTGATACCATCCGGAACAAATGGAAGGCATAGTGGGAGTTTATTACCATGAGTGTTCTTATTAGGGTCGAGCAAGGATGTGGCACACAACCGCCGGACACGACCTCCCCCCCCCCCTAAAATCGTCTCGATGCCCCTCCCCCTCCGCTTTCCTTTGCCTACATACCATCGATAGTCTAGAGACAGGGCGTCAAAAGTGAAGGTTGTTTGAACATCCGACGTTATAAATAGTGAAGGTTCAAAGATGATCAGAGAAGAGAAAGTGACATAAAACAGCTATAAATAGCAAAAGAAATTGCTGAAAACCGGATAAAAACGCTGCAACGAGGCTTGAAATCTTCCATTTGGCGGCTTTTCAAAGTGCAAGTTTTCGCTTCAGGACCAGCAATTCGCAACACGGAGTTTTGATTTTTGATGCGTCCTTTGAATTTTTACCCCCGCGTTGACGTTCCTGTTTCCTGGGACGTTGTCTGTTGTTGCACTTGTCGTTCTGAGCAACAATCACCCAAGCTAGAAAAAAATCGATGCGAAAGCACTGAAACTGAACAAGGTAAAGAAAAACGCACTTTTTATGATTTTTTTTCGCAAAAAATTCCACAATAATCAAAGAGATAAAGGATGGGTGGTTGTCTGCATTATGAACAGGAGCAAGATCTATAGGATGCACGAAAAAACCGCGTGAAAATAGTTAAACTAGGGGAAAACAAGAGATTTTCAAAAACAAGAATTTTGCCGGAATTCTCGATCAAATCAAAAAATGTGGTTCTGGGACGTTGTCAATATGAAAATAGAGGTCAAGTGCTTCGAAATGATATATAGCTTGCTAAAATTGGGTTCGAAACAGCGAAGAAAAGGGTACCAGAGCCAAATGCCCCGCGTTTGGGGTAGCGAGGTAGCGCGCAGCGCGCGGAGACGCAGACAAGCAGCGGAGACAGACCAGACCCGACGGGGCATTTGGCTCTGGTCGTAGATCTCCGCGGGGTCTCAACGAAACCCTGCAACATTATGTATCATTCTAATCGTCATGACACGTCGAGGAGAACTGACAACGTTCCAAGCTTTGAAAAACACTCATTAACGAGATAGACCAGCGTTTCCGTGCGCGACTCTCTACGCAAGATTCAAGCGCAATTCCTCGTTCTTGTTAGACTTCAATAGCTTTCCTAAACTTCTAAAACTCGAATTTGTTCAAATGAGAGGTTAACTAAAAGTTTGTTCTGGATTCTGGCGAAAATCCCACAGAAACCTTTTTTAAGGTAAAAAAGGAGAACGCAAATTCTCGATTTCGCCAAGACAAGTTAAAGATTATTTCCTATATTTGCTTCATTAACGTTCGTTCCGATATAATCAGGATAAAAAAATCTGGGATGAAGCCCCGGATGACTTCTGTTTTTTTCCAGATGAAGGTTGTGTCCCCTCATAGCCCTCAAAGTGAATGTTACCAGAGTACGTGGCTCTATGTATCGAGGGTATGTTTGCCTACCGTAAGCATGACATAAAGGCTCTACCACCTTAGTGAATTCGTAATTATCATGTCAAATAACCCATGTGCACCAAGTTTCAGCTTATTCTGAAGGTTCCCAATATTGTGCCACCCAAGTGAAATGGCCATTTTCAAACATGGTTAACTATAATTTAAAAGCCCAATACAAAGCGCTACTCCCTAATGCCCATATCGGAATCCTGCTGCCAATACCCATCAAACTATGGATTCGGGAGCCAGCCAAAATCCCGTTTGTCTCATTTATCGCTAATAAAAGGGAACATGTATGTCTACTTTTTCACTCGGTTTCGTTCTTTCCCTTAGACGGAGTATGACTTGATTTCTAAGTCTTCGGGAAACTCCTCAGTAAGGAAGGAATACTTAGTATCATATAAATGACTGAAATTTAGTAATTTTCATCAGGGTTAATTAGAATACATTCAAAATCAACTTCATGTAAGAAAGTAGCGTGACTTATTTTCAACAGCCGCGTCGATCCCATTATATGGCCGCATCGCACGTTGTTAGTGCATAAACGAAGTTACCAAATTTGTTATTTTAAACTATCATTTTTCTGTTTACATTGTTCTTTTACTCAGAGTTATTTTTGTAGGCTTTCGCTCGCAGCAAATTGTTATAGCCGGTAGCATGCACGTTACTGTAGTCCTTAATAGCATGTCCTGCATGTTGCCAATACAACATGTTGCCACATGCAACATTTTGTCACATGTAACATGTATATACTTACTTATATACGAAATATACAAATATTGCATGCTATCATAATTTTTCGAAGTTACTCTCTTAATTTTTATGTCGTCCGTAACATCTGTGCCTTCAATCGGATAATTCCATTCTTCTTATTCGGATAACTATCGGTTACATTTTTATTCACTCAGATCCATTAGAGCGAGCTCGACCGTCGAGATATGGACATGAAAACGTTAGATTTCCCTGATACAAAGTCGAATGCTCCACCTGTTATAGCTGTTGAAGTAAAGCAGCTCTCTAAGGTATCGACGTCTCGCGAAACAATGAAATTATCCACCCTTCAGTGGAAATGCCATTGCTAGAACAAGATATGTCTATGGAAAATAGGCTGTAGAAGTTTTGTAGTTTTTTTTTATAGGAAGTCTTAAAGTTTCGAATGATTGGTGGTTTGGAGATGTAACTATGTTCAATGGAGATGGTCGATCATAAGATAGGTTGACTTAGAGCATAGGTGTTGGTATATTTGAGAGGTCACTTTCTTTCTGTTGGTATATTTGAGAGGCCTTTCTTTCCAGGTGAGGATGTACCAAATGAAGATGTTGCGCTTGCACTTGTAGAAACGGGAAGCACATATTATTGGGAACACAGAAAGTTGCACAAGGCATCAGACGCAGTTTCATGAAGTTTCTGTCCGAATTATCTCAAATATGTAAATGTTCTGCACTGTAATTGATACCTAGATAGCAGTGGCGGACCGAGGGGGAGGGGGGGGGGGGCGGAAGGAGGGGGAACGGGTCGTAAAATTTTTGAAGCTTGCCTATATGGGATATGAAAATGTGCAAATGACTTGTTTATTTGTAAATCATTAACATAATTTTTAAATTTTTAAAATTCAAATTAGCCTTTTCCTAGATTTTAGGGGTCTTGGGCATGAAAAAATTTCTAAGAAACACCCCAAAAAATTTTCAGGGTGCGTGGCTAATGCCATGCACCTTCATTCGAAAAAAATTTTTTCACTCCTTCCCCCCCCCTATTCTGAGACCGCCACTGCTAGATAGATATCTTAGAAACTGGCGAAAATTGGATGGTAAGAACGGAAGTGTTCATTTTTCTACAATTTTTCTCAGCACTCGTCCGAGGACTTGTATCTTGGACATAAATGCTAAAAAGAGGAAGAATTTGCATCAGATAGTGCTTGAAATATTTGTTTGTCTTAGGTGAGATAATGGTCAAAGTGGCATTTCCATATAAACTGTGTACCTTCTTATAGAACATGAAACGCTAAGTCTACTACTTTTGAAATCTGAAAAACGATTCTGGGGAGGGAGGGGGGGGGGGGGGGGGAATTTCGCAAAAACTTGAGAACGGGCTACAATGTCTCTAGAACTGTAGTTCGTAATTTCAAATGGACTGTGATTACTGCGAGGGCGCATGCAGTTATGTACCTTTAATCTAATGAACTTATGCTAGTCATTACCGCTTTCAACCCGGAAGACCTCAACACATGATTACCTCAGCCCTTGAATTTTTTGCTTCAAAAAACTCCCATAACCTCTTTCCAGAAACGCTTTGCAGATTCCGGAAGCAGATTTGGGACCAGCATTCTATGCTCTATAAGGCAGTATATTCATGTGAAAATTCCACTCCATGTACTCTACGTGTTAGCTTCACAGTAGTCGCGAGTAGTTCGTTGAAAAAAACGTTGAGACACGGCTACGCATCTCTTTCGCATAGTTTACTCTTATAAGCACCCTTTTTGGAAAAGTAAGTAGAATTCTTCAGAAATATGCGCTAAGCGATTTATGCAATAATCATAATTGCTTCCTTCCCACGAAAATTTTCAAAATCTTGACAGCAATTAGTGATAGTGAAGCGATCTTATTGACAAAGGTGCCGTCGGTGGCCGCGCGTTGTGTAGTTGGCGCAGGATACTCACATATTAATGCACCAAACTATGTGCTCAAGGAAATTGTATTTGCCTGTGGAAATTTTTATGTTGTATGATTTACGTTTCACATATGATAAAGATTTTTTTTAGAAAATCAAAATTTGGCAAAAAATTCAAAAATTTCACCTTTTAGTTATACATATCTGCAGACAGGTTATGAAAGAAACAAGAAACTACTAGATTTTCAGCGTTTTCAATAATCGAAACACAGAAAAATGAGTGTGATTGTCTGCTTATATGAGTTAAAAAGAATGTCATGAATGTCATAAATGTTACCATAAAAAATGCAAAAAGATTTCGACGTCTTTATTATACGGGCAATAATGCGTTATTATAGCAAAAAAGGTTAATGCATGCTTGCGAAGCTGTATAGTGACTTAGTAATTTGCGAGGGTCAGTCGTTTAGTAATCAGAGGTACTCCACTAAACACCAAGAGGACGAACTTAATGTTGACCTCAGGCAATTGACCCAAAGGCGCGGGAGGCTCAGCCTTCTACGTCCATTGTTCTCTATCAGAATAAATGATTTTGTTATGTCACTATTGACACTGTTAATGAATCTGTCGTACAAGCGATTCAAGCGTTACTTACTTCAAAATTTTCTCTTCTTTCTGGTAGCGTCTTCCTGTAATCTATGTAACCTTTGCGAGGAGACAGTACAGACGAGCGTCGTTAATTCAGACTCTATTCATTGCTGTGCGAGTCGGAAGGGCGCAGGAGTTCCTAGCACTCCTTCGCATCAGCACTCACACTCCAGAAGGCTCCTCGTACCTTCGCTCAACAGAGGTCAAACCCCGCCCCCGCTCCACTCCTTCAGTGGTCTAATCCGAAGTCTGCGGGGTGAGGGAATGGCATAGGCATGCAACAGAAATTCATGAAAAATCGTCATCTTGCGAGGCAAATCTCCTAATTATTGCACTTTATAAGCAAAGACACTTTGAAACCTCAAAAGAATCCTTACAGTGGTCTAGGTAAGCAGTAAGTATATTTTCGGTTCGAAACTGTGTTTTGTGAAGAAAATGCGTTGGTAAGTTGATTTTCACTGCAGAGGATTTTTCACAGTTTTTGTTTCTGCATTACTATAGATTAAAGCTTGCCAAACGTACGGAGCACTGCTATGAACGTTTCAAAGATTTTTTGAGGATAATTATCGCCGTTTTGATACCACCATTTTGGCACTATTTACAATCAGACTCAATACGAAATTTGCACTGCAATCTTTGGAAACTAGTTTCTCTGAGGTGCCAACAAAAAAATGAATTGCGATAACTATCTTGAAGCGCAAAACCCACTTCTTTTCCTGAAGAAGCCATGAACTTAAGTTCAGATCTTAGTAATTGATTGAATTTTCTTTGCTTTAGGCGAAAACTTTTGCATCGAGCTATATATAGGTCAAAATCGTTTTGGCATGCTCACAGAAAATTTACAAAATTTCAGCGGATATTTAGCTAAAATTAATTGCAAAATTATTAACAAATCTCTCCAGAAAAAAGTCTTTCTTATCGTTCATTATCATGACAAGCACCAGAACATAAATTCAAACAAAGAGGAAATCTCAGTATTGAAAACGCATTCGTATTCTAGGAAAAAGTTATAGAAAATGATGAGAAACTCAAATTATTCGGTTAATAAGTCAAGATCTTGCTACAAAACTGGTCTAAACCACAATAAGTCAAATTTCGATTACTCTGGATAGCTTCTGTGGTTTTGATTCGATAGAGCACAGCAAGCTCTACAAGGTAGTGTTTTGAAAAGTTGCATCAAATTTGATCTACGCGGATTTGTAGCCAAAAAACCAGATAAATTCAATTTCCCGAAAAATCCGAAAAAATTAGAAACTCCATCAAAAATTGACTTGTGCAACTTGCTCAATGGATATGTTTACATCATAGGTACCTATATACACATTCGCTGGCTGGAAATCGGGAAAACTGAAGTATCTTTGCTTCCGAAAAAGCGATGCCCACAGGTAGACTTCATAACTTCTCATCTGTAACTTTCCATCCGTCATTATTCATCCATTCAACAGAACACATTGGGACTATTCTCCAAGCCTGCACAACTCAGAATAAGATTAGCTAGTGGGCGCAGCAAATGGGCGGAGCCGTCTAAAAGGTGCGAAGGCCCCTTGGAGGTGCTAACTACCCCTGCAAGGAAAGGCGGCGAGGCATTGGGAACTCCTGGGCCGCCGCCGTGCGAGTCTTTCATATTAGACAAATAATATTGACTTACTAGCTGTTGCAAGCTACCGTTTACTGAATTTGGCGGATCCACTTGAGAAGTAAACGAAGTTGCTTCTGATTACAGAAACCTACTGAACAAGCTGGAACGGGCCAATTCTCTATCATGAGGTTTGATTTCATGGAATGTGACGATTATGAAACTTATTAACGCTGTTCATAAAAAAATATACGACGCTACATACCTTTACAATTGAAAGGGGCTCATTAAAATTTTGACAAATCATTTCAAATTAGAATTTTTAATGTAACAATACCCATTTGTAAAGGACAGGAATTATTACACTAATAAGTTTTCTAACGGTATTGGCAAGCGTGCATTTTTTCTTATTGATGATGTAACAATGAGTTAATTTCATTAACGCACTTGAAAAGCCAGCCGATCATTGGACAATATACGGTTTGAGGCACGTCATCAGCGGACTTTGGACCAATAGGATGCCGGAGTTGGGATGTATTGTGGTTATGTACAATGGCGTCATTCGTAAATCAATGGCAGATAAGGTACGCTTGCACTTGTGATAAACGGGGAGCACCATATTATTGGGACAAGAAAGTTGCACAAGGCATTAGACTCCGCGATGGAGTGAAATTTTACAAAGTGTCCCATTCGAGGCATTTTTAATATGCAAATGCTCTGCACTGTAATTAAGCGACCTTATTGTCGCTAACGAGGTATTTAATGAGCAACCGAGGGCCAGGCCATCACTCACGCTGTTCCCCAAGTAAGCCCTAGCTTCATATACACAAGCGAATTCGGAATGAAATACTTCGTTCTTTTTGCTTCGTGGATGCCTGCGTTCGTGATATGCGCCACGTACTCCAGCGAAAATCCAGATTTTATATGTGAGTTCGTAGGTAGCAGAGCTGATCATATGAAGTCTTTTATGACACATTGTGCTATAGAGATTGAGCGAGTTTTAAGCGTTCACGCTATTACAGCAGCCAAAGTTGACTAATAACTAATCGCTTCGCGATACTTACTTACTATGCGCACTTTACCAGACGTCTGTCTCGAGAGAGCGAAGGAAGTTGTTTAAATAATCATGCCAAGCACCGAACGATATTTGCTGCTTACAGTCTTGCTTTTGATTCGCTTAAAAAACCATTAAGAAATTTGCTTAAAAGTCCATTCTTGACTAGGGATGCTGAGCGTTTGGCAGCATACGATAGTAGGGACCCAAGCCCAAGTAGCGGGACAAAATTGTCTTTGGAAGCGAGAAAATTGCTCCGGAACAACGGAGAGCGCAGAGATCCACCGCGGAAACGCCTCTTCCAGTGATGCCTGCCCATCTGTGCTTGCCCATTCAATCGTGTATGGCGATTGTCAGGGTTTTCGCAGATTCTCGCATTTTCGGAATCAGAAATATGAGAAATCAAGGAACACAAAGACATTGAAATTGAGAATCTGATTAGACGGTGCTTTTAATGTGCATAATTCAAGTTCGAATCTATTATCCTGTCTTTCAGAATAAAAGCGAAAAAATTTTGAGGTGAAAATACCTTTGAGGAAAAAAAAAGGCGCCTACATTTTTGACGCCCGCTTGTGCGCAATTCTCAGGTCAGACACTCACTCAAAGCTTTAATCGACGCTGATAGTAGTTGCGGAGGATTATACCCTTACCAACGGGAATCGGATGAGCGCCTACTGCAGAGGCAGATGTTCGTGCTTTCTGATGCTGACACCCCCCAAAAGACAACTTTGAACTAAAGGCTTATCAGTGCCAATTTTCTTTTGCGGAAGCGTAATACGTGTATTTGTTTTATCTGTTCTGAAATGTCTTGAGCCTAATCTAGCCATCGATATATTTGCAGGCGTCACCATCACTTCACCCCAGGAAATACCAGAAGGCTCACCTTATCCCGGTTACGCCTATAGCGCCACAGTCATAGCGGGAACAGATGTTTGTTTTCAATACACAATATGGTGATACCTCCTAAATCCAAGAAATGCAGGCTATTATGGCTGGGAAAAAAATCACCGTCAGGAGCGATTTTCACAAACTCGAGCTGGGAAAGGAGTATTGGGTAAAAGGTGAGGCAGATGTTGCTAATATAGTCGTCCTCCCCCCCACTAGACACCTAGGGCCGCATGCACTAACCTCCCCGCGGGGAGGGGATCGCAGCTTAAAAGAAAGCTTTATACTTCAAAACTGCAGATACATGGATTTCACGTTGTGTACCTATCCGTAAGTATTCCCACTACCCTTCACTAATGAGCATGTTAAAGAGGAGCAAGAAGCTGTACGAACCGCATTTTCCAGCTTTTGTATGATCCCTGATGATCCCTGGCGCTTTTCTTTAAAGTCATTTTTCTTTCTCCGAAGTTAACGAAAACCTTCCAAAGTTGTACTGAACATTTAACACAACAGTGCTAAGCATGTTCCTGAGAAGAACAAACGATGTTTTGAAGTCATGAAATTTTCGATGATCCACAGGTCGATATTTGAGGTTTACCGAAAAATTCGACTTTTCAAAAACTCATTTGTTCTCATCAGCAACATGCTTAGCACTGTTGTGTTAGATGTTCAGTACAACTTTGAAAGGTTTTCCTTAACTTCGGAGAAAGAAAAATGACTTTAAAGAAAAGCGCCGGGGATCATCAGGGATCATACGAAAGCTGGAAAATGCGGTTCGTACAGCTTCTCCCTCCTCTTCAACATGTTCATAGTGAAGGGTAGTAGGAATACTTACGGATAGGTACACAACGTGAAATCCAGGTATCTGGAGTTCCGAAACATAAAGCTTTCTTTTAAGCTGCGATCCCCTCCCCGCAGGGAGATTAGTGCATGCGGCCCCTAGTGGATGGGTTCGAATTTGAACTAGAGCACGCCGATTGCGGCAGAGCGCGGCATTATCAACTCCAATTCAACCTCATCCAATATTCTCTGGTGTTTCTTCGTCGTTGCATGGTGATTTTTTGTTTCAATGATGTTTGTAATCAAAATCGACGAAATTGTTGCTGCTTAGCGATGTTTCGTGCTACTATGCTCGCTTCTTCGGTTTTTATTTTAGCTAAATTTGAAATCAGAATTCAAATAACGAGCATAGTAGCAGGAAACATCACTCAAGACTAGCAAAGTCTACAATCCAGTTAAGAAGACTGCTAACATTCAAAAAATAGGATGAAACGTTCCGAAAACACAAAAACTTCTGCTTGAGATCAAAGTGAGGGCTGCAGGTACCGCGCTCTGCCGCAACCGGCGTGCTCTACTTCAAATTCGAATTCGTCCACTAGGTGTCTAGTGGGGGGAGGACGACTATACATGTTATGACACCTCGAAATGAAAAGTGAACATTTACCACAACAGGAACTTGGACCCTTGGCACATTGCAGTTCTTTGAGGAACCGAAGCCCGCAGATCCTAAGTGCAATTTGTGAAAACGTGTCCAGTTCAAAGACTAGTCATCCTTTTTTCACATAATCCAAATAAATTGTTCTTGCAAGTTTTCACAATAGATGCGTTTATTCTTGTAGATATAATTGGTGGTCAAGAAGACAAAAAGATGTCACACACTAAGTATGCTTTTTACAGCGCGAGTCTTCCTCTTCGTTCATGCGGTAACTTTTAGCAACTGCCACGACATCTACGGAGTTTGCAAGTTTTCGCGAAATACGCGCTGGTTATGAGATATACGCATACTCGTGCTGCAAAATTCGAGGTGTTCATTGAATCAACTTCTCGCTCGCACATACTTTTTTTGGGGCTCAAGCGCACACTAGAATGTCGGTCTACCCGAGTTTGCTTGGAGTTTTGCAGAGGTTATTCGAGTGACCACAACAGTGAACTTTGCTCAAAGGCAGCGTCCCGACAGATTTTCCACTTCCACCTTTCTGCATTTTTTAGGCCTTTTCGCTACGTAGAACCCGAATTTGAGCTTTGAACGGGCTGAAAAGGCCGATTTCGGGGCGTTTTCCTAATTCCAAAAGAGCACCTCGGACGAGATTTTTGATGGAAAGTTGGGAGGTCCTGACGAAGACCCTGCCGCCTGCAAATTTTGCTTTGGATAGCATGCACAATGAGGGAGAGCGCTCGTGGGGTCCAGCGCCGAACAGAGAAAGAAGGCCGTCCAAGCGCGCGCCAGTTCAAGGGCCATTTCTCGGCCCAGGGAGAACATCACCCAGCCGGAGTGCGCCTAGAGGTCGGTGAGGTGGCCAGGAACCCCACCACACCTATATCCCACTGGACCCGAATCTGCCGGAACGCTGCCTTTAAGGCATCAGACCTCGAGCAAAATAATAGCTAGTGGCCCGGCTGTCAGTAAGGCTGCCGTCGCACGCTCGCCGGCTGAAGCGATGTCTGAGCATTTGTATGATTTTATCCGTCACTATGCACTTGTCTTTCCGTCCTTATCCTGAAGTTTTTGCCACTGACATCTGGTTTTCACGCCCATTTCAGGCACGAAGTTCCGCGCAGTGAAAGATTGTTAGCATTTCTACAGGCAAAAATCAAGGAATGGGACGGCGATGGATGAACAATGTGCATAATGCTGGGATGTGGTGGTGTATTGGTCATTCGCCAGCATAATTATTGCGCTGCGAGACCCTATTCCCTTCATATTATGGATGACTTACGGGCACGACTCCGTCACCCATCCTCGTGATCCTGATTCCGCAATGAGCTTCGCCCCCGTTCACATGAAAAGCTAACATGGTACTTTAAAGATGAAAGACCTTACAATCATGTTGTTCTCTAGCTGAGATACCCGGCTTCGCACCGTCCCTGTCAACACTACATAGTTCCGCTTCTACAAAACATTTTCCTTTCACTTTTCCTGTCCCAAATCTACTAGGTGGGTGCAAAGGCCATTTCTCAAAAAAAAAAAAACAATAACTTTCTTTCTAACCAATGGATTTCTCCTATTTTCTATCCATCTGAAAGAGAAAGCCTTTCTCTTTGAAACAGTGCCCTTGCCATAAATTGGCATGAGAAAGTTCGAGAGGTGGATGCAATTGAACGAAATTACTCAATAGCATGTTTCAGGCAAGGTCGCAAAAAATTCTGAAAGTACTTTTGTTTGATACAGAAAATTTTGCTCTTTGCTACAGCGCCTTTGCCATGAGTCAAAACGAAAAAGATCGAGAGTTAGAAGCAAATAAAAAGAATTACTTAAGTTTTGCAAACAGCATCGTTAAAAAGGGGCTCAAAATGTCACAGCAGAAACCGAAACAATCATAAACATGGGTTTTGCGACCGTATTTTAGCTGAGCAAGTTTCGAGCTAATCGAGAGCGACTTTGTTTTTCGTGATTTTTTCGGATTTTCGGGTCTGCGTTTTCCACAAAAATCAATGTTGCTCTCGTTTGGCACGAAACTCGCTCAGCTAGAAAGGGGAGTCCGTAAAACCCATATTTATGACTGTTTCGGTTTTTGCTGTGACTGTTTCAGGCTCTTTTGGGCATGCTCAAAAATTTCAAAAACTGAAGTAATTTCCCTTATGGAGTTCAACCTCTGGATCTTTTTCACTTTGGTTTATAAAAGAGGAGCTATTCCAAAAAGCAAAATTTTCTCTATCGAACAATTATACTTCGAGAATTTTTCGTGACCCTGCTCGAAAAATGAAAATCTTGACTAATTTCATTTATTTGCTTCTAACTCTCAACTTCCTCATACCAATCCATAGTAAAGGTGCCGCGTAAAGAGAATGAATTCCTCTTTCAAACGAGTATAAGATGGAGATCCGAGTCGAAAGGACGTTATGATTTTTTGAAAAACTGGCAAACGAACTTTTGCACTCACCTAATATATGCCACCACCTAGATCCTGTCTTTTTAAGAAATAATTAGAAATGAGCATAGTCACATTGCCAACTCCCAGCTCCGTCGCTCAAAGCTTGCATATCGGTAACGTCGATAAGAGTGATTGGAAAATCTTACTTTGCTAGCAATCAGCATGCTCATTAATGTACCACTCTCACCTCATTGCTCAAGGTTTGCAAAAGAAAATTCGATAAAATTGACAAAAAAGCGAAGGGCAACAAGCAGGTTTTTCGTTTCAGCTCACTTACACCTCCTCCTCTATCAACTGACCCTGTAAATCAGAGTTTCCGAAGAGTTGAAGTATAATGGTATCACATTCATTCAACATGCTCATATGTGTGCTTGTGCCAACTCCCATCTCTTTAAGGCAAGCAAGAAATGGAAAACATGATATCGATCGATAACAAAAGTAACCTGTGGTGTTTGTCCCTCTCCGTAGCGCATGTGTGCAATTTGATCCGGATCGGTTCAAAAATCATTTTCATATCGCGCACATAACACTAACTCTATATTTGTTTAGGAGATATATAGAGCTTCAAATCACAAAGAGTACTGAAATTGTAGAGCCTCAAACCACATAAGATGACAGAAATTTTCTTTGAAGTGCAGTAATTTCAGATCTATATTAACAAAAACTTTTCCACATTGAGATTACAAGACCTCAGCAAAACTATGCGATTTCCTATTCTTCAGCTGCGTTTCAGAAAAGTTTTGCTGTGAAATCCAAGCTTTGTGTTCGCGTGTTTTCCCAGATTTCAAATTACTGTACAGCTGATTGGACAGGAACCGTGACTGCTTACGGAAATTAAAGCGATGTAGCAGACCATAATCTTATATATAAAGCTGAATGTCTGTTTGTCTGTATGTATGTATGTATATATCAGTGGCGTACCCAGGATTTCCGTTTGGGGGGGGGGGCGACAAAAAATTTTCTGATCAAGGGGCGTGGCGTTAGCCACGCTCTCCGAAAAGTTTTTTGAATGCTTCCCAAAATTTTTCCGGGCGCCCCGAAAAAAAATTTTTTACAAGGCTAGTTTGAATTTTTAAAAAATATTTAAAAATTATTTTAATTATTTACAAGTAAAAACAAGTCCTCTGCATATTCTTATAACACATCTAAGTAACTTTCGAAAATTTCTCGACCCATTCTCGGGGGGGGGGGGCGCCCCCCCCCTCGCCTCCCCCCCGCCCCCTCCCCGCCCCCCCCTCCCTCGGTACGCCACTGGTATGTATGTGTGTATGTATGTATGTATGCGTGTATGTCTGTTCTGAATGGAAAATTCCATTTCTGAACCGATTCGGACCAAACTTGGCACACATACACTTCGGGCCGGGCGGATGTCATGGGCTAGTTTTCGTCATCGGTCGACATCGATTTTATCGATTTTCATCGATTTTTTGTAAAGTTTGAACTATGGGGCTGCGATTCGGCGCAGGGGGGTAATCGAGCATGCTGATACCGAATATAATGTTAGTTTTTAGTATCATCTACTACTTCTATCGATTGTATCAATTTTCTCGCAAAGTTTGAGCTATGGGGCTGGGAGTTGGGAGTTGGCACAAGAGGAGGCATGCTGATTAGGAAAACAAAACGGGAACAGGAAACTGGCATGTAGAAGTGGGTACAGGGAAAGGTTGTTCAGGATAGGGATAGCGAGACTTATTATGGTGTGTTAAAAGGGCCGGGCGGAGCCGGGTATGCAGCTAGTCTCAAGTAATCTGAAGTAAGAGTCATTGCTGATTTCAGAGTATATGAAACATTGTCATTTCAAAGGTCAAATTGGAAAAGGCTTCGCTAACATCTGTTTTCGATTATTCATTTGTAGTCGATTAACCACATTGTAAAAAATAATTCAAAGACTTCTGTGGACAAACCGTTGAATATTTGTGAGTGTATTGAGTTTTGTCATTCTGTCAATGCTTTCACTTGTGCTTTTTGAGCAAGGAGACTAGAAAGTAGGTTGTAAAAGAGGTTGTGCCAACAGAGGTTGAGCTTATTTGTTCTATTCATATCTTCATCGTGAATGGCTCTTAAACAACGATATTCTTGTCGCGTGTACTAACAAACTCAGACTACTGAAACTTCTTGAACGCGTTTCTCCAAAAAACACGCTGGCTGCGTTCTAAGAATACTAGAGAGCTTTCTTTTTAAACACTGCCAATGGAATTTGCTTGAAAAAAGGCGCAGGTATCGGAGCAAATAATAATTGGTTGGCTCCCTCTGACCGATACCAAGTATATAACAGATTTTTAATACAAACTTCTGCAATTCTGAGCGCCCAAAATTTGAAAAATTTGCCTTTTCGCGGCCTTAGCGCAACGGATTAATCAAATTATTTGGGCCTTTCTATTTTACAATTGTTTTTTTTAAGCTGAACACCGTTCCTGGCAGTCAACACCGTCGCGCATTAATGGCAGCGCCTCACCAGAATTTGGCGAGATTTTGCATAATGCATGCCTTTCGTCCCTGTTTAACTCAATGCGGGTCTGCAATTGCATAAATTGCACGAAAACCCCGTCTTTTAAAAGCCCTGTGAAAGCAACGCGGACGAGTTGTGCCTTCTCAGCCTAACCTTCGCCACACTAGCAGCAAGAGCATAGAGGTGGACGCCAAGAGGGACATGTTGAAATGCGTAAGAGGGGAAAAAGGAAGCGTTGGCCGTGCGCGCTTTCTGGCCACTTTGAGGGCAATTTCCCAGCGTAGAAGGGCCCGGATCGAGTCGGACTTGGGGCGGTCGCCTATCCAAGGAGTCTTAAGACGAGATGTGTAGAGGAACGCACTACCTCAGTCTTGGTGAGACATTGCCTTTAAGAATACATCTTCACATCCCAAGCCAACCCCTTGCATTTGAATAAGAATTTGGTAATTATAATACAAGTTAGCAGAACTTTCTTTATAATCCGATACTTTCAAATAAAGTTAAAGTTCACAAACTTCATGTCAAACGTTTACATGACGGGGATATAACTACTTCTGTACTTCAGTAATCCGCTACCAATATCTCATGATAGGCGAAAATGATTAATCAATTGCAATAGAATTGTGCTGTAATTAAAACTGCGGTTTGAGATTTATGTTGGGAGACGGCCCTTCTGAACCGCTAACATTAGCAGCCTAATTACTGCGCGCCTCTGATTGGTCGGTGCCTGCTGCCGCTTAGGTGAGCGAGAGCTATGCTGTCGTTAGGAACGTCTGAATTGGACTGCAAAGGCATTCTCATGATAAAAAGAATCAAACAAGATTTCGATTATTATGAAACTTGAAAATGTTTCATTTGGGCGGCTTAGGTAAATTCTTCAGCTTACACGTGCAGACTTCATGGTGTTTTTTGAAAACTGGGAAGGGCGAAGAAATCACGAAATGGCCTTAGAAAAATTAACCTTTCCAACTTTTTGTCTTCATAATTCAAACATCTCCTTACTACCATTATCGTGTGCTTCACTTGCTCTGGAACTCTCAGAAATATTTGAATACTCTGCTGATTATAAGAAAGGCAAAGTAATTAGCGTTGCCCGGGCATAGTAATTAGCGCTAGGACGGAGCGGTTCAGAAGGGCACACACCATATGCTCGAAAAAGAACTAACGAAGCAATGTCTACCCAAAACAAGTTGCACCTGTCTGCCAACAGACAACTAGTGTGCTTCATATTCTACAAGGACTTCTTCTAACAAATCTTTTGACCCATTAACAATTGTTGTATTTGATGCACAGGAGAGTCGCTGTCAGGAACATATTGAATACAGTTGGTTTCCCCGGCCTAGTCCGGGGAAACCAGCTAGTATTATAATATGGCTTCATCTAATCCTTAAGCCAGCCCCCCCTCCCTCCCGCCTTTCCCTTCCCACTTAACCACCATGCTGTGCTGCAAAGAGGTTTCTGTATCAAAGAAACTCATCGGCTGTAGGCTCAATTTGAATCACCGCATCCTTCCTACCGCGAAAATCAAATAAACTCTATTGCTATTGTATACAAGAAATCATGAAAATGACTTGTTATCCGATGTTGAGAACTCATTCTTATG
The DNA here is from genome assembly GCA_958299035.1 of Cylicocyclus nassatus. Classification (NCBI taxonomy): domain Eukaryota; kingdom Metazoa; phylum Nematoda; class Chromadorea; order Rhabditida; family Strongylidae; genus Cylicocyclus; species Cylicocyclus nassatus. Next base: position 72,801,515 of record CATQJL010000223.1, on the reverse strand, counting down.
CCAGAAATCAATAAATCGATAGAAGGGCCCAATGAACCGTCGTGAAAAGTAGCCCTAAACAACCGCCGGGGTCGAAAACATATGCCTAGACAATCGCCGGGGGCAGGCGGGCGCCGGAAAATACGCGTTGCCGAGATTTCGCATTCCACCCGCAAATTCCAGTCAAATTGGTCGGCGAGTTTTTGAGAGACCGCCTGTTGATTCCTTTTTCGCTCTTATCTTTTGCAGATATATTACTGAGGAAATATCTCTGAGGAATCGGAAAATCAACAAGAGGCGTTCCGAAAAGTCCTGATTGCTTCCCAAAAAATCCGCGAGCGGGGGAGAAATCAGCCATCTATTTTCCCGGTGCCCCTGCTTGCGGCGATTGTCTGAGTGTGTGCAAAGTTTCGGCTGGATCGTTTCAGTGGCGCTCGTTTCTATAACGAACAAACAACCAAACGAACATCCTCACAGACGTTGGTTATATATGTACACTAGCTGGCTTACCCGGCTCCACCCGGCCCTGTCAAAACGATAAAGGTTCCATTTCTATCCCTGTACACCTTTACCTGTGCTCACTTCTACATGCCAATTTCCTATTCCCGCTGTTTAGCAATCAGCATGCTCACTGAGCCCTCCTGTGCCAACACCCACTCCTGTAGCCTGAACTTTGCAAAAAATCTATAAAATCGATAAAAGCAATCGATAATTCTGAAAACTAATATTGTATTCAGAATCTCCATGCTCACCTACCCCCCTGTGCCAATTACCAGCCCCGTAGTTTAACTCTGCAAAATAAATCGATAAAAGTCGATAAAATCGATGTCGATCGATGACGAGAAGTAGCCTATGACATCCGCCAGGGTCCGAAGTGTATGCGTGCCAAGTTTGGCCCAAATCAGACCCAGACATATGTCTGTACGTATGTGTATGTCGATCGACATCGATTTTATCGATTTTTTTGCAGAGTTCACCTACGATGCTGGTAGTTGGCACAGGGAGGTAAGTGAGCATGGGGATTCCGAATAAAATATTAGTTTTCAGAATTATCGATTGCTTTTATCGATTTTATCGATTTTTTTGTAAAATTTGACATACGGAACTGGGAGTTTGCACGGGAGTGTAATCGAGCATGCTGATTACGAGTGAAATATTGGCTTCTGGAATCAATCACTTTTATCGATTTTATCGATTTTCTGCAAAGTTCAGGCTACAGGGCTGGGAGTTGGCACAGGAGGGCTCAGTGAGCATGCTGATTGCTAACACAGCAGGAATAGGCAACTGGCACGATAGAAAGTGGGCACAGATAAAGGTGTACAGGGAAAGAAATACAACCTTTATCGTTTTGACAGGGCCGGGTGAGCCGGGTAAGCCAGCTAGTGTTTTATATAGTCTGAAATCAGCAATGATTCTTACTTCAAATTACTTGAGACTAGCTGCATACCCGGCTCCGCCCGGCCCTTTCAACACACCATGATAAGTCTCACTATCCCTATCCTGAACAACCTTTCCCTGTACCCACTTCTACATGCCAGTTTCCTGTTCCCGTTTTGTTTTCCTAATCAGCATGCCTCCTCTTGTGCCAACTCCCAACTCCCAGCCCCATAGCTCAAACTTTGCGAGAAAATTGATACAATCGATAGAAGTAGTAGATGATACTAAAAACTAACATTATATTCGGTATCAGCATGCTCGATTACCCCCCTGCGCCGAATCGCAGCCCCATAGTTCAAACTTTACAAAAAATCGATGAAAATCGATAAAATCGATGTCGACCGATGACGAAAACTAGCCCATGACATCCGCCCGGCCCGAAGTGTATGTGTGCCAAGTTTGGTCCGAATCGGTTCAGAAATGGAATTTTCCATTCAGAACAGACATACACGCATACATACATACATACACACATACATACCAGTGGCGTACCGAGGGAGGGGGGGGCGGGGAGGGGGCGGGGGGAGGCGAGGGGGGGGGGGCGCCCCCCCCCCCCCGAGAATGGGTCGAGAAATTTTCGAAAGTTACTTAGATGTGTTATAAGAATATGCAGAGGACTTGTTTTTACTTGTAAATAATTAAAATAATTTTTAAATATTTTTTAAAAATTCAAACTAGCCTTGTAAAAAATTTTTTTTCGGGGCGCCCGGAAAAATTTTGGGAAGCATTCAAAAAACTTTTCGGAGAGCGTGGCTAACGCCACGCCCCTTGATCAGAAAATTTTTTGTCGCCCCCCCCCCCAAACGGAAATCCTGGGTACGCCACTGATATATACATACATACATACAGACAAACAGACATTCAGCTTTATATATAAGATTATCGTCTGCTACATCGCTTTAATTTCCGTAAGCAGTCACGGTTCCTGTCCAATCAGCTGTACAGTAATTTGAAATCTGGGAAAACACGCGAACACAAAGCTTGGATTTCACAGCAAAACTTTTCTGAAACGCAGCTGAAGAATAGGAAATCGCATAGTTTTGCTGAGGTCTTGTAATCTCAATGTGGAAAAGTTTTTGATAATATAGATCTGAAATTACTGCACTTCAAAGAAAATTTCTGTCATCTTATGTGGTTTGAGGCTCTACAATTTCAGTACTCTTTGTGATTTGAAGCTCTATATATCTCCTAAACAAATATAGAGTTAGTGTTATGTGCGCGATATGAAAATGATTTTTGAACCGATCCGGATCAAATTGCACACATGCGCTACGGAGAGGGACAAACACCACAGGTTACTTTTGTTATCGATCGATATCATGTTTTCCATTTCTTGCTTGCCTTAAAGAGATGGGAGTTGGCACAAGCACACATATGAGCATGTTGAATGAATGTGATACCATTATACTTCAACTCTTCGGAAACTCTGATTTACAGGGTCAGTTGATAGAGGAGGAGGTAAGTGAGCTGAAACGAAAAACCTGCTTGTTGCCCTTCGCTTTTTTGTCAATTTTATCGAATTTTCTTTTGCAAACCTTGAGCAATGAGGTGAGAGTGGTACATTAATGAATATGCTGATTGCTAGCAAAGTAAGATTTTCCAATCACTCTTATCGACGTTACCGATATGCAAGCTTTGAGCGACGGAGCTGGGAGTTGGCAATGTGACTATGCTCATTTCTAATTATTTCTTAAAAAGACAGGATCTAGGTGGTGGCATATATTAGGTGAGTGCAAAAGTTCGTTTGCCAGTTTTTCAAAAAATCATAACGTCCTTTCGACTCGGATCTCCATCTTATACTCGTTTGAAAGAGGAATTCATTCTCTTTACGCGGCACCTTTACTATGGATTGGTATGAGGAAGTTGAGAGTTAGAAGCAAATAAATGAAATTAGTCAAGATTTTCATTTTTCGAGCAGGGTCACGAAAAATTCTCGAAGTATAATTGTTCGATAGAGAAAATTTTGCACTTTGGAATAGCTCCTCTTTTATAAACCAAAGTGAAAAAGATCCAGAGGTTGAACTCCATAAGGGAAATTACTTCAGTTTTTGAAATTTTTGAGCATGCCCAAAAGAGCCTGAAACAGTCACAGCAAAAACCGAAACAGTCATAAATATGGGTTTTACGGACTCCCCTTTCTAGCTGAGCGAGTTTCGTGCCAAACGAGAGCAACATTGATTTTTGTGGAAAACGCAGACCCGAAAATCCGAAAAAATCACGAAAAACAAAGTCGCTCTCGATTAGCTCGAAACTTGCTCAGCTAAAATACGGTCGCAAAACCCATGTTTATGATTGTTTCGGTTTCTGCTGTGACATTTTGAGCTCCTTTTTAACGATGCTGTTTGCAAAACTTAAGTAATTCTTTTTATTTGCTTCTAACTCTCGATCTTTTTCGTTTTGACTCATGGCAAAGGCGCTGTAGCAAAGAGCAAAATTTTCTGTATCAAACAAAAGTACTTTCAGAATTTTTTGCGACCTTGCCTGAAACATGCTATTGAGTAATTTCGTTCAATTGCATCCACCTCTCGAACTTTCTCATGCCAATTTATGGCAAGGGCACTGTTTCAAAGAGAAAGGCTTTCTCTTTCAGATGGATAGAAAATAGGAGAAATCCATTGGTTAGAAAGAAAGTTATTGTTTTTTTTGAGAAATGGCCTTTGCACCCACCTAGTAGATTTGGGACAGGAAAAGTGAAAGGAAAATGTTTTGTAGAAGCGGAACTATGTAGTGTTGACAGGGACGGTGCGAAGCCGGGTATCTCAGCTAGAGAACAACATGATTGTAAGGTCTTTCATCTTTAAAGTACCATGTTAGCTTTTCATGTGAACGGGGGCGAAGCTCATTGCGGAATCAGGATCACGAGGATGGGTGACGGAGTTGTGCCCGTAAGTCATCCATAATATGAAGGGAATAGGGTCTCGCAGCGCAATAATTATGCTGGCGAATGACCAATACACCACCACATCCCAGCATTATGCACATTGTTCATCCATCGCCGTCCCATTCCTTGATTTTTGCCTGTAGAAATGCTAACAATCTTTCACTGCGCGGAACTTCGTGCCTGAAATGGGCGTGAAAACCAGATGTCAGTGGCAAAAACTTCAGGATAAGGACGGAAAGACAAGTGCATAGTGACGGATAAAATCATACAAATGCTCAGACATCGCTTCAGCCGGCGAGCGTGCGACGGCAGCCTTACTGACAGCCGGGCCACTAGCTATTATTTTGCTCGAGGTCTGATGCCTTAAAGGCAGCGTTCCGGCAGATTCGGGTCCAGTGGGATATAGGTGTGGTGGGGTTCCTGGCCACCTCACCGACCTCTAGGCGCACTCCGGCTGGGTGATGTTCTCCCTGGGCCGAGAAATGGCCCTTGAACTGGCGCGCGCTTGGACGGCCTTCTTTCTCTGTTCGGCGCTGGACCCCACGAGCGCTCTCCCTCATTGTGCATGCTATCCAAAGCAAAATTTGCAGGCGGCAGGGTCTTCGTCAGGACCTCCCAACTTTCCATCAAAAATCTCGTCCGAGGTGCTCTTTTGGAATTAGGAAAACGCCCCGAAATCGGCCTTTTCAGCCCGTTCAAAGCTCAAATTCGGGTTCTACGTAGCGAAAAGGCCTAAAAAATGCAGAAAGGTGGAAGTGGAAAATCTGTCGGGACGCTGCCTTTGAGCAAAGTTCACTGTTGTGGTCACTCGAATAACCTCTGCAAAACTCCAAGCAAACTCGGGTAGACCGACATTCTAGTGTGCGCTTGAGCCCCAAAAAAAGTATGTGCGAGCGAGAAGTTGAACTGCGTTACTTTAGTTTGATGGAAGATTCAATGAACACCTCGAATTTTGCAGCACGAGTATGCGTATATCTCATAACCAGCGCGTATTTCGCGAAAACTTGCAAACTCCGTAGATGTCGTGGCAGTTGCTAAAAGTTACCGCATGAACGAAGAGGAAGACTCGCGCTGTAAAAAGCATACTTAGTGTGTGACATCTTTTTGTCTTCTGACGCACCAATTATATCTACAAGAATAAACGCATCTATTGTGAAAACTTGCAAGAACAATTTATTTGGATTATGTGAAAAAAGGATGACTAGTCTTTGAACTGGACACGTTTTCACAAATTGCACTTAGGATCTGCGGGCTTCGGTTCCTCAAAGAACTGCAATGTGCCAAGGGTCCAAGTTCCTGTTGTGGTAAATGTTCACTTTTCATTTCGAGGTGTCATAACATGTATAGTCGTCCTCCCCCCACTAGACACCTAGTGGACGAATTCGAATTTGAAGTAGAGCACGCCGGTTGCGGCAGAGCGCGGTACCTGCAGCCCTCACTTTGATCTCAAGCAGAAGTTTTTGTGTTTTCGGAACGTTTCATCCTATTTTTTGAATGTTAGCAGTCTTCTTAACTGGATTGTAGACTTTGCTAGTCTTGAGTGATGTTTCCTGCTACTATGCTCGTTATTTGAATTCTGATTTCAAATTTAGCTAAAATAAAAACCGAAGAAGCGAGCATAGTAGCACGAAACATCGCTAAGCAGCAACAATTTCGTCGATTTTGATTACAAACATCATTGAAACAAAAAATCACCATGCAACGACGAAGAAACACCAGAGAATATTGGATGAGGTTGAATTGGAGTTGATAATGCCGCGCTCTGCCGCAATCGGCGTGCTCTAGTTCAAATTCGAACCCATCCACTAGGGGCCGCATGCACTAATCTCCCTGCGGGGAGGGGATCGCAGCTTAAAAGAAAGCTTTATGTTTCGGAACTCCAGATACCTGGATTTCACGTTGTGTACCTATCCGTAAGTATTCCTACTACCCTTCACTATGAACATGTTGAAGAGGAGGGAGAAGCTGTACGAACCGCATTTTCCAGCTTTCGTATGATCCCTGATGATCCCCGGCGCTTTTCTTTAAAGTCATTTTTCTTTCTCCGAAGTTAAGGAAAACCTTTCAAAGTTGTACTGAACATCTAACACAACAGTGCTAAGCATGTTGCTGATGAGAACAAATGAGTTTTTGAAAAGTCGAATTTTTCGGTAAACCTCAAATTCGACCTGTGGATCATCGAAAATTTCATGACTTCAAAACATCGTTTGTTCTTCTCAGGAACATGCTTAGCACTGTTGTGTTAAATGTTCAGTACAACTTTGGAAGGTTTTCGTTAACTTCGGAGAAAGAAAAATGACTTTAAAGAAAAGCGCCAGGGATCATCAGGGATCATACAAAAGCTGGAAAATGCGGTTCGTACAGCTTCTTGCTCCTCTTTAACATGCTCATTAGTGAAGGGTAGTGGGAATACTTACGGATAGGTACACAACGTGAAATCCATGTATCTGCAGTTTTGAAGTATAAAGCTTTCTTTTAAGCTGCGATCCCCTCCCCGCGGGGAGGTTAGTGCATGCGGCCCTAGGTGTCTAGTGGGGGGGAGGACGACTATATTAGCAACATCTGCCTCACCTTTTACCCAATACTCCTTTCCCAGCTCGAGTTTGTGAAAATCGCTCCTGACGGTGATTTTTTTCCCAGCCATAATAGCCTGCATTTCTTGGATTTAGGAGGTATCACCATATTGTGTATTGAAAACAAACATCTGTTCCCGCTATGACTGTGGCGCTATAGGCGTAACCGGGATAAGGTGAGCCTTCTGGTATTTCCTGGGGTGAAGTGATGGTGACGCCTGCAAATATATCGATGGCTAGATTAGGCTCAAGACATTTCAGAACAGATAAAACAAATACACGTATTACGCTTCCGCAAAAGAAAATTGGCACTGATAAGCCTTTAGTTCAAAGTTGTCTTTTGGGGGGTGTCAGCATCAGAAAGCACGAACATCTGCCTCTGCAGTAGGCGCTCATCCGATTCCCGTTGGTAAGGGTATAATCCTCCGCAACTACTATCAGCGTCGATTAAAGCTTTGAGTGAGTGTCTGACCTGAGAATTGCGCACAAGCGGGCGTCAAAAATGTAGGCGCCTTTTTTTTCCTCAAAGGTATTTTCACCTCAAAATTTTTTCGCTTTTATTCTGAAAGACAGGATAATAGATTCGAACTTGAATTATGCACATTAAAAGCACCGTCTAATCAGATTCTCAATTTCAATGTCTTTGTGTTCCTTGATTTTCTCATATTTCTGATTCCGAAAATGCGAGAATCTGCGAAAACCCTGACAATCGCCATACACGATTGAATGGGCAAGCACAGATGGGCAGGCATCATTGGAAGAGGCGTTTCCGCGGTGGATCTCTGCGCTCTCCGTTGTTCCGGAGCAATTTTCTCGCTTCCAAAGACAATTTTGTCCCGCTACTTGGGCTTGGGTCCCTACTATCGTATGCTGCCAAACGCTCAGCATCCCTAGTCAAGAATGGACTTTTAAGCAAATTTCTTAATGGTTTTTTAAGCGAATCAAAAGCAAGACTGTAAGCAGCAAATATCGTTCGGTGCTTGGCATGATTATTTAAACAACTTCCTTCGCTCTCTCGAGACAGACGTCTGGTAAAGTGCGCATAGTAAGTAAGTATCGCGAAGCGATTAGTTATTAGTCAACTTTGGCTGCTGTAATAGCGTGAACGCTTAAAACTCGCTCAATCTCTATAGCACAATGTGTCATAAAAGACTTCATATGATCAGCTCTGCTACCTACGAACTCACATATAAAATCTGGATTTTCGCTGGAGTACGTGGCGCATATCACGAACGCAGGCATCCACGAAGCAAAAAGAACGAAGTATTTCATTCCGAATTCGCTTGTGTATATGAAGCTAGGGCTTACTTGGGGAACAGCGTGAGTGATGGCCTGGCCCTCGGTTGCTCATTAAATACCTCGTTAGCGACAATAAGGTCGCTTAATTACAGTGCAGAGCATTTGCATATTAAAAATGCCTCGAATGGGACACTTTGTAAAATTTCACTCCATCGCGGAGTCTAATGCCTTGTGCAACTTTCTTGTCCCAATAATATGGTGCTCCCCGTTTATCACAAGTGCAAGCGTACCTTATCTGCCATTGATTTACGAATGACGCCATTGTACATAACCACAATACATCCCAACTCCGGCATCCTATTGGTCCAAAGTCCGCTGATGACGTGCCTCAAACCGTATATTGTCCAATGATCGGCTGGCTTTTCAAGTGCGTTAATGAAATTAACTCATTGTTACATCATCAATAAGAAAAAATGCACGCTTGCCAATACCGTTAGAAAACTTATTAGTGTAATAATTCCTGTCCTTTACAAATGGGTATTGTTACATTAAAAATTCTAATTTGAAATGATTTGTCAAAATTTTAATGAGCCCCTTTCAATTGTAAAGGTATGTAGCGTCGTATATTTTTTTATGAACAGCGTTAATAAGTTTCATAATCGTCACATTCCATGAAATCAAACCTCATGATAGAGAATTGGCCCGTTCCAGCTTGTTCAGTAGGTTTCTGTAATCAGAAGCAACTTCTTTTACTTCTCAAGTGGATCCGCCAAATTCAGTAAACGGTAGCTTGCAACAGCTAGTAAGTCAATATTATTTGTCTAATATGAAAGACTCGCACGGCGGCGGCCCAGGAGTTCCCAATGCCTCGCCGCCTTTCCTTGCAGGGGTAGTTAGCACCTCCAAGGGGCCTTCGCACCTTTTAGACGGCTCCGCCCATTTGCTGCGCCCACTAGCTAATCTTATTCTGAGTTGTGCAGGCTTGGAGAATAGTCCCAATGTGTTCTGTTGAATGGATGAATAATGACGGATGGAAAGTTACAGATGAGAAGTTATGAAGTCTACCTGTGGGCATCGCTTTTTCGGAAGCAAAGATACTTCAGTTCTCCCGATTTCCAGCCAGCGAATGTGTATATAGGTACCTATGATGTAAACATATCCATTGAGCAAGTTGCACAAGTCAATTTTTGATGGAGTTTCTAATTTTTTCGGATTTTTCGGGAAATTGAATTTTTCTGGTTTTTTGGCTACAAATCCGCGTAGATCAAATTTGATGCAACTTTTCAAAACACTACCTTGTAGAGCTTGCTGTGCTCTATCAAATCAAAACCACAGAAGCTATCCAGAGTAATCGAAATTTGACTTATTGTGGTTTAGACCAGTTTTGTAGCAAGATCTTGACTTATTAACCGAATAATTTGAGTTTCTCATCATTTTCTATAACTTTTTCCTAGAATACGAATGCGTTTTCAATACTGAGATTTCCTCTTTGTTTGAATACTGACTACTACTGATAGAGATTGAAAAATTTCTGCGACTGAGTAGTTTAATTCCCATTTCTCGCACAGGTTTTCCTGGGAAAAAAACATTTTAGCGCTCTCCAGAACGATGTCAAAGGCGTGCATAAGCATCGTACTTTGAAAATTTGCTAAATTTAGGAAATGGCTGAGAGACTGCAATGAGCACGTTGTGCACTGGATTGCTGTTCAGACAATCGAGGGTGTTGCACTCGGGAGCAGTGAGCTCGAAAAAATGTACCCTAATTTCACGCGTACAAGGCGCGGAGTGGTCCTAGCTTTCATCGACTAGCCCGAACACGGCAAAGGATTTCGCAGCCAAAGGAACCCCATACCGTGCTGCGGTTTGCCTGACGAATCGTGAGGCATAAGGATCGATTCTTAAAACACGTTGTGGCGGCTGAGCAGCTCAATGAAAGCTAGGACCACCCCGCCCCTTGTACGCGTGAAATTAGGGTACATGTGATCCTGAAAAGCAAAAACTAGCATTTTTGAGCTCAAAATTTTGCATCTCACTAGAGACGCAGCAAAACAGCCCGTAATTATAGACAGCAGGAGGATGGTGTCATAATACAGCGAAATTGCAGCGAGCTGGCTTCCATACTACCAAAAAATTTAGATGCGATCCAGATACGATTCCCTTTATTTTTGTTGCTATACATGAAGTTATACTAAAATTCGCGGCTTACGAAATTAGACCAGATTTGCACAAGTGTAGCAGAGCATTTCTAAAGTACATATAAATTGTATGGGCCCGTGAAGAACATCACAAAAAGATTCGAAAGTTATCGATAGTCACCGTCGGTAGAGATCAACGCTTTTGTCGAGTGTGTGAAACTTCAGTGAGGCTTCGGAAGCAGAACTTCAAAGTCGTCAGTACATTCAACATCTTTTTCACGCATACATACCTTTAGCAGTGTTTGAGTTTTAAAGTGTTTGTTTTTGGATTCCAGTCATACTTGAGGCCAGCAGATTTGATCATAGCCTGCGACACCATTTCTTGCTGGGAGAAAAATATTCTAACAAGGAAAGGACCCTCATTCGAAGTGGGATTTCCACACGTGATGCATATCATTCTGTTGGCCTTACGGCACTAGTACCAAATCTGTGTTCCTTGACTGCTCAATGATCTTCCGAAAAAGTTCAAAGCGACGGTTCCTCACGATGACCACTGCACATTATGAGTTCGGGGCGCTAAGGAATGTAAAGTGTGGACGAATGGGCAGGTGGATAGCTGCAGAGACTATGGCGCAGGCGGTAAAGAGTTCGCGTCCCTATGGAGCCAAATTTTGCATTGTGGAAAATGTATTTTGTGAATTCGCAGACGATTTTCGAGCAAGCAGACCCTCGTCGAAAATCGCCTGCGAATTCGCAAAATACATTTTGCAAAAATGCAAAGTTCGGCTTATAGGGACGCGAACTCTTCACCATCTGCACCATAGTTTCCGCAGCTATCCATCCGTCCACACCTGTACATTCCTTGGCGCCCCGAACTCATAATGTGCAGTGGTCGTAGTGAGGAACTCGCTCATAACTTTTCTCAGAAGATCATAAAGCAGCTAAGGAACACGGATCTGGTACTAGTGCCCCAAAGCCAGCCGAATGATATGCATCACGTGTGGAAATCCTACTTCGACTGAGAGTCCTTTCCTTGTAAATAAAGAAAACTAGGTTATAATCTTGAAAAATTGCCGGTGAAGCTAGTTTCTGCATATATGTTTTTGAAAAAATGCTGTTCACTCCTTTTTTCTAAGTCATACATTAGTACACAGCATTCTATGAATTTGTAAAGGACATAGTTATTATTTGCTATTGCTATTGTATTGCAGTATCCATCGAGAATGAATAATTAAATAATTCTCGCAAAAGCAGCATTTTCAAAGAAAATGACATAGAATCGTGTGCAGTTTTTGGTACTCAAGATCAAAAATCTGATTAAAAACCTACTGTCGGTACAAAACAGAGTTTGAGTGAGGAATAACATGAACCGACAACTGGAAAACTTCGAGCAAGCAACGACGACGGGACAAAAGAATTTCTGAGTTGATTACGTTATGTGATGGCAGCACTAAGAGTAAAAACGTTTTGTGACAATTCAGCCGTAAATCACTTTGAAAATGAGAGGTGATCCCCATCGAATCGCTTGGGGATCAGACAAAATGGCAAGAAATCAATCTTGTATGGAAGTAGCCTGGCAAATTATGCGCAGGAATAAATGTATGAAAAACTTAATAAGCAAGATAGAGAAAGAAGAAGAAGATGCGAGTAGCGAGATATGACGCATCCGCTCTCAGATCCCCTCCCCTCTTCAGCGGAGATGTACGTGCATACGGGTCTTAGAACTCAACTCGAAGTAGATTTTATCGGCGAAGTATGTTGCAATGCTGATTACAAAGCTTTTCCCATTTGCTGAACTTCGCTTTACAAGGTGTTTTTCACGCAAACATCTCAGGCAAACACAGAATCTTTGAAATTTGTTGAAGACTGTCAAAGGGCACCTTCAGAATTCCCGCCTGCATTGAGCATCATTTTGTTCAGCACATCTCTAGCAATCCCCTCGTAAAACATTCATCCTTTCTTCATGTCAAGAGCTCTCAGAGGCATCAAGAATTCCTGAAAAGGCGTTTTTGACTTTGTTATGTTATTCGTTGGGCCCTATTATGACCATCTCGGCTTTGCAAAGGTCAAACCGATTTACTGTCTATATGCCTTGCTTTTTCTCCCATATTGAATGGCATTGAAACTCAGCGCGCAGTGCTAATCGGTAAACAACCACTCATTCCGAAAATTTCTTCATGGGAGATTGATGATTTCGCATGGATGAAACTTTTCGCAGAAGAGAAAATGCAAATTTTAAGTAGGTTTTTGTATTTTTTGAGCTTTGGTACCGCCATGACGACAATAATTATCTTGTATTACATCTCTGTGCAACAATCTTTCGAATTTTCGATAAAACCTTGCAAATTCTTTTGGGCAAACTACCCTTTTTTACGCTGTTTTCGCGAAGCAATACACTTTTGATCACTTTTTTGGGCTCAAGTCGCAACATACAGACCCAATTTTGCATGCCAGAAGTCAAGAGGACGCGCGGATTTGACGGATCCATTCAACAAATTCGCCCACGCTTTGCATATTGGATTTTCATGCTAATTAAATGCGCATTGCAGAATTCGGGCTCAGGAAATTGGTTGGAACACGCTCTACGAACTTCGCAACACACACACACACACACACACACACACACACACACACACACACACACACACACACACACACACACACACACACACACATACAGTCATTAAACAGTCTTAGCCCGTTTTTGTAAGCTATGGTAGATACAAAGGAACCGAGGAAAATGGTGATTGGTGAAGACATAGTAGCTCAAGGAATAAGTATGAACCACAGCGCGCACGTACTTGATTTTTGTGAGCCAGTTTCCTTACTGTGGGTTTAGCGGCAATGCGGGCGAGAGTGGCACTCCTATCTTATACAGACCGACTGTTTGATTGCCAATAGCTCTCTTGTAATAAAGTCTTTCAAGAGCTTCGAGTACTGTTTTGGAGAGCTGGCTTCAACTTATATTCACGGTGTCGACCAAATCACCGATCGCTCTTCATTGCTGTAGAATTACGGTAGAAACTTCAAGTATATGGTGTCATTGCGAAAAAAAATTTTTTTTTACAATGACATGACACCGTACACTATAGCCGTTTCGAAAATTTTCATAAAAATGTCAAAAGTTGTGTATTAAGATTTTCGTGGACACGTGAGTTTAATACTCAGCTATGCACAAGGCTGCAAAGCTTTCTAAATGGTGTGATCGCACTTTTTAGGAATTTTGATAAAACAGCCGCTACTGCTTACCTAGCATAACTTTTTAATGAAGCATCATGATAAGTTTCGAACTTCACATTTAAAATCAGCAACTCTAATGAATCATTGTGGCAGTTTTTAGGCTGTTTCGTTTCCTTTCAGAGGCACACTGTGGACTTTTATGGCTCAAAACCCTCCTTGAAGCTTCTACCGTGTTACAGTAATAGAGAGAGATGGGTGACTTGCTCTATACTGTAAAACTAAGTTAAAGCCAGCTCTATTGACAAGCAAATAGTGGGCACACTTTTTGGGACACCCTGTATATTAGGTTGTCCTGAAAGTTTTGCTCGTTTTTCAAACTACTATGAAACCATGCACAATTATGAACTGAATGAAAAAACAACATGCATTCGATGCAGCTTTTCCTTTTTTTTCTTAAGATTACATTTGCGAGCCACGATCCTGTATGCTTTTTTTTAAATTGCCACAATTCTTCACCCGTCATTTTTATCTGCTCAAAGTTAGGCTAATTTTTAGAAATTTCATTCCAAAGTACGGAAAGGGTTAAATATCAGCCCTATAATAAAGCGCAGGGGGACCATCCGACGTCAACAACCGGCGAAGGTCGTTTGCCCAGATCTCTGAGTTAATTCTTGCACTTTCACCCGCTTCCATACTGTTTACCGTTACGACTCAACCCAAGTGCAAAATATGACGTCATTAGTGGTATGATGTTTTGTGCCATCTTCGTGTTCCGTCTGCGTCGTTGATGTTTATCACGACGTCAAGCTAAATGCAACCCCAATTCCGTCGCCTACAACGCTGTTAGCGGTCGATTTATTTCAACCGCTTTACATTTTGCTTTATTCATTTGTGAAAATAAGCAAACGTCGGATAGCATCTTCAGGTCGGTGATAATACTTAACATTGATAGTACATCTCTTCAATTCTTTCTTAATCAGTGCACCACATTATCACTGCTTTTACCACTAAACGTATCTTTACATGCAAAAACAAATCTCAAAATTGAACCCTTCCTTAAAAATCAAGCAAAATCATATCACTCGCTGTCCATTTTCCTATTGTGCACCATTCCTTTTTGTCTTCATTACCAAACGTATCTTATTAAAAATTTTCAAATTTCTCTGAAAAAAACTCTTCCACAAGAATGAAGCAAAAGAAGCGAATGAAGCATGCTGAACGTATCTTCACATGAAAAATTCCTTAAACTCGCTGTGAAAATCGAACCTTTTTGAGAAAATAGCTAAACATCAATACTGTGCAAACTTTCCAAATTGTTATCCACTAAGTGATAAAAAACATGGTAATGCGAATTGCCTTGAAACGCTAAACGTTATGCAAAAAGCTCGCTTTGCAAGCAACGCAGGTTCTAAGAGAACACTTCATCTTAGGATTTTAAATTAATCCAAAGAGAAAATTTCAAAAGAACTGTAAAAGTTACTGTGATCGTGAGAGAAGTTTTGAAAAGAGCTACACGCTGTCTGTCTGCTATCAACATATCAAGTGTGAACAAAAGAGATGGGAAGAAAGGGACGCTTCACTAACCATCAACTCAACCCTTGCTACTCAGGGACATGTAGCTTTTTAGTGCAAATTTGTCAGAACATTGCACTACCTCAAAATAGACAGCGGTGATTTGCGTGAATGAACAGCTTAAATTGGATATACGCTTCAATACTAGCTTCCTTTACGGAATTCGAGTCAATAGCCTACCAAGATGAGTTGGAAAATGGGTGCGCTTTAGAGCATTTCGGGTGGAGTTTATAGTCCTATATGGGCGTCCTATATGGAAGGCTTTACAAATTGTTGAACAATTGGAAAGCCCATATAGGACGCGAACGCGAGCTCTGGCATTAGAATAATTTAAGCATATTTCGTGAAGAGGAAGGGAGGTTTTTTTTATTTAAGAAATTTCATAATAGTAAGTTGGAATTTTGGCTAAATGCATTCAAGTGCGTTGAGTTGAATCCTCTTGCTGAAATCTCGCAAGGAATTCAGAATAGTTACTTTGAGGCCCATATGCATGAAAATCCTCCCAGTGGCAGAAAACGAAGCGGCGTCTCCAATGATGAAAAGCCATAGCAGTGTTCGCCCGCGGCCCTTTTATAACAAGGGACGTCGCTTACTTCACCCCAGCTTTTCATATGGGCCTTCTAAGGTAGTTCGTAGGGACAGTCGATGAGCAGAGCAGAGCCCCGGGTGAAAACAGCCATGAAAATTTACATAGCTGGGAAAAGCTTGCCGGGTTTGTGACGGCCACTTTGGTCAGAAAACTTTCGGATGTGAAAATTTGAGAGTATCCGAGGATTTTCGCAAATGTGGGAATGAGCAACTTTGGCAGCTACAGTTTATGGTGATAACGCTAAAACTTTGGCTCAAAACTGCACACCAACGCTTAGGGCTTGCGCTGCATTTCGCATTGCAGGAGGGTTCAAAGAAAAAGTGGGAACGGACAAGTCCTAACGCCGCAGACATGATGCAGAATCTTTGCGTTGCGCAGCTCATCACATCAATTTTGGCCTGATTCGGTGCACAGACTTTAAAGGTCTAAGGTGGCGCATTTTCTCAACAGCATCTTTGGAGCTAGATTCGAAAGCGATTAAGTAAGATCAAAAGGATTTGAAAATGCGAGAAAAGATTGGTAGTTTGGGCAGTTTATAAAGGAAACATTTGGATGAAAAGGAATTGGGGGGGGGGGGGAGGCCAGTTTGGCTCAGAACTCCGGAATGACAATAAAACGCGAGTTGCAAAGAAAGCTGAGAAGAAGCAATTAATTTATCACTTTGGTTAATGATGTAACTTGGGAAACCATTTAAAGCAGGAGATCTTGACATTTAACTTTGATGATCTCCGAGTTCGTTGAGTGTCTGAGAAATCGCCATACTTTTGGAGGAGAAAAGATATCCACGCTCTAATTTTGAGAATCATATCCCACTTCACACACACAGCCAGTCCGGAGCGCCGCGAAGCGGCGCTTCGGACTGGTGGCACAAATATAAGAAGTTTGGGACTATACGGGAATATTTTTAGATTCTCCTAATCTGCCGTTTTTAGCTTGAAAAAATTTCCTCGGAGGTCTCGATTTTTGTCGAAGTCATGAAACAGCAACTGCAGCAAATACACAAAAGCTCTTGCAGTTTCTTCAAACTAAAGCATGATTCTTATTGAACATTATTTATGCAACATAACCAAGTTTGATTTGTTTTGGAAAAGCAGTCTACAATGTAGCCAACGGCTTGCTCTACATATCAGGTACCAGCACTCTTTAAAACTTCCGAATAAATTCTTTTAAAATTCAAGAAAGATTTGGCGTTACTGCTGAGCTACTTAAAAACCATGGCGATAACATTGCAAAGACAAGGTAGATTAGAGAGCAAATATAGCGGTAAGAAAGAGGATAAAAATCTGAATCAAATGGTACCTCAGAATTCCATGGATTGGTTCTGTGAGTTTTAGTGAGCGATGAAAGAAACGAACAAAACTTTCGGTACAGCCCAATATAAAACCGAATACCTGTTTGTCTGCCTATATGCCTGTCTGTACGTATGTTCCAAATAGAAATTTTTGTTTCTGAACCGATCCGGACCAAACTTGGCACTCATACACTTCGGGCAGGGCGGGTGTCAAGGCTACTTTTCGTCACCGATCGATATCGATTTTATCGATTTTCATGGATTTATTTGCGACGTTCGACCTATGAGGGTGGGATTTGGCACAAGGGGTAATCGAGCATGCTGATTACTAAAACAACAGTGAATTGAGATGTAGACGTGGGCACAGGGAAAGTTTGTACAGGGATAGAGATGGGACTTTTATCATAGTGTTTTGACAGGGCCGGGCGGAGCGGAGCAAGCCAGCTATATTTTTTAAGGTCATTATCAAACTAATCGGTTCCAATAGACAAGCCACATCTTCAAGGCTGAAGCGTCAAGACCAGTAAAGCAACAGTAATTTGAGCCTACCATCATTCTCCAAAGTCTGTCTGAATATGGTCATGTTTCTGATCAGGCTCATTTCTCATATTCCATGCTCGACTGTTGATTAATCTTGATCTCGTTATGTCTTAATTGGTTTGCTTCAGCTGAGTGACCAAGATTGGTACAGCAGTATTTGACAGATTACGACGCTTTCGCCTTCTTCAGAGTTTGAAAAAGTCATATCAGTAACCTATCCAAAAATCTCGTCGATAACCGACAAAATTCCAACTTTTGTAGAAGCAAGGCGCAATTACAACTACATTCTCAAACCTGGGTTTTTGTCTGTAATCAAGGAGACTTTAGTCGAATAGAAGAGCAGGAGCGGTTGAAACTACAAGGTTCTGAAAGATTGGATTTTTGTTCGTAATCGACAGGTCTTTAGTCGAATAAGTTACTGACGTGGTTTGAATTTTTCAGACTTTGAAAAGGCAAAACCGCCGAAACGTCACTCTGCCAATTAAATACTGCTGTACCAATCATGGTCAATTAGCTGAACCAAACCAATCAATGCTTTTTCAAATCATTTGTCACGAAATGGTTCTTATAGTGTAGTTGATTCGCCGTAGGTACAAGCACGGTCAAAAACGGATTGTTCACAAAATCGTGAGAAACGAAACCGAGCACAAGATGCCCTCGATCTAGGAATTCAACAATTTGTAAATTACTTCCTCGCAGAAAAGCTTCTGCATTCTCTAGGTTGAAATTTCTATTCAGTTTTACAAGATCTCTAGAAGAGGTGTAGTCTTCACAATTATCTGCGCATAATGGTTACTCCTTCGGCTACTTTGAGTTCGAGTTTAGAGAGGAGGCAATTATCAAGGATTCGCGTTTGTAAATGTCGACTTCACAGTCGTATAAACTTCCTACAAAGCGTTTTCTGCATTGGTAGGTATAGGAACTAGAAGAGTCCTCTATCAAATCTATATATGGTAACTTCTACTGTCCTTTGATATTCTCTCAAATTATGGCACTATGTCCAAGGCTCGAAAAAAGAAAAAACTTCCAAGATGACTCAGTATCCCTTACTATACACACCGAACAAGAGGGCATTATTATTCAACTCGCATTCTCGCATGAGCCGCATTTTCGAAGTGTAACATAATTGAGTGCGGTTTCTGGTACTCAAAAAAATTTTACAATCTTCAGAATCGGTAGAAAGAGTTTGAGTGAGAGAAACAAAAGCGACAATCAGAAAACTAGACGATATTCAAAAATTTCAGACCATCCATACTGATGAGCGGAGCCACCTTGCCGCTTCTAACTTGTGGGCTATTTTTTTGTTTAAGCATTTTTTGCAGCCGGACTCGAGCGATTACTTAGTCAGAAACCCCGCTATAGTACCACATATACTTACTTAGATACTTAGATGGCCCGTCCTCACGTGACGTGCGGGCCCCAATACAGAAGTCGTCAGTTTTCCCTGTCCCACGCTTCAGACATCCACGATCTTCTTGGCCGTCGTCGGTGGCTGCGTCCACGAGTTCCAGGGGCGAAAGTCGTATCCAGCTAATTTCTCAGCTGGTCCATCCGTTCCACGAACACGTCTGCCCATCTCGTCGGTGGTCTTCCTCGAGGACGTTTGGCTTCGCAAGGAATCCACTCCGATGTTCTTAGTGTCCATCTGTCGTCTGTTCTTCTCATTATGTGACCGGCCCATCGGTGTTTGGCTTTTGCGACGTATTCCGCTGGGTCACGAAGACGGGACATTCTTCTCATATCCGTGCTGCGAAGTCCGACTAGATGTTGCTTGCGTCGGGTCATCTTCAGAAGACTGCGCTCAAGCGCTCTGTGGGTGGTCCGTAAATCTTTCGACGTGGCTACAGTGTCGGCCCAAGTCTCAGCTGCGTAACAGAGCGCCGGGAGAACGGTTGAGTCGAACAGGTGGGCACGAAGCTCCGGGTCCGTCAGTTGGTCGGTGGCTTCCTTCAGAGGCCCGAAGGCGGCCCAGGCTGCCCTTCTTCTCCTGTTAAGTTCTTCCCTCAAGTCGTTCTCCACGTTCATCGAACGTCCGAAATACACGTAGGAAGACGTCTCCATAATCGGGGTGCCTTCCAATTCCATTTCTGCATCTTCGCAAAGGGCGTTCTTCATGAACTGAGTCTTCTTCCGATTTATTCGCAGTCCGATCTTCTTCCCTACTTCGTTTAGTTCCTTCAGCATCGTCTCTGCTTCGGTGATACTGCTTGAGAAGAGGACGATGTCGTCCGCAAAACAAAGGTTGGACAGGAATCTCCCATCAACTCGTATGCCTCTCTCGTCCCAGTCCATTGACTTCATCACCCACTGCAAGGCCGCGGTGAACAGCTTCGGCGAGATTGTGTCGCCTTGTCGGACCCCCTTCCCGATTGGTATGGTCAGGGGGCGATGGAATAGCTGCATCGTCGTTGTACAGTCCTTGTAGCAATCGGCTAACGTCCTCACGTAAGCTGGGTCCACTCCTTGATCGACTAGCGCAGACAGGATGGCGTTGGTTTCGACGCTGTCAAAGGCTTTCTCGTAGTCGACAAAGGTTAGGACGAGAGGCAGTCGGTACTCCCGCCAGACTTCTATGACCCTCGAAACGGTCTTAATGTGGTCCATGCAGCTGAATCCTTTGCGAAATCCAGCTTATTCTTGGGGTTGGGCTTCATCCAGTGTCCTTGATATGCGAGCGAGGATAATCTTCGTGAAAAGCTTGTACAGCACACTCAGCAAGCATATTGGACGGTAGTTCCGAAGATCCTCCCGTTCACCCTTCTTGAAGAGAAGGATGGTTCTTGACGTTCTCCACTGGTCGGAAATCTTCTCCTTCTGAAGGTAAGATGTCAAATGCGACGCTAGAATCTCGTGTAGACGGTGTCCTCCGGCTCGCAGACGTTCGACGGAAAGATGATCTGGTCCTGGAGCCATGGACGTCTTCAAGGTCTGCATCGCGATACGCACTTCAGCAGGTAGAATTCGTGGTGGTACTTCTCCAGTGGGAACAACGGGCATCTGCACGGGTGTTGATGAGCGGAAGAGGTTGGTGTAGAAGTTCTTCGCGATAGATTCCATCTTGTATCGGGAAGAAGTCGGAGTCCCGTCTTCGTTTAATAGTGCAGCCAGCGGTACGTGATATTCGCAGAGGTCCCTTCGGCACTTCTTGAGACTACTCTTCTTTCGGCTGCTTCCAGTATCTTGTCTTGCCTGTACTTCCTGAGATCCTCTTGCAAAGCTGTTCTGCAACTGGCGTTGACTATCAGTCGCTCGAGATGAGTTGCATTCGGATCCTGCCTCAATGGTCTTCTTCTTTCGAGCAATTTCTTGGTGGTCTTCGAGATGCGGTCCACGTTCTTCTCAGAAGTCACTGAGGCGCATTCTCCGCAGGCTCGCAATCCTTTCAGAAGCCGGTCGTAGTCGTACGTTGGTCCTCCTCGATGGGCCAGTCACAACTTGATATGAGCTCTTCCACCTGTTACCGTCATAAACGACTTCCTCCCTTCTCGCGGCACTATGACAGACTTTCTTTTCCAGCCTTCGGCTGAGTCGTATCTTCGCTCGAAGGAGGCGGTGATCGGAGCAACTACAGAAGGATGGAACTACAGAGACATCAAGTAAGCTCCACCTTCGGTTGGTGAGAACGTGGTCGATCTCAGCATAAGTCGTTCCGTTGGGCGATTCCCAAGTCCACCGGCGATATTCTTTCTCCATGAAGATATAGTTTCCATGGAAAAGTCGTGCGGCGGAGAGGAGCCCAACGAGACGGTTGCCGTTTTCGTTTCAGAGCCCATATCCAAACTTCCCGATCCTATATTCCTTTTCTAGTGGCATCCCGATTTTCGCATTGAAGTCGCCCACAACATACTTGTAGAAGGACTTTTCGTTGCGGACGACCTCCTCCACGTCTTCGTAGAAAGCATCTAGTTCTGAGTCGTCAACTGCTGATGTTGGCGAGTAGCAGTTGATGATGCTGATGGTCTTCTGACGTGGAGGGCGTAGTCGTAGGATGCCTAGTCGAGGTGATAGGATCTCGTGCGAATCGACAAGATGGACGATAGATGGATGGACGACAAAGCCGACGCCTCCCACGTTTCGTGATGGAACCTTTTCACCACGAATGATGAGGGTCCCATCACTCATCTGTCGCACGTCCTTCTTCCTGGACTTCGTTTCCTGCAGAGCGATGATGTGGTAGTTGATATGCTCTGCAGCGTCGAGAAGAGCGTGGAGGTCGGCGTTTGTGGAGACTGTCCTGGCGTTGTAGGTGCAGAGCATGAGGCAGTCTCCATGGCGTGTCGTCCGGGCAGACGTGTCGTTTTTGTCCAATCCGAAAGGCGCCCTGAGTACCCTGACATCGTTCTTGCAACCACCCGGCGCCGTAGGCGGGATGCGATGTGCAGGGTTTCTTTCTAATCTTCTAACTGGAGGAGTAATATGAATTTTCCCCTACAAGAGGTGGCTTACTAGGCCTACTCTTGACTTCCACGGGGCGATCGCTGACCCCGGGCTTGGAGCGGGGAGGGACCGCCTAGCGACCAGAAGAAGCCAGACGGCGGAGGATCTGGCGTGGCCAGTTCTTAACTAGGCATCCGGCCGAAACCGGAAACGTCGAACTCCTTCACAGCTTGGGAGGCCCTACCAGAGTATACACTCGGCTGTGCATCGCAGTTCGACAAGCAGTGTCACCCCCACGCCACGATGAGGCGACCGACCATTGTGGGGGCACAATAATACCACATATAATCATACCGAACTCAGTTTGAATAAAGGTGCTTAAGCCACGCCAAATTTCAAGGAACAGATCGAGCTCTCACAATATCTATCACACTTCTTCACTAATAATGGTGACAACTGGAATGTTTGTTGTGGTTTTCACAAAAGCTTCTAAGTTAAATCGGTATTATATAAGCTGCCTACCAACGCATACCTGAAAATGTGAATTTCGTTTATAGCGAGTACTGTTTTTTGTAATCGGTTTAGCATTCTTCATCTTCTAGTGCTTGAGCATGGGAAACCAACGTTTTTTTTTCTGTGAAAACAATGTTTATTTTTTACTACATGGGAGAAATTGGATGGTCATGCAGGTAATCATCTATAGCTTGCAATCTTCTATTTCTGAGCATATGTGGTGACGGATGTACAGCGTAGAACGGCTCGGAGTTCCTATAGCAATAACGTTCACTTCAGAGTGTTATGTGATTCATTGCTTACCTTTCAGGAAGTAGTGTTTCTTCCGAATTAGGGGGCAGAAAAAACTTTGAACGGTGATAAAGTCTCCCACTTTAACCTGAATTTTGATTTTGGCAGCTGGCAACGACAGTTTCACACTCGCTCATTGTAAGAAAAAACCAACCATTTCTTCATTGTGGGAATACCCTCCTTTTGTGACTATTGCATGGTACGCGTATTCAGCATGGGGGAAGGACATGTTTAGGTTCTCGCTAGTGATGATAACGCCTAGAGATTAGTATTGTTGTGTTAGATATTACCTAAAATTCTGAATAATTCTGAACTTCTGAAGAGATTTTCCAAGAGGGAGTGCAAGTGAGAAGTACGGAAACTGATTTGATTT
This sequence comes from Cylicocyclus nassatus, assembly GCA_958299035.1. Taxonomy (NCBI): domain Eukaryota; kingdom Metazoa; phylum Nematoda; class Chromadorea; order Rhabditida; family Strongylidae; genus Cylicocyclus; species Cylicocyclus nassatus. The sequence goes on along the minus strand of CATQJL010000223.1, from coordinate 72,778,545 downwards.
TAGTTCTCCTATTAGGCATTGACCAGCAAGCAGTCTATATACAAGCACAGTCTTTACTTTGATGTAAACTAAAACAGCGGAGTAGACATGGTTTTCCACGATCAGACCTCGTTCGTGGGTGGGTAACTATTCATTTCATTACTTACAAGTGTCGTCTTTTTCGCATAGGTTTTAAAGATGATTGCAACGTACGAGGACTTTTGCACGAGGACTTCAAAAGTGTTACCCATTTATCAGCTCCTTGCGTCTAGAGACTACCGTAATAGTGTAAGCTTCTGAGAACTCTGAGTTCTAGTGTTCAGCACTATGGACACCCTTGCTAGAAGAGAACTTACATAGAGAATTTGGGTTGTTAGAGATTGAAGTGCATACTGCGAACGCTGGCAGCCACGAGACCAGAAGAAGCGAAACCTTCATTCTGAAATTGCTACTGTATGCATGAAGCACAAGTAAAAAATGTATGTTAGTGGGAAGTGCTGACTGGCATTACAGCTGTTCATTAAATACCTTAACTGCGATCGCAGAATTATTTAATTACACCCAATATACAGAAGCCAACCACATGCAGACAAGCTTAGAACGGAATTTTATGGACCATCATAGCGGCGTCTCTGTTCACACCGTGCACTCTAACTCTCTATATTTCCTCTAATAAGATGCCTCCACATTTATCATAACAGTGCAAAAGCACTTTTATTCGCCAGGAATTGATGATCTATATACACCATTTCTACGTAACTTTATAACTTTAATCTTATTAAGTCTATTGTTCTAATCGTCCGTTGGAAATAATTGGCGAATGCAGCATTGTACATCCGTACTAATGAGTTCTTTGTATCCGCAGTCCATAAAAAAAGTGATGCGTCACTGAATTGCATTATAGAAAGCAATTCATTGCCTGTCCTTCACGAGTTTCGATTGTTATGCTAAAAGGCTTTTTAAATAAGAATTGGCTGTGGCAAAAGGTAAACGTCCAAAATACTCTTCAATCATGAAAGTATTATTCCCGTAGTCTCATTACAACGAGGCATTTCCGCTGGGAGTTCTTCAACATCATTAAGAGATCATACAATATTTTTTTGAACGAATCCTTTACGCGTTTCCAAATTGACTAGGGCAAAAAAAAATTGAGGAAAAATTTAAAGAAAAATCCAATATATGAACACCATAGTTTCACTCCAACAAAATTCTGCGAAATAATTCCAGTCCATGTTCATAACTGAATTATCCAGTATTTTTTGGAACTTACCCGAGTTCGCGACGGACGCCACTTGCAACAATTCTGACAGTGACACCTCAACAAGCATAATCTCTTGCAAGCTTGATAGTATGAGTGCGGAAGCAAGCTGAAACTCATGAGGTAACCGATATAATGTCCCATAATACATCCTAGCGATGGAAAAGTGGCTTGATTGATGTGGATTGGAATCTCACTTTCACAAAAGGTGTTGCTTAGAACACTCATTATTTTGCAGCAGATTAGTTGGGAAGAAGAGGAGAAGAGAGAAATGGAGAAAACGTCTAGTATTTGAATTTTCTCAGAGAACTTTTTTCATCCCTTCCCCCCTTCACTCAACAGCTCTTTTTTCCCGCAAAAGTAGACAATGGCAAGTAGTGCATAAGCCTGAGCGAAATGACCGTTTACTTTGAAATGAAACACCGGAAATTTTTCATAGGAAACGTATGTGTAATGGTGGCCCGTAGTGAGGCTTGATCAGTTGAGGTGAACTCAACTTTCCCATCAGTTAAGCTTAGGTGAGGTGAACTGATGACCGTCCAACTTTCCATGCTATAAGATGGTCAAGTCAACTGATAGTTGGCCATCTGTCCACCTGCCGCAGTCAACTGTTCCACATCCGTTCACGCAGAGTTGAACTGAACGTGAACGGATGTTAGAAGAATACAAATAGCGTGTAAAAGAGGAGTCGCAGATAAGAGTTGACTGCATCTAACATAATTTGCTCCCGAGTAACTTACGATACACACAGCTTTGCCAAAAAATGCAGAAAAAATCGGCGCAAAACTGCGCCACCGCGCCCGAAAAGGAGAGGATCGATGAACAGCTGATTTTGGCGAGGAAAACAAAAAAACAAATTCTTCTCTTTTTTGTAAATCTTACTGATTTTTTTTCTCACTGGCTGTACAAGACGAGAACTCATTTATTCATTTCATTGAATACACGCTACTATCATTTCGTTTTTTCATAAAATTTTCGTCACAAATTGTGTTTCTGTTTTATCCGTGTATTTGCCTGGCGAAGTCCTTGATAGCGATCATCATCGATTGCCATAGTGGCCGCTATCAAAGATTGCCCGGCGATGCATCAAAAAGCGAGTTGGCATTATCGTCTCCCCAACTTTGGCGAGGCGGACCGACGAGCGCCATTGCGTACTTTCGCGCGCGACAAAACGCTTAGCCGCGGCGCAGCATTTTCAATCAGCTGATTCCGCGGCAGCGTCCATGTTGAAAAGGTAAGTATTTTTGATGTTTTGACATGTATTTTTTTCAGGAAAGGTGTGAATCGAAAAGGTAAGTCTATCACAACTGTTTTTTGTAAAAAAACATTCATTTTTGAAAGTTTTGAGCTATGTTGTGAGGACTGCTGCAAGCGTGCCTGCGCCGGCGCTTTTTTTTGTTCTTTTTTTACTGTTCGATGTTGTATGTTTGTTTTAACAATGTTTTCGTAATGTTTATTTCTTGTTTTCGTGATTGAATGCCTTTACGGGTATCGATTGTGTTTCCAAGACTTCGTTTGCTGCACCAGGTGGGTTCCACTTCTTCTTTCACGTTCTTCTTTCTTTTTTTGTCGTTTTTCTTTCTTTATTTGAAAAGTTCGATTCATTTATAACAATATTTGCATGCTTGCAGCATGCACGTGTCGTACCTGTTGTGCATGCGTTCGTTTTATACAATTTTAGAGTTTGCCTTTGTATGCTGCTCGTCTGGCCGTTACCATTAGCCGCTTCTGTAGCTGCCCACTGCTAGTTCTTCTTCTATGTGAGCAAGGGAACCTTCCAGTGGTGTGGCTGAAAGAGTGGCAGGAACTGTGGCCACCATTAACTGAAATATTGCATGTCATGAGTCCTGCATGCTGGATTTTTAGGGGAAATCATCCTAAGGAATGTAACAAAACGTGAGTTCTTTCTCTCTATGCAATTTCTACCTGTTTTTAATCGCTTTGAAGAAGAAATTTCATTGTTAGCGATATGTACATGATGTGAGATGGATAGATTAGGTGAAACAAAAAGAAAGGTTATAGAAATCAGGGCTAGAGAAAGTAAAGGTCTCCTAAACATCGTTCGACTGAGCATTATTGTCCTGTTCCAAGTCGAGATCGCTGTCCAACTCTAAATCGAGATCGCTGTCTCCATACTCTTCGGGAGTGGATGTCGAGGCGTCCGATAGTTCATCTTCCCATACCATAGTGCTGTTCCTATCCAGTACAATCTTCTCTCGTGCTGCATTTTCCTCCTTCATCACGTGTCTCATCCATCCTTGGCACAACCCTCCGCGGACGTTTTCCATCCAATCGAGTGCCCTAACACGCACCTATAACAGGCAGTAAATTGCAAATGTTTCTTTTCAACCTCAGACTTACCGTATACAAGGAGTCATTGAGCCTCCCGAACTTGGTGAGGTTCCCCTTTAGCTGGTTCCAGCAGAGTTCAATGGGGTTGAAGAAGCAGTGATAGGGGAAAAGCCTTATCACTGCTACTCCAAACTCGGCGCATATGGACTCTACGGCATACCTGCGTACTGCAGCTATACCGCCGCGCTCCCAATGAAAACTGCAGCTGAAAAAGCATAGATGCAGTATAAGCGTCTGCGGAATAGTCACTATCGGTGTTTACCTCAGCTACAAGGTCTTCTTTGCTGCTATTCTGCGGAACCGTAACACCATTGCGCCGAAGGTAATCCTCAATCGCGGCTTTGGAAGAAGATCGCCCCGGAATCTGAAGTTGTAGCTTCTATGAAAGATCAGCGAATAGGGCAGGTTGTATCACCTTTTCTAATTGACGAGAGTGGTAGGGTATATCGTTATCCATTACTATGGATACAGAACGACCCCTCGCGACTTGCAGCATGTACGGAATAGAGTCCCGTAGCCACTGCTCGAACATTGCATGGTTCATGTCGCGGTGGTAGTCGTCGTCAATTAGACCTTGGCCGCTGAAGATTACCCTGGTGCAGCTCGGTATGACCTCGTCCTCTGTTATGGCACCGATCACAATCGCCCTTCGTCCCTTGTTCTTAGCGACGGTCTTACTGCAGGAGAATTCCTGCATCGTTGAGGCAGAAGCAAACCGCGGCACTGTGGTGTCGTTCCACCCCCTCTTCCTCGTCATGCAGTCGAACACCCACGTTTCGTCGATGTAGACGATGCAGTGGTGGTTCATCCTCGCTCTCCACGGTAGCAAGATACTTCGCTCTCCTGTTCTTTCAGGCCGCTCGAAGATGTATCGTAGAGCATTATTAAGTCTGTACGTGAATCCGAGGCCCCTCATCAGGTAGTAGAATGCCGTTTCCGACAAGTCGAATGTTGGGTACCTCTCCTTCAGTCCATCCCGAAGTTCCGCAACCGTTACGTTCGCCTCCTCCTTGAACTTCTCGTGAATAAAGTGACGTATTGCGTCACCCCATTCATCGCCGTACTTCCTCAACGCCTGCATCCTCCTAAACCGTCTGGTCTTCTGGACGGAACGGGTCGCAAGAGGAATCGGCCTGCGAACGTACGTTCTAGTCTTGATCCTGCTGACCGTACGGGGGGGAGACACCACAAGCCAACGCGGTAAGCTCTGTTGTCGCGTGGAAGATTGTGCCCACACTTTCTCTACCCAGCCTTCGTTTCAATTCCTCAAAAAAGCCCTTCACATTCGCTACAATGGCACGACGTCTGTCGTCTAAAACAGGGTGCCTTGGCCCTTCGATGGAATGGTCAACTTCACGTTCAAATATGTCAAAACACAGATCGCACAGCAGTGACCCGAGGTCGAACGAAGCCTAACATATCAGATGTCAACAACGAGATAGTGATAAATGAACTAAGGCAACAAAAGTGTAGTTACTCACTGATGATGAGCGAGAAACTCCTATGACCGGCTCGCGTCTGTCGACTCTGTTAGAGCTCGGGAGGTTCTGACAAGAACATTGTTAGCAAGCAGCTATAGGTTAATTTACGTTACGTTAAGTTAAAGGCAGTGTCTCACCAGAGTTAGAGTATACCAGATTTTCACGAAGTTTATTGGAGGACCCCCTACTAGGTCAATGCCCAAGTCCCTCTTTATAAGGCCTTTCCTACATCGAGAAAATTTGGTTCAAAGTGGCTCGCGGAGCGCATTTCGGCTCGCGCTGGACGAATTCTCCGTTCCTCTATCGCGTTTCAACACGTCTTTCCAGGCGACACCATCCTTCTTGACGTGTTCATTCCTGTGGCCAGAATTGGTGTGAAGCGGGAAAGCTCGTCCGCGTCGCTTCTGAAGGGGTTTTGAAAAACGGGGTTTCCGGGGTTTTTGCGCAAGTTAGAGCCCGTTTAGGGTTACACAAGGTCGGAAAGACTTGTAATTTGCAAAAATCCCGAGATTCAAATTCTAGTGAGACACTGCCTTTAAGAAGAAAATCAAAACGTGCAGGATCGTTACTTCGTTAGTCAATCATGCGCGGGGAAAATCAACTAAAATTACCCTTTGTTCTGGGATCTGTTGAACACTACGGGATATTGATGTCTGCAATAATGCGCTCTTGAACAATCAAGGAGGAAGGAAATGTCAAATTTACCGAGCCTAGGGTACGTTGCCCAGTAGCAAACGGCGAGCGATAGAGGACTGAATTTGAGCATATTTCTTTTCATCAAAAGAATCATGATAACTTAAAAATCGTTTATTTGCATGGCGAAAACTTAGCGTTCGGTGATATGGTTAGCACCTTCCTAGATAAAACATGCTGTCAAAAACAATTTCTCTCATAGAACACTAATTACTTAGAGCAAATCGAAAAATAGCATAATAGGTTCATTAAGACATTCAAGGAACGATTATCGCAGACACCACGGCGTGTACAATGTACTACGAGGATAGTATATTGATTAGAAGGTCAATATAGCTGAGGATAACCCACCGCTACTTCAAAACGATTAAAAACAGGTAGAAATTGCATGGAGAGAAAGAACTCACGTTTTGTTACATTCCTTAGGATGATTTCCCCTAAAAATCCAGCATACAGGACTCATGACATGCAATATTTCAGTTCATGGTGGCCACAGTTCCTGCCACTCTTTCAGCCACACCACTGGAAGGTTCCCTTGCTCACATAGAAGAAGAACTAGAGCTAGCAGTGGGCAGCTAGAGGAGCGGCTAATGGTAACGGCCAGACGAGCAGCATGCAAAGGCAAACTCTAAAATTGTATAAAACGAACGCATGCACAACAGGTAAGACACGTGCATGCTGCAAGCATGCAAATATTGTTATAAATGAATCGAACTTTTCAAATAAAGAAAGAAAAACGACAAAAAAAGAAAAAAGAACGTGAAAGAAGAAGTGGAACCCACCTGGTGCAGCAAACGAAGTCCTGGAAACACAATCGATACCCGTAATGGCATTCAATCACGAAAACAAGAAATAAACATTACGAAAACATTGTTAAAACAAACATACAACATCGAAAAGTAAAAAAAGAACAAAAAAGCCCCGGCGCAGGCACGCTTGCAGCAGTCCTCACAACATAGCTCAAAACTTTCAAAAATGAATGTTTTTTACAAAAAACAGTTGTAATGGACTTACCTTTTCGATTCACACCTTTCCTGAAAAAAATACATGTCAAAACATCAAAAATACTTACCTTTTCAACATGGACGCTGCCGCGGAATCAGCTGATTGAAAATGCTGCGCCGCGGCTAAGCGTTTTGCCGCGCGCGAAAGTGGGCAATGGCGCTCGTCGGTCCGCCTCGCCAAAGTTGGGGAGACGATAATAGACGGAGTCGAACCACGGCCGCGCGCGCGTAATTCCAATCGCTTATCCGTTTGACCAAACCAGCTCGAGTGCTTCTTTTTCAAGTACACATTTGATTGCAATGCCTCGGCAGTGATCCGCATCCAAATCAATAGCTCGCCGTATGCTGGACTGAGGCGCGATGACCTCAACTCCGGTCCGCGTCGAGAGAGATGCCTCGATGGTGTGTTTACTACGGGCCGGTGTCTCACCCAGGAGAAAACTCGACATCTTTCAAGTGTATCGCTTCAAAGAAGTATCCAGCTTCAAAGTTTTTCTCAAAAAGTAAGGAGGTTCGTTCTCAAAACATTTAATTTGAAGAGCTTTGATTTTGCACCTAAAGAGGAAAGCGGTACGTCACCGATTCTATTTGCCGCTACTGATAAGCTTTTGAGAGCTTTTGCAATTGCTTCGTTTTTGCTGAAAACTCTCTTATGTATTGGTAACCTTTTACAAGAACACTTGTCTACGTAGAGAAGAAAAAAAGGGATAGCTTTGGATGGTTTATGGGTTTTTACGATGGCTGAATTAAAATTTTTTATATTATAAACGTATAAGAACACAACTAATAGGATGTCACAGTGCCATAGTGCGCAGAACATTTTTTAAAAGATGGATATTTTCCATGCCCGTATTTTGCGCTAACCAAATTAAACTTTCAAAGTATTGCGCGTACACCTAACGCAGAGTCTATCAAAGTCAAAGTCAGGAATTCTTGTTTACATGAATATTCAAGATTTCCATGTTAGAAATGCCACAGATTTTTGACATTCTTCTTCCTCCTACCCCCACCGCTGTTCCTTACTGTGTTTTGAAGGGCAGTTCTTGAAGTCAAACTGCCCCTGCCTTAACATTTCTCATGTGAACTCCTGAACAACGATAAACAACATGTGAGCTCCTCAACAGTGATAAATCCTTTTCGCATTCTCACTCTCTTCAGATTTAGCTCAAGCGCCTTGGAGTTTTGCCCCAAAGCGTTATTAATGCGTCGCTTACATGTTCACAGTCTACACCAACCCGGAACAGGATAAAGTGACATGATGCGCTCCTCAATGCTATGACCGAGCGTCGCGGTGCGGTCTGCTAAAGATGGTTATGTCAGGAGTTGTGTTAGGAGCTGTCTGTTCCCCGTTCATTTCCTTCGTTTTTTTTTCTGGCAATGCTGTGCGCAAGTGCAGAGCAAACGTTTTGCGTTTCGAGTGCGCGAAGCAGACATCATTTGCCTTACTATGATTGAGACAGACTGTAGTTGCCAAAATTTCTCATTCCTCCTACCTTTTGCACCTTTAGCGGATCTTCTTGAATTTGCAATCAAAAGATCTACTTTGACAGAAGTAGCCGTCTCAAACTCAACAAGGTTTTCCCAGTTCCGGTCGCTTAAATGTTCCCACCTGGAGTGTTGCTCCGCAATCATGCGATAGTCTACGTAATATTTTGATTTTACTCAGTCGAAGTGCACGTCAAAATCAATTCAGTTTTTAGTGTGTCCTTAAACTTACCCTCACATTGAATTTCATATTTCCTGGAACGTTCTTAGGTTGTTGTGCTCGCTATTCTGAGCAATAATCGCCCCAAGTGGGAAAAAGGCTATGCGCAGACAAGCTCGAGACGAGAGAGTGGTCTCGAAATTGTCAAATTGATCGCACCCTACACCATATGCGATGACACGAGTGTTTTGAAATTTTCGTCATGCGTGCTTCTCTGCTATCGTCTTCGTGAGTCATCAATGCCTCCAATACTCCCTGTCATTCCAGCTGCTTTGAGGCGGCTCTATCTATCGCTCACATTACATTTTAGGAATGAATTTTTTACCTGTCATAGGAACTATGAGTGTCGTTGGCAAAGGTCGGAGTGTGTTGAACAAAATGGGCTTCTCTGAGAATGTCTTGCGGAATTTTAAAGCAACTAGCGTACTGGTTTCACAAAGGCAGGAATGATTGTAAAAACGGTGGAGGCGCATCCGAAAACTTAACAGCAGAACGAGCCGTTTTTTATGCTCCTTATATTTTGAGGTTAGTAACTCGCTTTTAAAGAGTCAATAAAATAAGCAAAATTGTTTGCAATCGTTTAGTAATGGGCCGCGTATTTCATGTCTTCAAGGAAGGTACACAACACTGTTGGCTCAAGTTCCATTACCAACTAACTACGTACCCTGCAAAAGGTATTAAACAACAATTTACACAGATTCGAAAATTCGAAGAGTAGGATCCTACAAAAACTGTCTCTTTCGAAATGACTCCTCTCTATATATTATACATAGTGCGTTTTAGCTGAAAATTTTATTTTTGTCTATGAATATGCTTCTAAGAAATGTATGATTAAGTGCGATTCTCTTACAAAAAGAGTGCTGTACAAATATAGAAACTCGTGCACCTAGTCAACGAGAGCATTATCTAATTCAATTATTGGTTGTTTTTTGATGCTCCTGCTCGGGTCTTGAATTAGAAGTTTTTTCCAAACTCGAAGTCCTCAAAAAATTAGAAGATGTAAATTTGTCACCTTTCTAGTGCCTATCTAGCTTTGATGAGACAATTTTGCGCCACTTTTGAGCACTTGTGGTTTGCATCTAAAGGTGGTGCTTAAAATTCTGCTGGAAAAATAAAGACATCAAAACTTTCCCAGTAAGGAGCCTTGTGCAGGGAGACAAAAGCAAAGTGGGTACGCCGCTTTTGGATATCGACGACGATGTAAAAGTAAATTCAGATTTCGGTAGATAATGGGAGAAGAAAGTTTCGATACTTTTGAGATCAAGAGTGTCCTAAGTTTCTTGCCAGAACATTTTGAGGTCAGTGCACATTGGTGTCACTGATAGTGGTGAGCTCGTGAACAATGAATGTGAAAATTTAACAGCTTAGGAAGTTTGTAAGCCCTTTTCGCAACTTTCAATTATAAAAGTTTGCTGTGTGGTGAAAAGGTTGCCTTTTGCTGCGGGGTGTAAGCAATTGCCACCTCCTTTTGAGAACGGGGCGTGAAAGGTATTGGCATTGCTTATATAGTCTCTCCTGCCCGCATGCAGCGCCAGAGGGTAAAATGGCAGTGGGCATGTGCACGCCATAGCACCTCAGTTATCTACGGTACGCTAGGGGAAATTGTAGTCTATTATATCCATTTTCTTCGCTCTCCGTTAGTGATTCCTGCGAGCATATGCAGTGCTAGTCCCTAACACGGCACGCTTTCTCAAACCAGAACTTCGACCTTCTCCTGATTAAGGCAAACTGGGGTTCAAGCAAAATTGTGCTTAGAAATAAGGTATGAAAGCAATTATTACCAGCTTTTCAAAATGAGACCATCTGTGGAAACAGCTGCAATATTTTGAGGAAAACGGAAGTAATGTATTAGGTTGATGCAAAAGTTTTGTCGCATCATCCTTGAAAAATCATAACTTTTTGCCCTCTCAACGGATTTGTACAAACTTAACTTTGTTTTGTAGGGGTAAAACTTTTCTTTTGACAGCGCCTTTGCGGCTTTTTAATAAATGAGTTTTTGAGATGGAAGCAGTTACTTCAGCTTCGCTCATTTTGAGTTAGGCTACTAAAATCTAGAACTTGCTACGAAATTCCGAGCAAGCATGAGTCTTCAAACCCACAGTTTTCAACAGAAAATGCTAATGACCACCCTGACTTTATCCGTTGCGGCCAACAAGCAATCGTGGGTTTGGTGGCTGCCCCATCGCCCATTGCATTTGATGGTTTCATATTCTCTTTTTTTTCATGAATATTGTCAACGCGAAAAAGATTGCTTAGTGGGCAAACTGTGATCTACCTAACAAAGTTAAGCTAGACACTTCCTAAACAAACGAAGAAAAATCATCTCCCACACAATTTTGTGACTTTCGGTGATGGTCGCAATGTAGACATGTACTCTGCGAAAAATGTAGTCATGTTGTGGGAAAAAGACCAAATGAGTAGACTGTCGTTTTGGTTGAAATCGACGCTTTTGGGAGACAAGCATGCCTGGAAACGAGCCTTGTTTTCCCTGCTCGTTTTTTGACTCTTTTAAAATCTTCGTTTGGAGGCTTACATTGCAGAAGTAGCATACACTATATGACTTTAGTCAAGTTTGAGAAGTAATTGTTGGTTTATACTAATTAACAGGGAAATACTTAACCTTAGGTCGGGCTTTTGAAGTGAGACACAAAAATTTAGAATCAGCTCAGAACGCTGATTCTAAATATGCTGTCCTTAGCTGCGAAGCGTTTTTCTGAAGCGAGTTATGGCTTTTTAGCATATGTCATTGACATACAACTGAATATGGAAAAGGGATTGTAGACGGAATCTGCTCAAAAAAATGGAAAATCGAAAGCCAGAAGAAGTCATTTGGCCTTGATAGGGTGTATTATGCATTTGGACCACTACTTAGATGATGACATCGTAACATCCGTAAGTCGGTCAACACGCAAGCTTTGCTCAGGAAAAAAGCTCATAACTAGCTTCAAGTAATTCTTCGCAGCCATGGATAGCAGATTCAATATCAGCGTTTTGAGCCGATTCTAATTATAGGTGTCGCTTTTTGAAAGGCCGACCTAAGTTAGGTGACTTTTCCTGTAAGCAACGAAGGCAAGCTGAAGCAAATCGTTATAACTTTGCTTGCGGCGTTCTAAAAAATAACTTGTACATACTGTGATTGTGTGTCTACTTCCAAAATTTGAATTTCAAAAAAAATCGAAGCCTCGGCATGCGTTAGTACCACGTATAGAATCTGGCTTACACCACTAGCCGTATTCATCACTGATACCTTGAGGAAGTTCTACCTCCAGGTAATTTTATCAACCATGATCAGTAAATACCCGTATTCATAAAAGTACCTTGAGGTAAATACTTTACCTTGAGAGTTTACCTCAAGGTGTTTAGTCCTGAATGGAAATGAATTTACCTTGAGGTAAATTTTATCTTAAGGTACTGTTATCACTCAAAATCCGTATTCATCGAACGAACTGCATTTACCTTGAGGTAATGTCTCGATACACCTTTTAACCCTAGCCAGGCGCAAGGTTAGAAGGATACCTTTAAAGATCTATGGACTTTCGGAAACTGATTTCCTCCATGAATAATGTAGTGCCACGGCTTATTTCACACTAGCTGGCTTACCCGGCTCCGCCGTATGCTCCGAATAGAAAATTCCACTTCTCAACCGATCCGGACCAAACTTGGCACACATACACTTCGGGCCCCGGCGGGTGTCACAGTCCACTTTTCGTTATCGATCGATGTCGATTTTATCGATTTTTGGAAAATTTGAGCTACGGGGCTGGGAGTTGGCAGAGTTGTGTAATCGAGCATGCTGATCATCCCCACACCCGCCGGGGCCCGAAGTGTATGTGTGCTAAGTTTGGTCCCGATCGGTTCAAAAATGGAATTTTCTATTCGGAACATACGTACATACAGACATAAAGACATACATACAGACATACAGACATACACACAAACAGACATTCAGCTTTATATATAAGATTAGCAATTTTGTGAAATTTGGTTTGGATTAGTGAGAGATATAGGGGTTGAGCGAACTTAACACAAAATTTCTGTCTACACTCTTACAAACTTTTTAAACGTTAACAAACGCCTAGATCTTGATCTTACTAAGTTGGATATAATCATAAGCAGGAGTTATTCTCTTTCACGGCATCTCGAGCACATTAGCCATGTTGTAATCATAAGGTCGAATTTGCTTGATGAAACTACATTGTTTTCGATCTTCAAAATTAGTCGACGTTACGAAATGGTGGCGCTTACTGCAACGTAACCCTCATCCCATCTCCTTAACTGGTCATTACGAATTTCAAAGGATGCTTTCACATCTTTCAAGTCCACGTTGTTCCGCACTTCAGCAGAAGAAAGAGTTAACTGTTGAATGCAAAAAAATTAATGAAGAATGTTTTTTCAACCTCAAGCGACTGGGAAAAAAGAATATTTGAGAACTTGGAAGCTGTTGTTGTTAAGACTCTTTCGAATGTGTAAAAAGAGTGTTTTCCAGAAAGGTAATTTCCATCGCTGTAGAAACTACACCAATCTAAAATCAGATATAACTATTACAGAAACAGTTGAATTCTTATTGTTAGGTAAACTCCCTTCGAGCTCGAAATAGTTGCTTTTACAGAAGTACCTCTCAAAATCATTGACTGTAAAACTTTGAAACCAATATTTCAACAAGTTCCTCGTGAAAATAACACGGAAATACAAATGAAAGCAATTTCTGCAAGCTCGTATGCCTTGCTCACGATATATATTATGTCAGCACTTATCATGCTGGCACAGTAAACCTAACCTTGACAAAAATTTCGATGAATGTGTAGTAGGGACCGCAACCGCACGGGGAGACGTTCTGCGAAGAAAGTGTGATATCTGTGTAGGGTAGGAAGTCAAAATCACGCATTCGGCTGGAGTTCGGTCCAGAGAACTTTTTCGACATGCTTTTTACGAATTTCATACTTTCTCTCTCTCTCTCTACATATTGGAACCTTTTCATAGAGTTATGGGAGTTATGCTGCATGGGGTCGAAAACATAGATTTGCTTTAAACTTCGTCTGGGGTGGTCATTTAGCGCGCTGAACATGAATATCATGCTGATTTCGCAGGATAGTGAATTTTCTTAAGTTACGGTGGGTGTAGATGGGTCGAAGTTCCAGATTTGCTCAAAACCTTACCTGTAGCGGTTAACAAGTATACTGCTTATGATTATGATGCTTGCTCGCTGTCACAACGCATTAGTGAAGTTATGGTGAGTTGCAGAATTTGAACGGACATTTTTTCGCTTTTTGGGCAATTCATATCCCAGATATTCACGATATGGGAATACGGTTTTTGCATGGCAGTCTCCAGGCCATCCTGTTAACCTGTCCCAACGTGTAACGCACGCGGCAAATCTCTCTCCCCCTGTTTTTGCTTAAGCAAAAGCCGCCGAAGGGTGTTTAGCGCGCGGCAGTGGTCCTGTAAGGAAAGCATTACGGTCATAGGAAACTTTCATACCACACGACTGCCATTATCATGAGGATTAAGCACGATATTCTTGAAACAGCACTTTAGGTAATTCCCTACCAAGCTTTCGGGTAGGTTCATAATTTTTATTCGCTGCCACGCGAAATGACCATATTCGTCATCAGCGGCTTGAAAAATTCCCATATACCGAGTTTGAGCAAGACACACCACAAAAACATTTTAGGGCCCGGATAGCCGAATAACGCCATCAGTTTTTAGAATTACCCTTATTTTTATCGATTTTATTGTTTTTTTGGCAAAGTTTGAGCTACTAGCTGGGGGGTTGGTGAGGAAGGTAAGTGAGCATACTGATTGCTAACACAGCGGGAGTAGGGAATTGCATGTAGAAGTCGGCACAGGTAAAGGTGTACAGGGATAGAAATGGAACCTTTATCGTTTTTGACAGGGCCGGGCGGAGCCGGGTAAGCCAGCTAGTTCAAAATAACGAGAAGTGATAATTGGTAACGAGAAGCACATTTGACGAATTACCTAAAGTGCTTTCGAAACGTATTTCGTAAAACATGTGCGACAAAACACTTACAAATCGCACATTCAAACGCTCATAACATCTTCCAAGTAGTCGGTAAATAATAAATAATAGGATGTCCCGAAAATTGTACACGCTGTTTGATAGTCAATAACTCCCCTGCTTGAACGTCTTTCGCCTAGCCTAATGTATCATTCTGTATTGCAAGGATCAACTCAAATTTACAGCATAGAACGAATCTCCAATCTTTCTTCCGATTACCATAGGACTAGGATAGGACATTCGAAAAAAACTTTTGAGCAATTGAAAGCATTTTGCCTCACAAACTTGTACTGGGCTAATTTTGAATATGAAGTTTGCACTTTACTGTAACGCTTCTTTCGTAAATTATTTTAGGTCTAGGGTAGAAGTGTTTTTCTAATGTGTGTCAGGAATGTGATCTCACCGCTATAGAGATCGAAAGACTGGGTAAGAAGCTGTGTTGTGACGACAGCATGGCTGAAAACCTTGCTTACACGAATTTCCATATTTTTTGAAATTTTTTTAAAAGGCCTATCCACACTGGCGGCATGTGTGAAATTCATACCGTAATCCTACACGGAAATACAAATTGAAGCAACTCGTATGCTATGCTCACGATATATAATATGTCAGCACTTCATGCTGGCACAGTAAATCTAACCATGAGAGAAATTTTGATAAATGCGAAAACTATACCTTGAGGTAAATTGTACTTTGAGGTACACCTCAAGGTAAGTCGCATTGTAGGAGGGTTCATTCTAATATCATCATTGTAGTTGGAAGCAGCGGAGGATGTGCTAAATAAACTTAGTTCTTTTTCTAAAGGATGGCCAAACTTTGCAGAAAAAACTCTGAAATGTTCAAAAGCGCCGAAAGGCATTGAAAACGTGCAAAAGCGCCACGCGCCAGCCATAAGCTCCCGAATAAACACTGAGATCTGCAAGCCTAAGGTTATTGGCATGGCCAAGTTTTCTTTCTATTTCTTTCAAAACAATTTTCGTTCCAGACTTAGGAAGGGGCCAAGTAACAGATAAGTGATGCAAACCCAAACAGGGCAAGAAACCCTCAAACTCAAAAACTAACTTTTTAGCTAAGTTGTGCCAAAACCATGTTTCTTGGTAATCTGCTTGTAAGGACTTTTTGTGCACAATAAAAAACAGTAGTTATAGTGTGACCGGCGTGATTATGCAACGAAGCATTGGTAAAAAAATGCAAGTCTCATAAAAATCTGCCACTGACACTGATTAGATATCTTGTTTCAGTTTTTTCGGACTTCCACATCCGTAAAGTTCTTCTTTCCCAGTGGCAGGACCAATACAAGAATATCTTTTGATTCTACAATTCTTTGATGAAGAGAAACTGGCGTTTTATATATTGCAAATGTAATGTGAAGCTAATTCTTTAGTAATTAAAAATTAGCGAAAAACATCAGGACAAGGTTGTATACGTTCGAGCAATAGGTTTCTTTACTTGGCTTAACCTTAAAACCGTAGCACTTTTTGTCTCGGAAAACGTCACCTGGGAATGCACGATGCAAATACCAAATTTTTTCATGAACTAATTTTATCTTTGCGACAAACCCACCTGCAAAATTTGGTTCGAATGCGAAGAGTATCAACAAAGTTACAGTGTCGCAAAGTTGGGATCAAAGACTATGGAAACCCTGTACATATTTTTCGAAGCCAGTGCAACTTGGTATCTTTATATAAGTTTCGAAAATGAGGTGACTTAGGTTTTGTCAAAGCAGGTAATTAGCAGATAACGAAGAAAATGGCCACAAACCCTCTTTTGGTCTGTTTAGACAGTAGAGCTTCTCAATTTATCGTCGAACGTGAGGGTCTCCCTGTCAAAACATGTCGGCTTGAATCCAGAAGACAAAAATAACATTAAATTCTGTCCTAACAAGAGTTCTATTGAAAAAAAAAGAAACTTCATGCACCGTTAAGACGTCATTGCGTGCTCGGAATAAACGTCAGTGTATAGCCCGCTGGCAAAGGTAAAATTTACCTTGAGGTACATTGATGACGAATCGCTCAAGGTACCATGTAACTTGAGGTAAATTTTACCACAAGGGATACGGCCTCATCATGATTCCGTTATCGAAAGGATGGATGGGTCGAAAGAAAGTGTTTTTGTAATTCGGAGTTTACTGCAAATTGAACGTTGAATAAACTTATGCAACCAGCAAATTGGATCGAATATGAATTATATTATTTCAATCAGACACGTCATACTAGAAGATTGTTTCTGGTTGCTGTGTTGAGTTCTGTTCTCGTGTGCGCTGAGCACACCAGGGGCATACTGACAGGAGAGGGGATTACCGGGGACAGCAAGTAGGAGCGAGGCACCACCGCGTTGCTCGAACTCAACCGCAGAACTTCCGCTATTAACCCCGTTGCGACACATGGTGGAGGGCGCCAAGAAGCGCCTGGGCAAGTCGCGTGGTATTCGAAGTTTGACGATTTCAAAATCGCGGACGACATAAATTAACTTGCCACTCTCTAGCATTGAGATCCTCGCACGCTTGCGCAGCTCACGTTCAACTGCAATTCCTCATTCATTCCTCATTCATTCAACCTGGCATATGAGTGCACGAACCATTGCGTGAGACTGTGCCGCCCAGTTTTCATATGTTCTAAAAGCTTGTGCCTCAACTCTTTTGACAGCCTCCCGGCTGCCCAGGAGGATGACAATGGACAGATACATTGTCCTTGTCATGCTCCTCAGTCATTTCCGATGTATACACGTACTTTTTACGATCTCCTGATCAAAACGACGAGTGGCAGACTCGCGTTCTGCTCCTTGATCCCTATAGAGCAATTCGTTTGGTTTTCTCCTCTAAGGGTGCCTTCATACCGCGTCCGCGGTATGAAGGTACTCTAACTTGCCATCTTCCGCACTGACTATGACAAGGGTAAAGTAAACAGACTCTGCTCGTTGTGTTTGCCAGAGTGCAGTTCCGAAAGTCTGCTCTCTAAGTTCTCTAAAAGAGCCAAAACTGCTTTTTGTGAATTTTAGTTAAATTTTTCCGTCATTTGGACCAATTTCCTCATAACGCTCATAAAATACGCCAAATAGTTTGAGAAAGAATTTCCACAATTTCTAGAGGACTGCCTCCTTGCCAGGTCTCAGGAAAAAATTAACACATTTTAGTGCAATTCAACTTGTTTCTTTCTAAATCACATCCGGTAAGGTAAAAGAGCATTTGTGATTACTTAAAAGCAGTTTAACTGTTTTCTATGATAGCAAAACAATTTGAAATTGTACTAGAACATTTCATTGCTTTCAGCAATGATTCAAAAATGTTCTTCCCTTCAAACTCTGTCCGCTATACAAATTTAAATACAAAAGACATGAATAATGGCATGGGGTACGTCCTCCGTCCTTATTTTACCGCTGAAATAATGAAAATCTAACGCAATTCTCTATTCTGAGCAAGTCCATTCTGTTCATTGATAACAGGATAACGCTACTATTATAACAATGTTCTTTTTCAGAATTGGTCAATCGAAAATGGGGTGATTATTGATTGAAATACGCATTGATCTTACGTCACTGGGTAAAGCAAACAAATTCCTGGTAAAACCCGTTAAACATATAATGACAAGTCAAACTTTTTGCCAATTGGCAAAATGACACTCCTTTATGTGAAGCTAGAACAATTATGGTACAATAAAGAAGCACCATCCTTTTTTGAAAAAAATGGGTCCCGATAACGGAGAAGTGCCTTCAATTTTTTAAATTCCGCTTGAAAGCTGAGTAAGTAATCACTTACGGTCTTCTCGAATGTCGCAAAGTACGCGTCGAATCGCTCGATTATAGTTGCTCGCAGCGGCATGTCGCTCTCCTCAGCTCCATTCCTACATGCAGCTTGTAAGGCCATTGTTGGAATAATAGTTGTGTATAGAAATGGGGGTGGGGGGGGGGACGCACAGAAAAGTAGCACAAGGGTATCGAATGTCGGAACGATGGAATGAGATGTCATCTGGTCGATATCAGAGAGCGGTCCTAGATACGAAGGGCGGGTACACGGATCAAATGTTCGAGGTTCTGAAAGTCTTATTTTCAAATCTTCATCACTTAAAGGCCAGCAGGTCCAATTCTCGTATGCGGCACCATTTTTTGCAGGAAAGAGATACTATGAATTTAATGTATGGAACTGTAGTAATTATTCGCTATTCAACTCTCTTCTAAGCTTACGTTTTTCAGCCAAAATACCCTTTTTACGACCCTCCCCCACTGCATAAATTCTACCTTTACGATTCCGTTGCGACAGCTGCATCACACGTTTGCGGTACAAATACAAATACAAATGCTGCGATCTTTTTCGGAGTCCTGACGCTGTTATTCGAAAAATTGAGTCAATAAAGTTCACCATTCATCCTGGTTCCGACGTAATAAATTCTACACAACTTCACAAATTCTTTAATTTCCAGATAGAAAGCACGTTGTGTTTGCTTTCGTTGCTCATAATTTGTGAGAACAAACCGTTTTTTTTTATTGTAACTCTTACTTACGGCAAAAGAAGATTCAACTACCACGATAAGAGACGCATCGTGACAAATCATTTTACACGTTGACGACCGCGCCATTATGGGCGAAACTCCCACTAACGCCCTTCGCGCATTTGGCCCGTGCATACGCGCGGATGCATGAAAACATTATGTGGAAGTCTTTTTGACACTTATTATGCGAACTTTGTTCAGACATACAGGTATATCATGGAGCCTTACCAGGACTTACACAAATCAAGGTTTTTGCATCGATTTTTCCTTCAATAAATATGTGAGTAATCCCTCTTCGAGAAAAGCGTTGTAATACCAGGTGTTTTTTGCCTGATTCACCCTTATTTGATTTCAAAACAGCTATACAGAGTTTTCGCCTTCTCGGAAAAACGTAGTTAGCATGTATCGACTACATCAAAGACGGAGTGATTACCCAATTTTGCGGCCAAAACTTCTGAACAGCTGCCGTGATGCCCTGTGTTCTGTAAGACAATCAGGCCACTAGTAGCATAATATTAATGCATAGAAGTTACCTTAAAACTTTTCGTTTGCACCTAAAAAACTAGCGTGCATATGCGCGAATGCACGAAAATGCTAAACGGGAGTAAGGGCATGCATGCACGTTGATACACAAGGTCGTCAACGTGTTAAAATAACCATTAGAAGGATGGCCACAATAAAACAGTCTTCAAAGCAGGGTGATATACTCGAATTGCTTTTATTTCGCTGGCCTTGCAGGCTAAGACTGACTCAGAATCTGTATAATAGTGGAAGCATACCCTCGACACATACAGCCACGTACTCTGGTAACCTTCGCTTTGAGGACTATGAGGGGACACAACTTTCACCTGGAGAAAACGGAAGTCATTTGAGGCTTCGCCGCGATGTTATTATTCTGAATATTTCGGAACGAATGCTAATGAAGCAAATATAGGGAATAATGGCTTTAGCTTATCTCAGCGAAGCCGAGAATTTGCTTTTCATAGCCTTTTTCATGTTAAAAAGAAGGTTTCTGTGAAATTTTTGCACCAATTCAAGACAAAATTTCTCAGTTAACCTCTCATTTGACCAAAATCGAGTTTCAAAAGTTTAGGAAAGCTGTTGGAGTTAACTAAAAACGAGGAACTGCGCTTGAATCTTGCGCAGAAAGTCGCGCACGAAAACGCTGGTCTATCTCTTAATGAGTGATTTTCAAAGCACGGGACGTTGTCAGTTCTCCTCGTCGTGTCATGGCGATCAGAATGATTATAATGTTGCAGGGTTTCGTTGAGACCCCGCAGAGATCTACGACCAGAGCCAAATGCCCCGTCGGCTCTGGTCCGTCTCCGCTGCTCGTCTGCGTCTCCGCTGCGCGCTACCTCGCTACCCCAAACGCGGAGCGCGGGGTATTTGGCTCTAGTACCTTTTTCTTCGCTGTTTCGAACCCATTTTTAGCAACCTATATATCATTTTGATGCTCTCGATCTCTGTTTTCACGCTGACAACGTCCCAGAACCACATTTTTTGATTGATCGAGAAATCCGTCAAAAACCTTGTTTTGGAAAATCTCTTTTTATCCTCCTAGTTTAAATATTTTCATGCGGTTTTCCGTGCATTCTATAGATCTTGCTTCTGTTCATAATGCAGACAACCACCCAGTCCTTACCTCTTCGGTTATAGTGGAATTTTTGCGAAAAATCGTAAAAAAGTGCGTTTTTCTTTACCTTGTTCCATTTCAGTGCTTTCGCATCGGTTTTTTTCCAGCTTGGGCGATTGTTGCTCATAACAATAAGCGCAACAATCCAGACAACGTCCCAGGAAACAGGAACGTCAATGCGGGGGTGAAAAGTTAAAGGACGCATTAAAAATCAAAACCCGTGTTGCGAGTTGCTGTTCCTGGAACGAAAACTTGCACTTTGAAAAGCCGCCAACTGAAAGATTTCAAACTTCGCAGCGTTTTTATCCGATTTTCAGCAGTTTCTTTTGCTTTTTACAACTGTTTTACTCATTTTCTCTTCTCTGATCTTCTTTTAACAACCTTCACCATTTATGACGTCAGATGTTTAAACAACCTTCACTTTTGACGCCCTGTCACTAGACTATCGAAGGTATGGCTCTAAGTCATGTGAAGGTGGAAAAACGAATTTCTCCCCACATCCATGCAGACTACTTCACCTGTATTTTATGAGCAAAAGTAAACGGAACTTGCATTTAGTCATCCATTAGACCAACACCTCGTTCTTCTCACCTTTCTGTGACTGATGATTGACAGACTGACTCTTTGAGTACGCACTTTGTTTGCGTTTGCTCACGTTTCAGAACAATTTTCATCAAAGGCTCAAGAAACACATAGCTCTCAGAGTCTTGTCTTCATGCAACAATGATAAGAAAGTCGCCAAAGGTTTACAGACTAACTTAATACTGCTACTTTTGGGGAGAGCTAGTGGAAGAATATAGATATTCAACTTTTGGTACAATTGCTTTTCGAACCAGTCTATAATTATGTATTAGGGTTGGTGGATAATTCCAGTTACATATTTATTTTTTATTTACTAAGAATTTGAGAAACTTTTGGAAGTTCTTATGTTCAAAGAATGTCGACGGAGTGCAAAGGCTTACCCATGGGTACTGTCACGACCGTCTTGCGTAAAACATCCACATTATAGGCGAGAGTACGTTTTATGGCTTTTTTGTTGAAGGGGTGGCTTCTTCCAAATTATCATGGGCGATATGATAATCGGTTGGAATGGGACCACAGTTTTTAGCGAATATAGCGGGATGACACAATCATGTCCGCACAAGTTCACATGAGCTATATGGTGCAAAACGTCAGCGCACGTCCTTTTTTCAAAAAAAAACCAATTTCCAATAATTTACAGGAATCATTTTCAATCTCTCCGTAAAAGCCTACACGATGCTCAGAAAAGAAGAATTTTCGACGAATTCTTTATATTTCTTATCTATTTTTCACCCTTTGCTTTTGGTATGCTAGCGACACCAAAGCTGCCACGAAAGTGAAAGTGCAAAAACATGTTCTAAGAGAATTGTAGGAGGGTAGACGCAGAAAAGAAATCAAGGAAAAAATGACAGTTCTGGGTTTGCTCACAAACTTTTTGAAAATTTGCTGGCTATCTGTCCATTTGCGGCGTTAGTCATACTTTTGTATAAGCCCTGTCGTACCCTACCTGAATTGAAGATCCTAGAAAGCTTCCGAAATTTTTCAGAACTTTACTAGAAAAAAGTGTAGTAATGGAAATTATTCGCCAACTTGACTGGATCCTATACTTGACTCCAAGTTATTTGATGCAATACAACTTTAACTTTATGCACAAAGCAGTTGGCATCATATCTTTATTGATGTCACAGTCCAGTCACAAGAGCTATTTTCCACATCACAAACCTCATCGCCATCTATTACCAAACGCGACAGGGGCACAGAAAAAGTCGCAGAAATTTTAAAGCGAGTCAACTTTCATGTTTTAGACCACGATTTGATTGTGTCTGCACCAGCCAATCGTCCTAAAATCGTTTGTACAAGTCCAACTAGAATCTGCCATTCTGAAACCACTCAGCAATTCCAGTTTTGAACGGGTAACTAACAGTGTAATAATAGGAGAAGTAATTTGCGCCGCCACTTATTGCGCAAGAAATATTGAGTTGTTGATCTTGCTGACCTGCACAGTACTGGAAAAAAGACAAACCTTCGAGGAAACGCTACTAAGTAATTCCAGCTATATAAGAATTATATGGTTTCTTGGTTTGGAACACTGATGACTCTGTATTTATCATCGAAGCGGTCATCAACAAAGATATATGACCATTTCATTGCCAACCAGTACCTCAGCAGATGTGGGTTTTCCTTTTAACGTTTTCGTCAAAAAAAAACAGCCGTCGAAAATGATTTTTTCAAAAGAGTTCAACATGATTTAAGCTTAGCGTTGAAAAACAAATAAAACACAAGTGATGTGCAGATGGCTGCATCACCTCTGTTTCCTTTTCAAAAGTATAGCGACCCTGGGGTCGCCGTAGGTGGGTTGGGGCAGATACATTAATAAGGGTAAGGCTAACTTTCATGGAGTTCTACTTCAAAAAGCAATCTTTTCTCTTACTGAAAACTGAGCTTACCAAGCACCCTATTCCCTTTCACACGACAATGGGACGTAGCCATCGGTAACGGGACCCACTGGGCAGGCTTAGGCTGGATTCATACTGAGGCGGAAGTTCCGAAACAGTTCCAGTAAGTTCCAGTACAGTTCTCGCACTGTGCTGGAGCCGCTTTATGCGGTTTTGAGCGAACGCGAGTTGATCAAATAGTGCAAAATACCTGTGCCGTTTGAAAAAAAAACAGTTTTCTCTACAAGACTTGTTTATCATTCTAAAAGCAGATCTAATGTCCTTTTTACGTGTTTTCCAAGAGGCTTTTGAGAATCAGAATTTGACAATCTCGGCGCCCGCCTTCTCCGCATTTCAGTTACTTCTTGCAAAAAACTTGTCTTAAGATTAAGCGCAGTAGCTAGCAGACTCTTATGCTGACATAATGACGGCACTCCCATGTGCTATAAACTGCCCTAAACAAGATCACGATAACTGCTTTGAGTACTGTGGCTTGAGTTTGCGCGTCCCTTGCAAAGATTTTTTGGTTATTTTATCAGACCTTAACCATAACAGTCCGTTGAAATAAAAAGTAGTGGCTTTTTCCAGACGAAACGAATGTAGATTAAGCTATTGCAAAGCATCTTCAGCTTGCAAGATCTATGTTTATCTTACAATAGGTAGCTCCCACAATGGTCGGCCGCCTCGACGTGGCGTGGGGCTGACATTGGGTGTCGAACTGCGATGCATAGCTGGGTGTATACTCTGGTAGGGCCTCCCAAGTTGTAAAGGATTTCGGCTTTTCGGTTTCGGCATGCCTAGCAAGAGGCGGTCAAGATAAGATCCTTCGCCGTCTGGTTTTTTCTGTCGGTAGGCGGTCCCCTCCGCTCCTCCACACCCAGGTCCCGTGGCAATCAAGAGTAGATCTTGTGGTAAGTCTGCTCTTGTATGGGAAACTTTTATTATTCCCTCAAAGAAACGATTTGGATCGGAAAAAAAACGACATGCCTGCCCGAAAGACACGCCATGGAAACTACCTCATGCTCTGCACCTAAAAGGCCAGGACAGTCTCCACCTGCAGAGCACATTGAGTACCACATCACTGCTCTGCAGGAAACGAAGTCCAAGAAGAAGGACGTACGATAGAAGAGTGACGGAATCCCATCATTCGTAGTGAGAAGGTTCCATCAGGAGACGTTGGAGGCGTTGGCCTTGTCGTCCACCCATCTCTTTTCCATATTGCCGATTCGCATGAGATCCCTCATTTCGATTAGTCGTCTTACGACTACCACCTCCACGTCAGGAGACCATCAGCATCGTCAACTGCTACTCGCCAACACCAGCAGCTGATGATTCAGAACTAGATGCTTTCTTCGAAGACATGGACCAAGTCGTCCTAACGAGAAGTCCTTCTAAAAGTTTGTTGTGTACGTCTTCAACGCGAAAATGGGGATGCCATTAGAAAGGAATGTAGGATCGGAAAGCTTGGATATGGGCTCCTGAACGAAAACGGCAACCGTCTCGTTGGGCTCCTCTCCGCCGCACGACTTTTCCATGGAAACTCCATCTTCATGGAGAAACCATATTCCAACCGAGTGGAGCTCGCTCGGTGTCGCAGTACTTCCATCATTCTGCAGAAACTCCGATCACCGCCTCGTTCGAGCAAAGATACGATGTAGGAAAGCTGGAAAAGAAGGTCTGCCACAGTGCCGCGAGAAGGGAGAATGCCTTTGACGGTAACGGTGCCTTCATACCGCGCCGGCAGCAGCCGCTAGCAGCCCGTAGCCGCCGCTGGCCGCTTTTGTTATAGAGGCGAAAAATCATCAGAATCATCAGAATCTTACTACTTTGAATGCTCCTGCCTTTTCATCTTCCACGCTTTTTCTTCTGTTGCCGCCAGTGTATAGTTCGATCTTACATATCACATTTGTGTTCATGGTTCTGCTGCCGCACATTGCATCCTATCGGTGCCCAAATTCCACTTTCGCAATCTGTCTTATCTAAAACGAATGTGAGCCATTGTCAAAGTCGGAAGGACCCACCCGCGAATCAATTCGGCGAACTTGCGAAATAGTAGAATGCAAATCAGATATGCACCGATAGCCAAGATAAGACTGAAGCAAAAGCATACTCAACAAATTGTACATCTGCAGGAACTGGACGCATCCAAAGTGAGAGGGAATTACACCGGAAAGAAACTTCTTCGAACTATGGTTTAGCAGAATGACCGTGGGGTGACATTATAATGAAATGGACACAAATACGATTTGTGAGATCGAACTACCCACTGGCGGCAACAGAAGAATAGGCAGGAGCATTCAAAGTAGTTTTCTGATGATTCTGTGCTTCTATGAGGCTTGATACATATAGGGGCTTCCAATCTGAGTGTCACGGCCGACGTTGTTCAGATCCTCGCGCGCCGCCTCGCTTGGATCTCTCACGTGGTACAACGCCACATTAGCTAGGCCTTCGCGGTATCGGATGTGGTATTGTACCACGTGAGAGACCGACGCGAGGCGGCTCCCAAAGAGCTGAACCACATCAGCCGTGACACTCAGATTGAAAGCTTCTGTACCTAGCGTCGGGTGTCTATACATAGGGGTGGTAGCAATGCGATTTGTGCGTATTGATTGCAGCGGAGTGACGCTGCTGCCTCCCGCTGCAGCAGCTAACATGGAAGGTCGTGTCCGTACCTAGCGAGTCATTTTTGAGCAGCGCTGCGCAGCGCTGCTCAAGCTGATCAGCGCTGCAACGAGATTTGCAGCTGAGTTACGCTCACTTTTTCTGAGCTTATCTCAGCTGCTGTGAGCTGCAAACAGCTGTTTTGGCTCCAAATTACCTATTTTTAGCAATTTTCAAGCTCTGACTAGCGTTCTGAAAACAAAGTCCGTCCTTATATTGCGTGAGCAAGTCATGAATGCAACCAAATACCGTTCAATTGGGGTTTCAGAGGATATGGGGAAATATTAAGACGCACTGGAGGGACATACTCCATGAACTTGAAGAGAAATGAAGTATTAGGTCGTGTAATAAGTTATGTCCCAATTTTTGTTTTAGTTTTTTCTCAACAACATTGACTATATTTAAGACAAAAGTGTATATGCTTTTGAAAGCTCTAAGTCTGCTCTGCAGGCTCATATGCATCGTTTTCCAACATAGCAAGAAATTGAAAAAGGTTTCTATCATTGAAACAAAAAATCCAAAGAGTCGAAAACCAATTTTCGACATCTTTTTTCTTCCAAATTTTTCTCGATTTTTATTGGTAAAACTTACTAAACAAGCTTGACAACAACGAATCGATTATTTTGAAGCCACAAACTATCCCTTCTGTTTTTTCTGGATGATCCGCCTACCGTCTTCACTCAGGATGCCTTCAGATCATGCCCAACACCAACGTTGAAAAAGCGTTAGAAAAAAGATTTTTCTAACGTCTAAGAAATGATTTTTGAAAAGTTTCAGCACTTCTGAAGCGCAATAGAAGCTAGATTGCTTACGTGTAGAAAATTCTTCAGGCTTATTCCTAGGCATTCTGACTGATTAGGAGGGTGACGTAATGTAGTTGTCGAAAATGGACTATTTCCCTGTTTGATTTTTCAAATTTGACGCTGTAAAACTTTTTCAAGTCATCTGATGTAGAAAAGCAAGAGGAAAGTTTTAGTAGAGAAAGCTTAGAGCTTTCAAATGCATATAAACAATTTGCAGAAAATCGCGCAAAATATTGAAAAAAAATCTAAAGAAAAATTGGGACAGAACTTATAACACAACCTAATAATTGATACTGACTACACATTGGCAATAACTCAAAAAGCTGACAGCGTAATCAAATAAAATTTGGCCTCCAATGGACTGCAATCATGTCATTGCCTGAGGGACACTTTCATACTACTGGGACAGCCATTGCCTTATCAGGGATCGAATGGAATGAATACACTTGAATTGCTCTTTTGAGTTTGCTCGTATGAGCTACTTTTCTATTCTAAATTTATTGATGGAAAATGAAGAACTTCTCATAAAAGTATGGACCAGATCCAACTTAAAATATGCTAATTCTCTTCTTTTTGACGTAATAAAACTCGACATTACACAGTTATTTTTGATGGTTTATGCACTCAACATGCACTCAAGAAGCAGCCGAGTGCAGCGCTGATCAGCCGTAGCAGCGCTGCTTTCGCTGCTCGCTGGTTTTGTCCATACCTAAGCAGCGAGGTATGTATCAAGCCTAACAAAGGCGGCCAGCGGCGGCTACGGGCTGCTACAGGCTGCTGGCGGCTGCTACGGGCTGCTAGCGGCTGCTACGGGCTGCTACGGGCTGGTGGCGGCTGCTACGGGCTGCTACGGGCTGCTGGCGGCTGCTGTGGGCTGCTAGCGGCGGCTGCCGGCGCGGTATGAAGGCACCCTAACAGGCTGAATGAGCTCATAGAGTTCTGACTGACCCATCGAGGAGGACAATCTAAAACAACGACAATCCAAAACAACGACAGGTTTCTGAAAGGATTGCGAGCCTCTGGAGAGTGCGCGTGACTTCTGAGAAGAACTTGGAACGCATTTCAAAACCACCACGGAATTGCTCGAAAGAAGAAGATTTCTGAGGCAGAATCCAATGCAACCCATCTCAAGCGACTGATAGCCAACGCCAGTTGCAGAACAGCTTTGCAGGAGGATTTCAGGAAGTACAGGCAAGCAAGATATTTGAAGCAGCCTACGAAAGACGAAGTCTCAAGAACTGCTGAAGGGATCTCTGTGAAAATCATGCACCACTAACTGCACTACTAAACAAAGACGGGACTACGACTTCTTCCCAATACAAAATGAAATCTACGCGAAGAACTTCTACACCAACCTCTTCCGCACATCAACCACGTGCCGATGCCCGTTTCCCACTGGAGAAGTACCACCTCGAATTCTACCTGCTGAAGTGCGCATCGCGACTTAGACCATGAAGACAACAGTGGCTCCAGAATCAGGCCACCTTTCCGTCAAATTTCTGCGAGCCGGAGGACAATGCTTACACGAGATCCTCGCTCGCACGTCGTCGTAACATCCTACCTTTAGAAGGAAAAGATTCCCGATCAGTGAAGAATGTCAAGAGCCGCCCTATCGCGGATCGCGATGCAATTGAGCAAGATAATGCATGAGAGCATACGATGACCCCTCAATACCAGCTGAGACGTTCACGGATGGCAATGCTTGCTAAATAAAAAAAAAGCTAGTTGCGGAATGCCAAGGAATGAATCCACGATGCCAGATGCGACACTCCCTTCGACAAAAAGATCTCGGTCCACAAACAAAAACGATTGCAGCTGCAGAAGGAACGATGGAGCCAGCAAGCGAACGTCTATATATACTTAGTCATTATTACTCATGCATTTTCCATCACTTACACTCATTGCTTGTGTTGCCTTACTACCCGCTCATTCCTTGTACGTAGGATGGCACATTCGACAGTTCTATCATATGTTCTCTAATCCCCTCTTGTACATTTCTTGCAAGTAGTCCAAATTCACATATCCAAAATATCATTTTGGTTTGACGTATCATCATAGTTTCAATTATTTGTTAGGATATCCTCACTTTCTCATGTTGATTTGCTTCTTGTTTATGTGTGTATATTTCAAGCAGAACGAAAGTTTAATTACCCAAGTTTGAGGTAATCGACAATAAACGTGTGTCGTTTGAGTGGAGGTTGGTGTGGTTCAATTAGTAAGGTTGTGGCAACCTTTTTACGCCCTTCATTTCAAGAAGGGTGGAAGAAAGGATCTTCGAAACTATCGTCCAATAGGCCTGCTGAGGGTGCTATAGAAGCTATTCACCCTGGATGAAGCCCAACCCCAAGAACGCAAACTGGATTTCGTAAAGGATTCAGCTGCATGGACCACATTCAGACGGTTTCGAGGGTCATAGAAGTCTGTCGGGAGTATCGACTGCCTCTAACCTTCGTCGAAAGCTTTTGACAGCGTCGGAACCGACGCCAACCTGTTAGCGCTAGTCGATCAAGGAGTAGAGGCTTACGTGTTAGCCGACTTCTGCAAGAACTGTACAGCGACGATGCAGCTATCGCCCCCTGATCATCTCAATTGGGAAGGGGGTTCGACAAAGCGACACAATCTCGCAAAAGCTGTTCACCGCAGCTTGCAGTGTGGTGAAGTCACTGGACTGAGACAGGGAGGCATACGATTTAAAGGGAGTTTTCCTTCGAGCCTTTGTTTTGCGGACGACATCATTTCCTTTCAGTATCACTGAAGCAGAGACGATGCTGATTTAAACGTAGTAGGAAAGAAGTTAGGACTGCAAATAAATCGGAAGAAGACTCATTCATGAAGAACGCTTTTTGCGAAGGAGCAGAAATGGGTTTGGAAGGCACCCCTATCATGTAGACGTCTTCTTACGTGTATTTCGGACGTCGGACAAGAACGACTTGAGGGAAGAACCTCAACAGAAGAAGAAGAGCAGCCTAGGCCGCCTTTGGATCTCTTGAAGCCACCGATCAACTGACGGACCCGAAGCTTCGTGCCCACCTGTTCGATTCAACCGTTTCCTCGGCGCTCTGCTATACAGCTGAGGCTTTGGCCAACATTGTAGCCACGTTAAACTTCTAGGGATCACCCACAGAGCGCTTGAGCGAAGTTTTCTGAAGATGAGCCGACGCATAGGTGCGATAAAGTGAGAATGATCCCTCTCAGACAAATGACCGGAACTTCCGCAGAGCGCGCGAAAGTTCCGCCGGGTCACCTGCGGAAGTTTCGTAATTGTGCTGCGGAAATTCCGAAGAATGCCAATCACAACAGCAAAAGAGAGCACCGAAGCGAGATTTAAACCTCACTCTATTGACTGTGAGATCCACCTACTATCCTTTGCACTACGGCTGACATGCTCAACAATGCACTCCAATTGTTGGCGAGGCGACATCACGAGACAACATATTGAGAGTCCTGCGGAAGTTCTGGAAGGCCAAAGTGCTGCGAAATCTCTGGCACTTTTCGGAATTTCAGCAGGATTTTGAAGAAGGTTCTGCGGAAGTTCCGGTTTTCAACGTTTTCATTTTTGAAATAGTGAGCAAAGTCCGGCGGAACTTCTGCAAATTTGGCTTGTCCTGCGCAAGTTCCGGTGATTTGTCTGGGTAGACGTCTTTTTATAATGGTAAAAAAGCGTCCACCTGAGAACTCATTATAAGAGTCTCACCCATCCTTCACCAGACACTTTTTACAGACTCCAGCAAAGTATATCACAATTTCCTTGTACCAGCTATTCACAAAATTTATGAGATTTTTTTTATATGTTGAAGACTCGCAAATGTCGAGAAATCACCAGACACATTCTTCACCCAGGCGCTTTTTTGGACGGATCTCAGATGTGCTATATATTTCCTGAAAACGGGGGACCAGGCGGTTTCAACGATCACTGTTTCCTTGTTCCAGCTATTCTTCAAAATTTGCAAATTTTTCTATGTTGGAGACTCGTAAATGTCGAGAAATGACTGGGGACACCTTTCACTCGGTAATTCTACGAAGGCACTTTAAGCAAATCTGTTCCCTGAAACCAGAGGGGAACGTTGTACCACGGAACTTTCCTCGCTGACGTTGCTGTGCAGCTACAGAAGCTACTAATTTTTTCTCCTGGAAGTTTGAGAATGCCCTCTTGTCTAGAATGTCCTCTTCCCTCTTTCAGATACATAAACAATTTTCGACAAATATCTCCTTTGCCTGACCTTACTTCACTGTTGATTTTTTCTCGCTTTTGGTGAAGGGATCACCTTGATCCGGGTTCAGGTGAAGGGGAAGAGCAAATTCTCACACTGTCGCATCTATGAGCCGTCACAAACAACATCTTGTCGGATTTCGCAGTACGGATTTGAGATGAATGTCTCGTCTTCGTAATCCAGCGGAATGCGTTGCGAAAGCGAAGCATCGATGGGCCGGTCACACTTTGAGAAGAACAGACGGCATAGGATAATAACGTCGGAGGTAAATTGAACCAGTACTGCTCGATTTGCCACGCGGTTTACACCAAACAATCACCAGAGCGTCAACCATTTACCTACTTGAACTTGGGTAATTAAACCCTTGTCGGGTTACAAATACACGACGAGCGAAATAAAGCGAAGCAAAAAATACAATCTCAAATAAACTTAATAATGCACAAAATAATTATGACATTGCGCAATCTAAAATCCCTACAAGCTGTCCTAGCGCGGAAAACTAGTGCGCATTTAGAGGCTTAGAAGCGCAGAAAAGAAGAAAGAGAAAAAAGGTAAAAGACGACCGATGTGCGCAGACGCGGAGAAAGCACTGACGATTTACGCGACCTGCCCGTGCCTTTTGCCTCTTGCGCTAGAACAACACTACAAAAGAGCATGTTTACAAAACAATCTTATCACTGTATCACCGATCCATGCATGGAATGTGTGATCGCGACGATACTGCCGGCCCTATGGTGCTTCTCTCCTCAGTCTTCAAATTTCCTCTTTGATCTCCTGAACGCTTGCCATATGAATTTTTCTTGCATCCTTTGCTTGTCGGGGCTGTACCGAGATGTTGACGCTGGACTCGGGTAGTCCGCAAAGCGCGGAATGGTGCCCTCTTCTTTGGCAATGATAACATCTTTCTTGGTACTTGCGGCACAGAGCACCACCCGCGCATATGATTTCGAGACAGTGCTCGCATCTCGCCTTTGCCTGGATTGCTTCCTTCCTTTCCTGCGCAGTAGGGTACGTTGTGCATGAAACCGAGTAATGTGCGCCTATCGCTTCGCAGAACGCGCAGCGCATGTTGAGTTCACTTCTTTTTTGAATAGCTCCTCTCTGAAAGTTTCTTGGTCGACATAATCGCTTATCTTCGAGTTCTTCGATGATCAGGGTTAGATTTGCTATTGCCTGCTCATTTTGGTAGATCTTCAGTTTTAGTGCGGGAATTCGCAAGTCTGGTTCTATCGATTCTTCATTTTGTGCGTCTTTCTGTAGGTCTTCGGCGTTTGCTTCTTCCTTTTTGTGTTCTTGATGCTCTTTTGGTTCTCGTGAATCTTCCATTTCGATCTCTTTATCTTGTGCGTCTTCTTCATCGTTGTCCGCATTTGCTTCATTTTGGTGCTCTCCTGCTTCTTTCATCTCAAGTTCCTCCATATCGATTTCAAGCAATTCCACGAAATCGTCGTTGTTTTCCATGGTTTCTGTTTCTTTTTTTTCAGCTTGCGAGCCTCGTCTTTGGGTTGCGCATTTTCAAAAAAGGTGGACGATGTGTCCTTTTCTGGGATTTGTTAGTCTTTGAAATGACGCGCAATTTCTTCTTTCATTTCTTGCAGTTCTTGGCGCATCTGATGGATATTTTTGTCGTTGATTTTTTCAGTGTTGTCCATTTTGTTGCACATTGACTCAAGTAAGTGCGATTGGTGATTGATGGTTGCTTGTAAGTGAGCGATTGCGCCGTGCGAGGTTCTAACTTCTTTTTGGATTTTCTCGCTTTTCATAGCGCCTGAAAAGGAATAAACGATTTTACGTTGTTTTTTGGTTTCTTTTTCTTTTTCTCTTTTTTCTTTTTTTGAGCATATTGTAAGTGAATTTATCAAAGATTCTGTACATGATGTTTCCCCGCCGCGCTTTTGCTTCTTTGCTTGAGTATCATGCACATAGCGTAGTAATTCAATCTTAGCGGAAAGGTTGCGAGCGCAAAAACCATTTTTAGCACAAAGGCGAGCATTCGCCCACCCAATGCTTGAAGACTCAAGTACGTACACAGAAGAGCGACTGGCACTGTTATGGCGCTATAACAAGAGTTTTGTACCAACTCACTAGAAGCTCTGCTATATGCGCAAAATCGGGGAATGCCATTTCGTTGTAAATTATTCTACTCCCTTTGATTTTTGTTGGTATAACTTCACGCAGCGCTCCTATGTATTTCAAAATGCCTGACAATGCAAATGCTTGCGTACTTGCACCGCATGTTATCGTGCAGTTTAAGTTTTGCCTCGCCTTACTGAAATGAAAGCGTAGTGTTGATTGTGGTGATAAGGCCGAACGTAGTACCACGAATGCATGTCGTAGGCATAAGATCTCCCCTAATGTTGCTGTTTCTGATTTGCACTGTATTGCCTCTGCACCCTTCGCACAATTGTAACACCCGCGAAGGTGTGAGTCATTAACAATACAGGTACAATCTACAATCTCCACTAGCGCGGCTTCAAAGGGTTTTTGAAAATTTACAATGAATTCTGCAGACACCATGTGTAGGATGTGCGCCGTGAGTTTATTTTTCCGTATCGAAAGTTCCCAAAATGGGTTCTTTAACGGTAGTTTAGATTGTATATTCTTAAATTCTTCTTGGATCTGCGACTCCGCGCATTGACAGCTAACCTTATTTTCTGCTCCCTCTCATCTACAGTTGTCAGCATAGGAACAGTTCAGGGCGATGGCTTTTTCCTTTGCTTCGCAGTGCAAATTTGGTTCGATCATTCTAGGAAATAGCGCAGTATCCCTACCGTTGGTCACAAAATCATAGTCAATGAGAGGTATGGGTGAGGTAATGCAAATAGTCAGTGTAATTTTTAACACGGGGAGTGTTACCGGGATATTCGGAGTGGCTGTAATTATGAATACTCTTTTCCCTAGGTGAAGCTCTTCCACGGTCACTTCCACCTTAACCTCTTCCTTCCATTGCGCGCAGTGGAAAATCTCGTAAATTTCGGAATTCTGCGGGATGGCATACACGCGATAGAACAGGCATCCAGAGCTGAGATAGAAACAATTACAGCCTATGCCGCCGCATGATTCTAAGCATCCCGTTCTTCCTGGATACTGATTTCCTTGGTGCAACTCTGGCAACAAAGTGGACTCGTTTATTGCTGCGCATTTTGTCCCCGTGCACGAGCCCATATGTGGGCACCGTTTGCTGTCAATTACGTTTAGCTTCGTTGCGCTCGTGAAGTATGCAGTCTCCTTTGCGCATGTTAACCTCAGTCCCCACCACCGAATCTTTGCGTTTGCAATTAGTGACGAATTTTTGACCAAGCGTAAACATGCCTCTTCGTTGAATGTATTGAGTTTCAGAAAATCAAATATGGAAGTTTCGCAAGTTTCTTTATGATTTGAGACGACACAGCTGGTTGAATGATGTTCTAGTACGTCAATTTCCTGACAGGAAAGGACTCCGACATTTTCTTGTTGTAAGAGTACTGTAACCGGTGCTAGTGCCGCCGCTATCTTTTGTGCTTTCGTTGAGTATTGGCGTCTGCGCAATTTCTGAATAGTGTATATAACACATTTGCCTATGTTCTTCAAAATGCTAGTGATAATCACCCTTATTGCGCTAACTGAAAACTTTAGGGGTTTTCCTATTAGCGCCGCCATCCATAAGAGTGAGTACAACGTTGTAATGCCAATGTATAAAATGAAGGCCATCAAGAAGACAGTTACTTTTGGCCAGCATTCTGGGTTGAACAGTAGTTTGGCGCAGAATGTACAATCGAGCTTTCACAAAAATCGAGAGCGGGGCAACGAGTTGCGAGAGTTGAGAGATGTCCTCCGTCTTTCCATTTTAGTGTTATCAGGTAGTCATGTAGCGCTATCTCTATTGGGGGTTTTATAAAGTGTGGGCTGTTATGCTCAATTTTTCGCAGTTCGCAAACCGTTTCCACGCATATCTCGAGGGTGGTATTTGATGAGGACGTAATTATAGCACCGTTTTCTGCGCAAAAGATCTTTGTTTCTACTACACCGCTTCCAAAATTGAATTGCATGAGCAGTATCATGAGGTGAAACAAGAACCAATGTTTTGAGATTTTTGATCTGGTTTCCGGTATCTGTGTTGTCACGGTTTCCGTGTAATGTACAGGATTTTTTGGTCGTAAGTTGTAGCCAGATTTTCGCGCTGTAGTGGAGTATCTTGATATAAATCTTGATCCGTTTTTTGAGCTTGCAATTTGCAATTGTTAGAATCCTCATCTTCTAACTCAAGCGGAACTAGTAAGTTCACGGGACGGTTAATTTTTCTTTTGGTCGATGTGACTAATTCTACTTCTCGTACTTGATCATCCGAACCTGTCAGGACTTTTGTAATACGACCTAGTCTCCATTCATTACGTTTGTGATGAGGACCACGCTTCTTAGTCTTGGGGTTGCTTGTCCAGCGCGTTTAGTCCCAATGCATTTTTTGTGTTTTTCGCGTAAGCTGGTAAGATAGTAGTTTTTCCAAACTTTCCAAAATCGTTCTACCCGGTTGGTTAGTTTTCCAGCGCTAGTTCGGCTTCTTTGCGCGTTTGAAGCGTCTGAACTTCCTGAGGAAGCAGGTAAACTGGATCATCATTTTGGTTTATGCCGTGATCTTGAGAAAGCGCTATTATAATGTCTTTTTCTGGGAAATCGATGGGCCGGATACATGTTAATGTTTCTTGCTCCGCGCCTTGATAGGTTAATGGTCGCGAATTCAAACAAGCCTCGATTTCTATCAAAAAGGTTGTGAGTTGATCTAGTGTCGGTACTGACAAGCAACGTAACGTTTTATACAGCGCAAGTTTGATTGATTTTATCAAACGTTCGTAAAATCCCCCTTGCCATGGGGCGTAGGGAGTGATATGATACCACTGGATGTCTTGATTTGCTAGCGTGCTTGCTAGCTCGTCACTCAAGTCTGCCATGTTTTCATTTTTCAAAACAGCACTGCACAAAAGAAAGGTTGGCGCATTGTCGCAAGTAATTGATGATGGTTTTCCTCTCCTTGCAATGAATCTTTTGAGCGCATTGAGGAAATCTATGACCGACATGCTTTGCACTAATTCTAGGTGAATCAGGCGTGTGACTGTGCAGGTAAATATGCAGCAGCATGTTTCTCGTTGTCTTGGTTGTTTGTCGAAAGTGGCAGGTCGAAGAAGTCTAAGCCTATGTGTTGGAATGGTCGGCAATTTTCTACCCTTCTTTCAGGAAGGTCCGTAGTGGAGGGATAAGGAAGGGTAACCCATTGAACCTTTTACAGTTCGCGCATCGAGAAATCTCTTTCCTTACTTGCTGGCGCAACTTAGGTATCCAATAACGCATGCGCACCGTAGCCATGTTGTGATCAATTCCTCTATGGTAAAAACCATGCGCTTCGCATATTATAAGTTTCGCTAATGGGCTATTTGCGCCTACATAAATTGGGCATTTTGTTTCCTCTTGCAAACATGCTTTTCCGATTCGTCCTTTAGAGCGCCAGATCTTTGCGTCATCTTTATAGAGTCTTAGAGAATTTTCTACTGATTCGCAAAAGGATGGTGTCAGCAGCAGTTCTTGGTGATTTCGTTAACTAGCTAGCTAAACGTGCCGCTTTCGTGGTAGTTCCGCCAATTTGTGGTTCTGATGATATATATTTCAGCTCTGGTATGTTGCTTATGATCTGTTCTTTCCTTGCGTTATTGCGCATAGTCTTATATAGAAAGATCAGAACACGTGCCATAACTCGTTTTGCCTTAACAAAGGAACTAAATCTGCGCAAGTCAAGAACTGCGGTTTGATGAGGATTACCTTCGTTTGCATTTCGTTTGTTGCGCGTTTGTTGTATTAACTTTAAAGATTTCCTCATCTTCTTTTATGAATATTTTATATTCAGTGGTAAGCCATGTTTCCTTTTTTGTTGCAAAAAACTCGGACTGGACCACCACATATCTTGCGCAAATTGTGCTTTTGCTAATCCTCTAGTGCCTGCGTCCGCCGGATTGTCTTTAGTAGAAATGTAATTGAATGTAGTTATGACCCCCTCTTTGCTGAGGGCCAGAACGATTTTCCGGATTTCGCGCAGTCTGTTTCTAACGAGGACTCCGGCGTTTGTATCAGTTGATGTGTTTGAGAGCCAGCTCAGTACGATCTGGGAATCAGAGAACAAAAATATTTGTTTCAGATGGATGCTTACCGCGCTTCCTTTTAAAGCAGTGTAGACCGATAGAGCTAGCCTTGCGGCAATAGTCAGTGCGTTCATTTCTAGTTTTGGAATTGTTGTGACAGATTTTATTAGGGAGGGGGGGGGTTTGCATTTCGCCATAGCTAGCGCTGTGCTTTCTGCATTGAACAAGTAAGCGCATGCACTTATCGCAATATCGCTAGCGTCTGCAAAAATAGCTAATTTGCTGTCGTGTAGGTTTGGTAGAATTTTTCTTGGTATATGCTTATGGAAGTCCTTTGCGCTTGCGGCGATAGCGTTCCACTGTTGTGTGAGGTCTTCAGGTAGGATTTGATCCCAGGAATAATGCTTTTTCCACAACTGCTCTTGGAAATGTTTTGCGAGTGTGGTAAGAGGGATCATCCACCCGAACGGGTCGTAGACAGATGCTATTTGCCTGACAACTATACGTTTCGTAACTGGCGAAGTTGGTGGTATTTTGCACTGAATATCTATTCCATCGTTTTCAACGTTCTACATGAGTCCCAGAACTTTTTGTTCTAGAGATGTTTCTCGAGCTTCCACTGGTAGAGCACCGCGCACTGATTCTGCGTTTGATAGGAACTCCCTGAAATTCATGCTTATCTGCGAAAAGACTTTGCGTGCTTCTTGAGCTTTCGTCGCCAATTCGTCTTCAGAGTCTGCACCAACGATGAGATTGTCCACATAAGGTTTTGCTTTATCTCTTCACCCAAAGTCGTGTCTGTGATGCTTTGCAAATGGTGGTTAACCGTTGCAGCAAGTAAAAATGGCGACACATTTAAGCCAAAGGGAACTCGTGTGAATCAAAAAGTTATAAGATTCTCATCACTAATTGGCGCATTTAGATTTTTTTTATCCAGTAAAATCTTGTCGCGTCCCTGTCCATTTCATTTAGGCGCACTTGAAGGAACGCTTTCTCAACGTCGGCAGTCAAAACACAATCGCTTGTGCGAAAGCGTAAAAGCATTGCATAGATTTCTGGTAAGATCGAAGGGCCCTGGTGCAAGATGCCATTGAGTGATAGACATTGCTTGAAGTGGGATGATGCGTCGAAAACTATGCGCAGTTTTGTCGTGTGTTTTTGCGGTGTGATGACGGCCTGATGAGGTATATAGTTCAAAATTTTGCCTTCAGTCGGTTTGTCGTTTGGGATTTGTTCTATGATACCCTTTTGTACTTGCTCTTTGAAAGTTCGATCATAGTTTTCTAGTAGTTGCGGTTTTGACTTGAGCATCTCTAACGAGCTTTGCAATCTTTTAAGCGCTATTGCCTTGTTAGACGGTAGAGGAGGGTGATTTTCTTTGTACGGCAAGCGAATGTAGTACTCGTCAGTGCGCTTTTCAATGGTTTGCTCAAAGAAATCTGCGACCTTTTTGTTGACTGCCTCCTTTTCCTCAATTTTGGTGCCGGTAAATTCGCATATCCCAGCTGAGTCGATTGACCAGTATTTATCACATCTAGTTAACTCCTCTTCGAAGCTCATGAAAACATTTATTGCTGTTGCTGTGGAGAAAGTGTTGTGCAAGTTTATGATCTGGTCTTTCTTGCCAGTCAGTAGATATCCTAGTTTAGATGGGATTAGTTTGAGCAAAGATGGGAGCGTTGAGGATAGGCTATGTCCAGACGCTCCTCCCAAAGTTGGTCGCATCCCAACAATATCTGGGGTTTTGAATCTTCTTTGTAATCCATCTTTGATAAGTTTATGTTGTTTTTCGAGATGAATTCTGCGTCTGTGGGCGACAGCTCTACCACTTTCCCTTGACTCATCACCGTTGGGGTTATACATAGTCGCATGTTTTGCTTTTCTCCCCTTCCAAAGATCCAATGTTGTGACACCGCAGGTCTCAGGTATTGGGTTTTCTATACCAAATGTATACATCAAAAACGTCTTCGTTTCTTTGCACCGAAGACCTAGCTCAATAGCTAGTCTCTCATTGATGAAGGACTGATCAGCTCCCGTATCTACAAGGATTTCGACTTGTTTCCATTCTTTTGACTTATCATCTTTCACTCGACCTACCCCTGTTAATGAGAGGACTGAGTTTGTTTTGGAAATTGGTTTTCTCTGTTCTTTGCAGTGGAATACTGTGGTTGCGTGGTTTGCTTCACTATTGTGAACAGATTCGCTGTCATCTTTTTCTTCAATGTTAGTTTGGATCACTTGCGCTCGAATTCTATTCTCTGGTTTTTTCCCCTTTTCTTTTGTTTGATATCTGAGCTTTGGGTTGTAATTCGCGCTATTCGGAGAGGTGGGTTCTCTAACTCTGCTTCTTTGAGGACATAAGAAAAAGTGATGTTTCTTCCCTTCGCAAACTCTGCACCCCTCCCTCGTGCAATCTTTGGCAAAGTGCCCTTCTTTCCCACAGTTGAGGCATCTTTTATTTTGCTGTAAAAATGCGCGTCGATCCGATACGCTTGCATACTTTGCACAGTCTGCGGCTTTGTGTTCGTTCGAAGTGCAAAATATGCACGGTGTCAGCATCTTGGTAGCGCGATTGGGACTTTGGCACGTGCTGTAATTATTGAAAGGTTTGTGATGAGTCTCATTTACTTGTAACATTCCGTTGATGCGTTCTTCTGTACAGATCTCTTCTTCTAACTCATCAATTATTTCTTTCATTTTCCAGTCGTTTTCATCTACTTTGCTATGAACACTTTTTTCTAGTACTCGGCGCTGTAGTCTAGTTGCCAATTTAGCTAGTACGTTTTTAACCAGAAACGATCCATCTAAATTAACTTTCTTTGTCTGTAATTGTGTGACTACTAGAATTATTTGCTCGAGAAGTCTTTGCGCAGCTACTGGCTGATTTTGTGCATTGATTTTTTCGAGTCGGGCAGGCGCGCTATAAATTGTGAATCATCTCCATATTTTTCTTCAATCTCGATAGCTGAATCATAGTTGTCTTCCGTAACGGGATAACGCCTAATTGCTTTTAAGCTTCTCCTCGAAGCGCGCTCAACAAATAATTGAACTTTTGTAGTTTTGTTAAGGCTTGTTGGTGTACATTAGCCTCAGAGGGTCCAAAAGTTGCTAAACTCCCAAGGTCTTCCTGAGAAGTTGGGTATGGGTATTGCAGGCAACTTCGGTCTCTCAATGTTCGCGTATCTTGTCCGTTGAAGCTATCATTAGTTGTACTAAAAGGAATTTCGCGCGCACTCACTGTTATTGCTTCTAACTGAATTGCTATGCTTTGCGCACGATCAAGTACCCCATGTGCGGTTTCTATGTACTCTTGAATGTGTTTTCTTGTTCTTCTTCTAATGGTTCGCTTATTATCCACCATTACTACAAATTTCAATAAATTATATGCGACTATTCTAGAAGTTTCTTTCAACTCAAAAATCAGACATTGCGCATTGTACAGATTTGCGAAGTCATAAAAAACCGATCTCTTGTTGTAGGGTACTTTCCCCTTTGGAGATAATTTTATCAAGGTTATTACAATATCGCGTGAGAAGCGCTTTTTGTGATTTTAATGACATTGGTCCCGACATGTTTAGAGTAGCGCAAAGACAAAAAAGATGAAATACTTAGATATTCAAGATTAATGTTCAATCAACAGAGATTATAAAATAGCGATGATGTGGACAACTAACAGAGATTATAGAATAGCGATGTTTGAAATGACTCCCAAGGTCTTCCTGAGAAGTTGGGTATGGGTATTGCAGGCAACTTCGGTCTCTCAATGTTCGCGTATCTTATCCGTTGAAGCTATCATTAGTTGTACTAAGAAGAATTTCGCGCGCACTCACTGTTATTGCTTCTAACTGAATTGCTGTGCTTTGCGCACGATCAAGTACCCCATGTGCGGTTTCTATGTACTCTTGAATGTGTTTTCTTGTTCTTCTTCTAATGGTTCGCTTATTATCCACCATTACTACAAATTTCAATAAATTATCTGCGACTATTCTAGAAGTTTCTTTCAACTCAAAAATCAGACATTGCGCATTGTACAGATTTGCGAAGTTATAAAAAACCGATCGCTCTTGTTGTAGGGTACTTTCCCCTTTAGAGATAATTTTATCAAGGTTATTACAATATCGCGTGAGAAGCGCTTTTTGTGATTTTAATGACATTGGTCCCGACATGTTTAGAGTAGCGCAAAGACAAAAAAGATGAAATACTTAGATATTCAAGATTAATGTTCAATTAACAGAGATTATAAAATAGCGATGATGTGGACAACTAACAGAGATTATAGAATAGCGATGTTTGAAATGAGAAAATCTTTGTTATGCGCAATTTTTGTTATGTTCAAAATGAAAAGATTTTTGTTATGCGCAGAGTTCCAAAACTGATGTTTGATTAAGGAGTCACGGAATGGTCGATGAAATAATGCGCAATATTCAAGATATAAACAGATGCGCAATATTCAAAATATGAGTCTCAATTGAGGAACTATAGAGAGCGCCAGAATCTCAAAATTAAGAATCAATCTTTCACAGAGAGAGAGAATTTGTAAATTCCAGTAAGTCGTACCGCGGTCCTGTCGTTGTTGTCGTCGTCGATGCACCATAAATTGAACCAGTACTGCTCGATTTGCCACGCGGTTTGCACCACAACAACCACCAGAGCGCCAACCATTTACCTACTCAAACTTGGGTAATTAAACCCTTGTCGGGTTACAGTTACACGACGAGCGAAATAAAGCGAAGCAAAAAATACAATCTCAAATGAACTTAATAACGCACAAAATAATTATGACACTGGGCAATCTAAAATCCCTACAAGCTTCCTAGCGCGGAAAACTAGTGCGCATTTAGAGGCTTAGAAGCGCAGAAAAGAAGAAAGAGAAAAAAGGTAAAAAACGACTGATGTGCGCAGACGCGGAGAAAGCACTGACGATTTACGCGACCTGCCCGTGCCTTTTGCCTCTTGCGCTAGAACAACATTACAAAAGAGCATGTTCTCAAAACAATCTTATCACTGTATCACTGATCCATGCATGGAATGTGTGATCGCGACGATAGGAGGGGATTCCTCGCAAAGCAAAACGTGCCCGAGTAAGACCTCCGACGAAATGGGCAGACGTGTTCGTGGAACGTATGGACCAGCTGAGAAATCAGATGGATGCGACTTTTGCGCCTAGAACTCGTGGACACAGCCACCGACGACAACCAAGAAGATCGTGGATGTCTGAAGCGAGGGATAAGAATCAATGGAAGCTTTTGTTATGTACCAAAGCGGATGCAGAGAATCCTTTATCCGAGAGAGCAATCCACCAGAATGAGAAGTGCACGCTTGTCACAACTATATATAGCTGACTTATTTTCAAAAACAAGTAACACATCTTATCATATTATCAGTGCGTCACCTTTGCTTCGCACAGGCTCGCACTGGCTCGCTCTACTATCTAGGCCCTACTTATTCTCGCATAATGATGGCATTGGAACTCATCGAGCATTGCTGG
Source organism: Cylicocyclus nassatus (assembly GCA_958299035.1). Taxonomy (NCBI): domain Eukaryota; kingdom Metazoa; phylum Nematoda; class Chromadorea; order Rhabditida; family Strongylidae; genus Cylicocyclus; species Cylicocyclus nassatus. Next base: position 72,736,214 of record CATQJL010000223.1, on the reverse strand, counting down.
CTATCACGGACAAAATGTAAACAACTACTCATTCCAAAAGCTTTTCTATGCGAAATCGGTGATTTCGCGTGGGTGAGACCTTTTGCAGGAGGACAAACGCAAATTTTTATAGGTTTTTGATTTTCCCATGGTTTTGACAGCTGCAATAAGAACAGCAGCACCGTGAGCTACATCTTTGTGCAAAAATCTCGTCAAAAGTTCTGGTAAAAGCTTGGCAAAATGACCATTTACGCAACCAATACGTTTTGCCGTCGTTTTTATAAAGTAATGAACTTTTGATCACTTTTTTGAGCCTAAGTTCATGGCTTGCACATTTACTTGGCAAAAACATCCACGACTCTGCAAAAAGTGGAATTACGGACCCAATTTTGCGGCTTAAATGCAAAGTGGATTCGTTTGGCGCACAGTTTCTGAGGCATCCACTCAACGAATCTGCTCGTGCTTTTGCGTGTTGGACTTTCATGCGGGTAGCATGCGCTGTGCAAAATTTGAGCCCAGTAGGTTGGCTGGAACACGCTCTACGAATTTCGTAACAGACACACTCACACACACACACACACACACAAAGTCACGTAAACATTCTTAGCCCGTTATTATAAGTTTGATCTCGCACATCATTTCTCAACAACTTCTGTACTGGGACCGGCACATCACGTGAGGACGGGCCATTTAAGTACTTCATGAGTTTCTTCAGACGTACTAAACCATTTGCCATGAAATTCAAAACACAAAACTGTATTTTCCAATCTGTCACCCCGAAAAGCTACGATCAATTGGGCATAGGTCTTATCAATAGTTAAAGGCGCAGAAAAGTCTAAAACTCTTTGAGTACTATCATAAGCAGAAGTGGCAAGTCTTACTGCCTTCTGCCCGACCGCCAAATTGTTACTTTGAAACGGTTACATAAGACAAATGCCTGCTTATTAGGATGCCTAAAAATAATGACCACAGCTGTTTAACTACTGACAAGAAGTGACTTTTTCAAAGCATACAGCCGCAAAGTGTTTGATGCAAGAATTGCGAACAAAGAAAGCCTATGATGTAAATGATAGAAAAATTCGCGAATAGATTCTCTGACATTGCTCGCTGAGTGACAGAAAAGGGAGCGTTAGGATTCAGGGCGAGGACTTCGCCCTGTCCATTAACAATATCAAAGGCCCTGAGGCGAAACACTGCATAAGAGGAGCTCCTAACTAGGTATAGCTTGAGTCTCGTAAACTAAAATTCAGAGCGAAAGGATTGCTTTGGAAAGTATGAGCAGCAAGGAAGCACCGCCCATCAATCGACTCCGGTGGTTTAAAGACATATGGTCTAAACTGGCAATCTGTATATCTTAAATAGTAAAGAATCAATTACGAGCACAGGTTTTCGACAAATATGGGTACATTAGAGCCACTTTTGCCAGTTAATTTTACACCATGCTTACTGATAGGCGTAGTCACCTTGCCGCTTTTGGCTTGCGGGGCTAATTTTTCTCTTTAAACACCTTTGCAGCCGGACTCGAGCGATTACTTAGTGAGAACCCCGCTGTACCATATCATAATATTACCAAACTCAGTTTGAAAAAACGGTGCTTGAGCCGCCAAATTTTAAGAAACAGATCGATCTCTCACGTATATCTATCACACTTCTTCACTAGAAATGGTGACAATTGGAAGTAATTGTTGTGGTTTTCGCAGAAGCTTCTAAGTTAAATCAATTATTATATAAGCTGCCTACCAACGCGTACCAAAATGTGAATTTCGTTTATAGCGGGTACTGTTTTTTGTAATACTGTTTAGCATTCTTCATCCTCTAGTGCTTGAGCATGGGAAACAAATGTTTTTTTCTGTGAAAATTGCGAAACAATGTTTATTTTTTACTACATGGGAGAAATTGGATGGTCATGCAGGTAATCATCTATAGCTTGCAATCTTCTATTTCTGAGCATATATGGTGACGGATGTACAGCGTAGAACGGCTCGGAGTTCCTATAGCAATAACGTTCACTTCAGAGTGTCATGTGATTCGTTGCTTACCTTTCAGGAAGTAGTGTTTCTTCCGAATTAGGGGGCAGAAAAAACTTTGAACGGTGATAAAGTCTCCCACTTTAACCTGAATTTTGATTTTGGCAGCTGGCAACGACAGTTTCACACTCGCTCATTGTAAGAAAAAACCAACCTTTTCTTCATTGTGGGAATACCCTCCTTTTGTGACTATTGCATGGTACGCGTATTCAGCATGGGGGAAGGACATGTTTAGGTTCTCGCTAGTGATGATAACGCCTAGAGATTAGTATTGTTATGTTAGATATTACCTAAAATTCTGAATAAATCTGAACTTTGTAGAGACTTTCCAAGAGGGAGTGCAAGTGAGAAGTACGGAAACTGATTTGATTTTAGTTCTCCTATTAAGCATTGAGCAGCAAGCAGTCTATATACAAGCACAGTCTTTACTTTGATGTAAACTAAAACAGCGGAGTAGACATGGTTTTCCACGATTAGACCTCGTTCGTGATTGGGTAACTATTCATTTCATTACTTACAAGTGTCGTCTTTTTCGCATAGGTTTTAAAGATGATTGCAACGTAAGAGGACTTTTGCACGAGGACTTCAAAAGTGCTACCCATTTATCAGCTCCTTGCGTCTAGAGACTACCGTAATAGTGTAAGCTCCTGAGAACTCTGAGTTCTAGTGTTCATCACTATGGACACCCTTGCTAGAAGAGAACTTACATAGAGAATTTGGGTTGTTAGAGATTGAAGTGCATACTGCGAACGCTGGCAGCCACGAGACCAGAAGAAGCGAAAACTTCATTCTGAAATTGCTACTGTATGCATGAAGCACAAGTAAAAAATATATGTTCGTGGGAAGTGCGGAATGGCATTACAGCTGTTCATTAAATACCTCAACTGCGATCGCAGAATTATTTAATTACACCCAATATACAGAAGCCAACCACATGCAGACAAGCTTAGAACGGAATTTTATTGACCGTCATAGCGGCGTCTGTGTTCACACCGTGCACTCTAACTCTCTACATTTCCTCTAATAAGATGCCTCCACATTTATCATAACAGTGCAAGAGCACTTTTATCCGCCAGGAAATAATGATCTATATACACCATTTCTCCGTAACTTTATAACTTTAATCTGAGGAAATCTATTGTTCTAATCGTACGTTGGAAATAATTGGCGAATGCAGCATTGTACATCTGTACTAATGAGTTCTTTGTATCCGCAGTCCATAAAAAAAATGATGCGTCACTGAATTGCATTATAGAAAGCAATTCATTGCCTGTCCTTTACGAGTTTCGATTGCTATGCTAAAAGGCTTTCTAAATAGGAATTGGCTGCGGCAAAAGGTAAACGTCCAAAATACTCTTCAATCATGAAAGTATTATTCCCGTAGTCTCATTACTTCAAATCACTAAGAAATCATACAATATTCTTTTTTGAAGAATTCCTTTACACGTTTCCAAATTGACTAGGGCAACGAAAAAATTGAGGAGAAATTCAAAGAAAAATCCAATATATGAACACCATAGTTTCACTCCAACAAAATTCTGCGAAATAATCCAGTCCATGTTCATAACTGAATTATCCAGTATTTTTTGGAACTTATACGAGTTTACGACGGACACCACTTGCAACAATTCTGACAGTGACACCTCAACAAGCATAATCTTCTGCAAGCTTGATAGTATGAGTGCGGAAGCAAGCTGAAACTCATGAGGTGAGGTAACCGATATAATGTCCCATAATACATCCTAGCGATAGAAAAGTGGCTTGATTGATGTGGATTGGAGTCTCACTTTCACAAAAGGTGTTGCTTAGAACACTCATTATTTTGCAGCAGATTAGTTGGGAAGAAGAGGAGAAGAGAAATGGAGAAAACGTCTAGTATTTGAATTTTAACTTTTTTTCATCCCTTCCCCCCTTCACTCGACAGCTCTTTTTTTCCCAAGTAGACAATGGCAAGTAGTGCATAAGCTTGAGCGAAATGACCGCTTACTTTGAAATGAAATACCGGAAATTTTTCATAGGAAGCGTATGTGTAATGGTGTCTCAATGGTGTCTCACCCAGGGGAAAACTCGACATCTTTCAAGTGTATCGCTTCAAAGAAGTATCCACCTTCAAAGTTTTTCTCAAAAAGTAAGGAAGTTCTTTCTCAGAACATTTAGTTTAAAGAGCTTTGATTTTGCACCTAAAGAGGAAAGCGGTACGTCACCGATTCTATTTGCCGCTACTGATAAGCTTTTGAGAGCTTTTCCAATTGCTTCGTTTTTGCTGAAAACTCTCTTATGTATTGATAACCTTTTACAAGAACACTTGTCTACGTAGAGAAGAAAAAAAGGGATAGCTTTGGGTGGTTGAGTTTTGGGTTTTTACGATGGCTGAATTCAATTTTTTTATATTATAAACGTATAAGGTTACTGCTAATAGGATGTCACTCTGCCATAGTGCGCAAAACATTTTTTAAAGGATGGGTATTTTCCATGCCCGTATTTTGCGCTAACCAAATTAAACTTTCAAAGTATTGCGCGTACACCTAACGCAGAGTCTATCAAAGTCAAAGTCACGAATTCTTATTTACATGAATATTCAAGATTTCCATGACAGAAATGCCACAGATTTTTGACATTCTTCTTCCTCCTACCCCCACCGCTGTTCCTGTTCCTTACTGTGTTTTGAAGGGCAGTTCTTTAAGTCAAATTGCTCCTGCCTTAACATTTCTCATGTGAACTCCTGAACAATGATAAACAACATGTGAGCTCCTGAACAGTGATAAATCCTTTTCGCATTCTCACTCTCTTCAGATTTAGCTCAAGCGCCTTGGAGTTTTGTCCCAAAGCGTTATTAATGCGTCGCTTACATGTTCACAGTCTACAGGATAAAGTGACATGATGCGCTCCTCAATGCTATGACCGAGCGTCGCGGTGCGGTCGGCTAAAGATGGTTGTGTCAGGACTTGTGTTAGGAGCTGTCTGTTCCCCGTTCATTTCCTTCGTTTTTTTCTGGCAATCTGTGCGCAAGTGCAGAGCAAACGTTTTGCGTTCCGAGTGCGCGATTCCAAGCATACAGCAGACAATCATACGATAGTCTAGAGACAGGTCATCAAAAGTGAAGGGTGTTTGAATATTTGCCCCTTATAAAGTGGAGGTTGTTTAACACGTTGACGACGAGCCATTTTTTTTGAGGTCTGTCCCTGTGGACGAGACGTTTCCATGCATCCCTACGCGTGGCCCATGTATGTGTGCATGCATCCACGCACGAAGTACAAAATGTGCAAGCCCCGCCCCCTTTGGCAAGCTCCGCCCACTCGACCAAAAATGTCGGAAATTGCCTAAATTTCAAGTATTCATGCGATTTTCGCCACTTTTCAAAAGTGGGCGGAGCTTGCCACTCAGGGGGCGAGATTTGCCTGACGGTAGGCGGGGGCTGGATAAAAATTGCTTGAGGTCTTTGCGTTCACCTACAGTCTCATCCATGCTTTTTCTGGACAAAAAATTGTCCTTGTAAGAGGCATAGGAGTGGGCGGAGTTTGCCAAAAGGGGCGGGGCTAATACATGAAGTACATCTGAGCCTATGTTGATTATATGAACAAAAACTGAGAGGATTGGACAGATAGTATTGGATTTTAGGCCGCCGCGCACCACTGCGCGGCGTCGTCCACAGGGACAGACTGCCTGCCGCGCACCATTGCGCGGCACTGTCGTCAACGTGTTGAAGGCAGCGTCCGGGCAAAAAGTCGATTTTGAGATTTTGTGCTTACCCGGGCCTATTCGCTATGCTGAATCCGAAAATCATCACTAAAGAGCGCGAAAACGGCGAAAAAGGGGTCTAACGCAGGAGGAAAATCAGCAGGGGGCGGAGCGTCCGCCAGGGTGGATTCTTGCTCCCAGCTTCCGGAGCAATTGATCCTACAGTAATGAAGAGAGATGGGTGGGTGATTCGTTCTATACTGCAAATCTAAGTTGAGGCCAGCTCCACAAAATGGTACGTAAAGCAAGGCAAAAGACTTCTTGGGAAAAGAGATATTAACGATCAAACAGTGTATACATACTTTACGGACACCCTGTGTATTCAAGTGCTTTCAAAAGAACCCATTTATTCTACATAGATTAATGTCTACATAATATTTGACTTATCCACTTTTGCATGTGCGCCCGAAGAGGATAGAAGGGTCGTGGAGTCTGAACCAATTCTGCGGACCTATTGTATGGAGTGGAACAAGTGTTAGTAAGCCTTCTTGTTTGGGACATACTGATTGCTTCTATCGATTTAATAACTTTGTATCTTTGTATGAAAAAAATTTTCAATTTCGAACAGAAAGTATGAAAGGAATCATGGAATGACCATTTTGCAAACATAAGATAGGGGTTGCTCGTGTGTTAGTAAGCTACTCTATTCAAAACATAATATGCTCTTAGTTTTTTCTTCTGCGCAGGTTATTAATCGAAGCAATTCGTGCCATTTTTGCACTATGGAGCAAAACGAAAGATTTACGAGGCAGCCTAGTTGCTGAGTACCAGCCGAACCTGCCCATGCGGGAGAGAGCGGCTGGTACAATTCTAGTTGCAAATATTCCAAAATTGACAATTAATTGACTCAGATGACTGATAGCATTCATCTTTATTCTTAGATAATCCACACCAACCGAATTCCAAGAAAGAATTGATACGACTGATAAATTTTATAAATCAAACAAAACTGGTTTAAGCAAGCTCATTTCTTACGGTCACAACCATTCAGCGGATCGTCCAAATAAGGTTTACCATTTTTTTGATTTTGAAAACATTCTAACTTATCCTTTCTTACTGAAGAGTCCTGGAGATGGAAAAATAGAAACTCTGTCTAAGGAAAGGACGAAACGAAAAATACTTATAAACTTTGTTTATCTTTCTTCCATATCGAACACATTTGAATGGAGATCTCTTCGTAGTACTTTCACACATACTCAGCTTGCGGACATACCCTCGATACATAGAACCATGTACTCTGGTAACCTTTGAGGGGTGAGCACAACCTTCACCTAAATAAAACAGAAATCATCTGGTGCAAAGTCTCGGGTGTTATGATCATGATCAACTCGGAATGAATGTAGATGAAGCAAGTAAAGAGACTAATATTTTTAGATTATCCAAAACAGAAAAATGTCTTTTTATTGCCTTTTTCGTGCAAAAAACGAGTTTTTCGTGTGAATTTCCACAAAATTTAAAACAATATACAGTCGAATCATCTCATATGATTATGGATGCACTGCACATAGCGTCGATTTGCAAGCGCAAAACCGCAAGAGATCGACCGAATAATATTGCTCACGCCGGTTTGAAGTGATTAATACTTAAAAGAGAGAGAACACATCAAAAATATATCGTATAAACTTATTAAAATAAACTAAAAAGCTCTTTAGTTCAAAACTTAAAAACTAAAATGAAGTGTTATCTGCTCCAAGATTCCAGGATGGGAACGCCAAAGGTGAACACTGTGTGCGGGGACACACATGTTCATATGAAATATCGCTACCCCATACGCGGAGCACGGGGTGGCTCTGGTACCCTTTTTCTCGCTGTTCTGGAACCAATTTTAGTAAATACATCACACTGAAGCTCTTGATCTCTACTTTTATGCTCCCAAAACCCCATTTTTTGATTTGAAGGAGCAATCAGGCAAAAAACGTGTTTTGGAAAAACTCCTGTTTTTCTCTGGTTCATCTCTTTTCACAAGCTTTTTCGTGCATTTGATAGATCTTGCTCCGTTTATAATGTGACAACCTTCCAGAGCTTATTCTTTCGATGACGCGTAAATTATTCGTAAAAAATTGTGAAAAGGCCTTTTTCTCTACCTTGTTCTCCTTCATTGTTTTTTTTTTCCAACTTGGGCGATTATTGCTCAGAATAGCGGGCACAACAATCCAACAACGTCCCAGGAAACATGAAATTCAAGGTGGGCTTGAGTTTGAGGACGCACTAGAAACCAAATTGGTTTTGACTGGACTTCGACTGAGTAAAATCAAAATATTGCGTTTCCGCAACTAATGCTTTCCTTGTTTATTTTCTTCTTGGTGGTCACCATTTCCAAAACATGGTTACTTTCGCGAAACAATCACAAAGAAAAAATTAACTTTTCCTTGTTTTTCCTTGTGGGATCGCCCTAGAGCGAAAATCTGCACTTCGAGATGCCGCCAAGTAAAAGATTTCAGAATCATTGCCGCGCCTTTATTCGATTTTTTAAGAATCGTTTGCTTTTCTATCTTTGCATCTCTTTCTCCTCTGATTTTCCTCAAACAACCTCCACTTTGGGCAAATATTCAAACGCACTTCACTTCTGATATCCTGTCTCCTAATTTCGCCTAGGGTACCGTAGATAACTGAGGTGCTATGTCGTGCAAATGCCCACTGCCATTTTACCCTCTGGCGCGGCATGCGGGCAGGAGAGACTATATAAGCAATGCCAATACCATTCACGCCCCGTTCTCAACAGGAGGTGGCAATTGCTTACACCCCGCAGCAAAAGGCAACCTTTTCACCACACAGCAAAATTTTATAATTGAAAGTTGCGAGAAGTACTTACAAACTTCCTAAGCTGTTGAACTTTCACATTCATCGTTCACGAGCTCACCACTATCAGTGACACCAATGTGCACTGACCTCAAAATGTTCTGGCAAGAAACTTAGGACACTCTTGATCTCAAAAGTATCGAAACTTTCTTCTCCCATTATCTAACAAAATCTGAATTTACTTTTACATCGCCGTCGATATCCAAAAGCGGCGTACCCACTTTGCTTTTGTCTCCCTGCACAAGGCTCCTTACTGGGAAAGTTTTGATGTCTTTATTTTTCCAGCAGAATTTTAAGCACCACCTTTAGATGCAAACCACAAGTGCTCAAAAGTGGCGCAAAATTGTCTCATCAAAGCTAGATAGGCACTAGAAAGGTGACAAATTTACATCTTTTGATTTTTTGAGGACTTCGAGTTTGGAAAAAACTTCTAATTCAAGACCCGAGCAGGAGCATCAAAAAACAACCAATAATTGAATTAGATAATGCTCTCGTTGACTAGGTGCACGAGATTCTATATTTGTACAGCACTCTTTTTGTAAGAGAATCGCACTTAATCATACATTTCTTAGAAGCATATTCATAGACAAAAATAAAATTTTCAGCTAAGACGCACTATGTATAATATATAGAGAGGAGTCATTTCGAAAGAGACAGTTTTTGTAGGATCCTACTCTTCGAATTTTCGAATCTGTGTAAATTGTTGTTTAATACCTTTTGCAGGGTACGTAGTTAGTTGGTAATGGAACTTGAGCCAACAGTGTTGTGTACCTTCCTTGAAGACATGAAATACGCGGCCCATTACTAAACGATTGCAAACAATTTTGCTTATTTTATTGACTCTTTAAAAGCGAGTTACTAACCTCAAAATACAAGGAGCATAAAAAACGGCTCGTTCTGCTGTTAAGTTTTCGGATGCGCCTCCACCGTTTTTACAATCATTCCTGCCTTTGTGAAACCAGTACGCTAGTTGCTTTAAAATTCCGCAAGACATTCTCAGAGAAGCCCATTTTGTTCAACACACTCCGACCTTTGCCAACGACACTCATAGTTCCTGTGACAGGTAAAAAATTCATTCCTAAAATGTAATGTGAGCGATAGATAGAGCCGCCTCAAAGCAGCTGGAATGACAGGGAGTATTGGAGGCATTGATGACTCACGAAGACGATAGCAGAGAAGCACGCATGACGAAAATTTCAAAACACTCGTGTCATCGCATGTGGTGTAGGGTGCGATCAATTTGACAATTTCGAGACCACTCTCTCGTCTCGAGCTTGTCTGCGCATAGCCTTTTTCCCACTTGGGCGATTATTGCTCAGAATAGCGAGCACAACAACCTAAGAACGTTCCAGGAAATATGAAATTCAATGTGAGGGTAAGTTTAAGGACACACTAAAAACTGAATTGATTTTGACGTGCACTTCGACTGAGTAAAATCAAAATATTACGTAGACTATCGCATGATTGCGGAGCAACACTCCAGGTGGGAACATTTAAGCGACCGGAACTGGGAAAACCTTGTTGAGTTTGAGACGGCTACTTCTGTCAAAGTAGATCTTTTGATTGCAAATTCAAGAAGATCCGCTAAAGGTGCAAAAGGTAGGAGGAATGAGAAATTTTGGCAACTACAGTCTGTCTCAATCATAGTAAGGCAAATGATGTCTGCTTCGCGCACTCGAAACGCAAAACGTTTGCTCTGCACTTGCGCACAGCATTGCCAGAAAAAAAAACGAAGGAAATGAACGGGGAACAGACAGCTCCTAACACAACTCCTGACATAACCATCTTTAGCAGACCGCACCGCGACGCTCGGTCATAGCATTGAGGAGCGCATCATGTCACTTTATCCTGTTCCGGGTTGGTGTAGACTGTGAACATGTAAGCGACGCATTAATAACGCTTTGGGGCAAAACTCCAAGGCGCTTGAGCTAAATCTAAAGAGAGTGAGAATGCGAAAAGGATTTATCACTGTTGAGGAGCTCACATGTTGTTTATCGTTGTTCAGGAGTTCACATGAGAAATGTTAAGGCAGGGGCAGTTTGACTTCAAGAACTGCCCTTCAAAACACAGTAAGGAACAGCGGTGGGGGTAGGAGGAAGAAGAATGTCAAAAATCTGTGGCATTTCTAACATGGAAATCTTGAATATTCATGTAAACAAGAATTCCTGACTTTGACTTTGATAGACTCTGCGTTAGGTGTACGCGCAATACTTTGAAAGTTTAATTTGGTTAGCGCAAAATACGGGCATGGAAAATATCCATATTTTAAAAAATGTTCTGCGCACTATGGCACTGTGACATCCTATTAGTTGTGTTCTTATACGTTTATAATATAAAAAATTTTAATTCAGCCATCGTAAAAACCCATAAACCATCCAAAGCTATCCCTTTTTTTCTTCTCTACGTAGACAAGTGTTCTTGTAAAAGGTTACCAATACATAAGAGAGTTTTCAGCAAAAACGAAGCAATTGCAAAAGCTCTCAAAAGCTTATCAGTAGCGGCAAATAGAATCGGTGACGTACCGCTTTCCTCTTTAGGTGCAAAATCAAAGCTCTTCAAATTAAATGTTTTGAGAACGAACCTCCTTACTTTTTGAGAAAAACTTTGAAGCTGGATACTTCTTTGAAGCGATACACTTGAAAGATGTCGAGTTTTCTCCTGGGTGAGACACCGGCCCGTAGTAAACACACCATCGAGGCATCTCTCTCGACGCGGACCGGAGTTGAGGTCATCGCGCCTCAGTCCAGCATACGGCGAGCTATTGATTTGGATGCGGATCACTGCCGAGGCATTGCAATCAAATGTGTACTTGAAAAAGAAGCACTCGAGCTGGTTTGGTCAAACGGATAAGCGATTGGAATTACGCGCGCGCGGCCGTGGTTCGACTCCGTCTACCAACTCGCTTTTTGATGCATCGCCGGGCAGTCTTTGTTAGCGGCCACTATGGCAATCGATGATGATCGCTATCAAGGACTTCGCCAAGCAAATACACGGATAAAACAGAAACACAATTTGTGACGAAAATTTTATGAAAAAACGAAATGATAGTTGCGTGTATTCAATGAAATGAATAAATGAGTTCTCGTCTTGTACAGCCAGTGAGAAAAAAATCAGTAAGATTTACAAAAAAGAGAAGAATTTGTTTTTTTTGTTTTCCTCGCCAAAATCAGCTGTTCATCGATCCTCTCCTTTTCGGGCGCGGTGGTGCAGTTTTGCGCCGATTTTTTCTGCATTTTTTGGCAAAGCTGTGTGTATCGTAAGTTACTCAGGAGCAAATTATGTTAGATGCAGTCAACTCTTGTCTGCGTCTCCTCTTTCACACGCTATTTGCATTCTTCTAACATCCGTTCACGTTCAGTTCAACTCTACGTGAACGGATGTGGAACAGTTGACTGCGGCAGGTGGACAGATGGCCAACTATCAGTTGACTTGACCATCTTATAGCATGGGAAGTTGGACGGTCATCAGTTCACCTCACCTAAGCTTAACTGATGGGATAAGTTGAGTTCACCTCAACTGATCAGGCTTTACTACGGGCCACCATTACACATACGTTTCCTACGAAAAATTTCCGGTGTTTCATTTCAAAGTCAACGGTCATTTCGCTCAAGCTTATGCACTACTTACCATTGTCTACTTTTGCGGGAAAAAAGAGCTGTCGAGTGAAGGGGGGAAGGGATGAAAAAAAGTTTTCTGAGAAAATTCAAATACTAGACGTTTTCTCCATTTCTCTCTTCTCCTCTTCTTCCCAACTAATCTGCTGCAAAATAATGAGTGTTCTAAGCAACACCTTTTGTGAAAGTGAGATTCCAATCCACATCAATCAAGCCACTTTTCCATCGCTAGGATGTATTATGGGACATTAAATCGGTTACCTCACCTCATGAGTTTCAGCTTGCTTCCGCACTCATACTATCAAGCTTGCAGGAGATTATGCCTGTTGAGGTGTCACTGTCAGAATTGTCGCAAGTGGTGTCCGTAAACTCGGGTAAGTTCCAAAAAATACTGGATAATTCAGTTATGAACATGGACTGGAATTATTTCGCAGAATTTTGCTGGATTGAAAATATGGTGTTCATATATTGGATTTTTCTTTGAATTTTTCCTCAATTTTTTCGTTGCCCTAGTCAATCTGGAAACGCGTAAAGGAATTCTTCAAAAAAGAATATTGTATGATTTCTTAGTGATGTTGAAGAAGTCCCAGCGGAAATGCCTCGTTGTAATGAGACTACGGGAATAATAATTTCATGATTGAAGAGTATTTTGGACGTTTACCTTTTGCCGCAGCCAATTCCTATTTAAAAAGCCTTTTAGCATAGCAATCGAAACTCGTAAAGGACAGGCAATGAATTGCTTTCTCTAATGCAATTCAGTGACGATCACTTTTTTTATGGACTGCGGATACAAAGAACTCATTAGTACAGATGTACAATGCTGCATTCGCCAATTATTTCCAACGTACGATTAGAACAATAGATTTCCTCAGATTAAAGTTATAAAGTTACGTAAAAATGGTGTATATAGATCATTATTTCCTGGCGGATAAAAGTGCTCTTGCACCGTTATGATAAATGTGGAGGCATCTTATTAGAGGAAATATAGAGAGTTAGAGTGCACGGTGTGAACAGAGACGCCACTATGATGGTCCATAAAATTCCGTTCTAAGCTTGTCTGCATGTGGTTGGCTTCTGTATATTGGGTGTAATTAAATAATTCTGCGATCGCAGTTGAGGTATTTAATGAACAGCTGTAATGCCAGTCCGCACTTCCCACTAACATACATTTTTTACTTGTGCTTCATGCGTACAGTAGCAATTTCAGAATGAAGGTTTCGCTTCTTCTGGTCTCGTGGCTGCCAGCGTTCGCAGTATGCACTTCAATCTCTAACAACCCAAATTCTCTATGTAAGTTCTCTTCTAGCAAGGGTGTCCATAGTGCTGAACACTAGAACTCAGAGTTCTCAGAAGCTTACACTATTACGGTAGTCTCTAGACGCAAGGAGCTGATAAATGGGTAACACTTTTGAAGTCCTCGTGCAAAAGTCCTCGTACGTTGCAATCATCTTTAAAACCTATGCGAAAAAGACGACACTTGTAAGTATTGAAATGAATAGTTACCCACCCACGAACGAGGTCTAATCGTGGAAAACCATGTCTACTCCGCTGTTTTAGTTTACATCAAAGTAAAGACTGTGCTTGTATATAGACTGCTTGCTGCTCAATGCTTAATAGGAGAACTAAAATCAAATCAGTTTCCGTACTTCTCACTTGCACTCCCTCTTGGAAAGTCTCTTCAAAGTTCAGATTTATTCAGAATATTAGGTAATATCTAACATAACAATAGTAATCTCTAGGCGTTATCATCACTAGCGAAAACCTAAACATGTCCTTCCCCCATGCTGAATACGCGTACCATGCAATAGTCACAAAAGGAGGGTATTCCCACAATGAAGAAAAGGTTGGTTTTTTCTTACAATGAGCGAGTGTGAAACTGTCGTTGCCAACTGCCGACATCAAAATTCAGGTTAAAGTGGGAGACTTTATCACCGTTCAAAGTTTTTTCTGCCCCCTAATTCGGAAGAAACACTACTTCCTGAAAGGTAAGCAACAAATCACATGACACTCTGAAGTGAACGTTATTGCTATAGGAACTCCGAGCCGTTCTACGCTGTACATCCGTCACCACATATGCTCAGAAATAGAAGATTGCAAGCTATAGATGATTACCTGCATGACCATCCAATTTCTCCCATGTAGTAAAAAATAAACGTTGTTTCGCAATTTTCACAGAGAAAAACATTTGTTTCCCATGCTCAAGCACTAGAGGATGAAGAATGCTAAACAGTATTACAGAAAACAGTACTCGCTATAAACGAAATTCACATTTTCAGGTACGCGTTGGTAGGCAGCTTATATAATAATCGATTTAACTTAGAAGCTTCTGCGAAAACCACAACAAACACTTCCAATTGTCACCATTTCTAGTGAAGAAGTGTGATAGATATACGTGAGAGATCGATCTGTTTCTTAAAATTTGGCGGCTCAAGCACCGTTTTTTTTTTTTGAAACTGAGTTTGGTAATATTATGATGTGGTACAGCGGGGTTCTCACTAAGTAATCGCTCGAGTCCAGCTGCAAAGGTGTTTAAAGAGAAAAATTAGCCCCGCAAGCCAAAAGCGGCAAGGTGGCTACGCCCATCAGTAAGCATAGTGTAAAATCAACTGGCAAAAGTGGGCTCTAATGTACCCATATTTGTCGAAAACCTGTGCTCGTAATTGATTCTTTACTATTTAAGATATACAGATTTCCAGTTTAGACCATATGTCTTTAAACCACCAGAGTCGGTTGATGGGCGGTGCTTCCTTGCTGCTCATACTTTCCAAAGCAATCCTTTCGCTCTGAATTTTAGTTTACGAGACTCAAGCTATACCTAGTTAGGAGCTCCTCTTATGCAGTGTTTCGCCTCAGGGCCTTTGAGTTAATGGACAGGGCGAAGTCGTCGCCCTGAATCCTAACGCTCCCTTTTCTGTCACTCAGCGAGCAATGTCAGAGAATCTATTCGCGAATTTTTCTATCATTTACATCATAGGCTTTCTTTGTTCGCAATTCTTGCATCAAACACTTTGCGGCTGTATGCTTTGAAAAAGTCACTTCTTGTCAGTAGTTAAACAGCTGTGGTCATTATTTTCAGGCATCCTAATAAGCAGGCATTTGTCTTATGTAACCGTTTCAAAGTAACAATTTGGCGGTCGGGCAGAAGGCAGTAAGACTTGCCACTTCTGCTTATGAAAGTACTCAAAGAGTTTTAGACTTTTCTGCGCCTTTGACTATTGATAAGACCTATGCCCAATTGTTCGTAGCTTTTCGAGGGTGATAGATTGGAAAATACAGTTTTGTGTTTTGAATTTCATGGCAAATGGTTTAGTACGTCTGAAGAAACTCATGAAGTACTTAGATGGCCCGTCCTCACGTGATGTGCCGGTCCCAGCACAGAAGTTGTTGAGGAATGATGTGCAAGATAATATGATAAGGATATGTTACTTGTTTTTGAAAATAAGTCAGCTATATATAGTTGTGACAAGCGTGCACTTCTCATTCTGGTGGATTGCTCCCTCGGATAAAGGATTCTCTGCATCCACTTTGGTACATAACAGAAGCTTCCATTGGTTCCTATCCCTCGCTTCAGACATCCACGATCTTCTTGGTTGTCGTCGTGGCTGTGTGCACGAGTTCTAGGCGCGAAAGTCGCATCCATCTGATTTCTCAGCTGGTCCATACGTTCCACGAACACGTCTGCCCATTTCGTCGGAGGTCTCACTCGGGCACGTTTTGCTTTGCGAGGAATCCCCTCCGATGTTTTTATCCTATGTCGTCTGTTCTTCTCAAAGTGTGACCATCGATGCTTCGCTTTCGCAACGTATTCCGCTGGGCCACGAAGACGAGACATTCATCTCAAATCCGTACTGCGAAATCCGACAAGATGTTAATTGTGGCGGCTCGTCTTCTGAAGACAGTGCTCAAGCGCTCTGTGGATGGTCCGTGGAGCTTTCGACGTGGTTACAATGTCGGCTCAAGTCTCAGCTGTGTATCAGAGCGGCGGGAGAACGGTTGATTCGAACAGGTGGCACAGCTCTCAGCTCCAGCACAGTTCGTCAGTTGGTCGGGGGCTTGATTCAGAAGAAGGCGGCCCAAGCTGCTCTTCTTTTCCTGTTGAGTTCTTCCCTCAAGTCGTTCTCTATGTTCACCGAACATTGTTCACTGTTTCCGGGATACACGTAAGACGTTTACACTATGGCGCATTCCAAATCCATTTTTGCATTCGCAAAAAGCGCTCTTCATGGGCTGAGCTGAGTTTTCTTCCGATGTACTTGCTTGTCCTATCTTCTTCCCTACTTCGTTTAGTTCCTTCAGCATCGTTTCGGCTTCAGTGATACTGCTCGAGAAGGGGACGATGTCGTCCGTAAAACGAAGGTTTTGACAGGAATTTCCCATCAACTCGTATGCCTCTCTCTTCGCGGTCCACTGACTTCATCACCCACTGCAAGGCCGGAACAGCTTCGGCGAGATTGCGTCGCCTTGTCGGACCCTTTTTCAATTGGGATGGTCAGGGGCATGGAATAGCTGCATCGCCGTTGTACAGGTCCTTGTAGCGGTCGGTTAACGTCCTCACGTTAGCTGGGTCCACTCCTTGATCGACTAGCGTAGAAAGGATGGCGTTGGTTTCGACGCTGTCAAAGGCTTTCTCGTAGTTGACGAAAATTAGGACAAGAGGCAGTCGGTACTCCCGGCAGACTTTTATGACCCTCGAAGCCGTCCGGATATGGATGCAGCTGAAGCCTTTACGAAATCCAGCTTGTTCTTGGGATTCGGTTTCGTCCAGTGTCCTAGGTATGCAAGCGTGGACAATCTTTGTTAAAAGCTTGTACAACACACTCAGCAGGCATATAAGACGGTAGTTCCGATCCTCCCGTACCCTTCTTGAAGAGAAGGACGTTTCTTGACGTTCCTTACTGGACGGAAATTCTCTCCTCTGAAGGTAAGATGTCAGGTGCGAATTTTGAATCTTGTGTAGACGTTGTCCTCCGGCTCGCAGAAATTTGACGGAAAGATGGTCTGGTCTTGGAGCCGTGAACTCTTCATGGTGGGAAATGCCGTGCGCATTTCAGCAAGTAGATTTAGTGGAGGTACTTCATTAGTGAGAACGAGAGGCATCGGCATGGGTGTTGATGAGCGAAAGAGGTTGGTGTGGAAGTTCCTCGCAATAGATTTTATTTTGTCGAAAAAAAAGTCGGAGTCCCGTCTTCTAACGTATAGAATTGATTTTTTGAATTGATTTGGGATAGGTTAGTCAGCTAATCTCCAAGCCGGAATTTTGAACATACTCTTACAGGGCTTATCAAATTGAGTGTCTTTGCACCAGCATCTCCATCATCGCGCTGGACTCTGCGTCTCTTCTGCGGAAGATGCTCTCTAATCACTTCCAATCGATTGAGGCTCCGCCTTTACCACGCTCGCCCTGGGAAAGTGCTCGGAGAGCATGTGCCGCAGAAGAGACGCAGAGTCCAGCGCGAAGATGGAGATGTTGGTGCAAACGACAGTCAATTTGATAAGCCCTATATAATCTTTCCCATCTCAATCATTTTGAAGACATGGACTTTCAAACTTATAGCAAAAGTTCTTTACTACGCGGCACATTTGCTTTTTTCTACTCCACATTGAAGAAAGCTGTACTGAATCCGATATATGTGGGGCTGAAACCGATCATAGCTGACAATGAAATTAAAAGAAACTGCGAGGTTTCCAATTTGATCCATCAGAGAGATTTTCGTTTCATTCTCTTGCTTGTGAAGAAATCAAAGGTGTGAGAAATGAGATGAGAAATGTGCTTAGAGGCCCGAAAAAATCTGGAGCTTTTCAGGCATTTCCAAAAGCAGAAGCGCCTAAGCTTTGTTAACTCTTGTCAAATTTACATGTTGAAGATTGGTCAGTGGTCGCTGTCAGTGGCGAATCACATAAATGAGAAACTACGGGCGTACCCAGGATTTCCGTTCCGACGGGGGGGGGGGGGCAAAAATTCTTAAAATGAAGGTGCGGGCGTCATGCACTCCGAAAAAAATTTTGTGGTCTCACTGCCTCGAAAGCCCCCAAAAAATTTTTTATAAAGCTAGATAGAAATTTTAAAAAATTCTAAAATCAATTTCAAATCACCTTATTTACAATTATTTACGTATAAACAAATCATGTACATCTTTATAACTCATGCAAGTAAGTTTTGAAAAGCAACCCAGGCCTATAGCAAATGCCTTAGCCCAGCTCGGCTAGAGGCGGGCCTACGTTAAACGTACTACGCCTCATTCCAGTATCCAACGAGCTATTAATCAGAATTCGGATCATTTTTGGACATAAAAATCTTGAGCGCTCTTGAAAAACGAAGCCACTTGGGCAGGTTTGATTTGGTCGAACGATTGCATTCAACGCGAAAGACAGTGGTTCAAGGCTGGCTAGCGGGAGAGGCAGATTTCTGCGCATGGGCAACCTTCGAGAACTGCCAATATGGAAAAAAAAATCGATGACTGCTATCAAGGATGTCGCCTAGCAAGAAATGGATGAAACAAAACTAGGGTTTTGAATAATAATTACAGTGAATAATTGCATTCTTTAAAGGCAGTGTCCGGCCAAAAACTCGATTTTGAGATTTTGTGCTTACCCAGGCCTATTCGCTACGCTGAATCCGAAAATCCACATTGGAAAGCGCAAAAACGGCAAAAAAGGGCTATAACACAGGAGGGAAATCGAAAGTGGGCGGGGTCTTCCTCAGGGTGAATTCACGGTGCCAGCTCCCGGAGCGATCTTTTCGCTTCCGACTTCAGATCATGTATTCGCACTTCGTCCGTTGAGATGTCAGGGCGGTTAGTGGGATTGAAAAGATCGCTCCGAAAGCTGGGACCGTGAATTCACCCTGGGGAAGACCCCGCCTACTTTTGATTTCACTCCTGCGTTAAAGCCCTTTTTCGCCGTTTTCGCGCTTTCCAATGTGGATTTTCGGATTCAGCATAGGGAATAGGCCCGGTTAAGCACAAAATCTCAAAATCAAGTTTTTGGCCGGACACTGCCTTTAATTTTGAACTCAAACATGAGGTAGTCAAATTAATTACTACTATCAACTGGCATTTGCTAAGACTACAGCTCATTAGGTCAATGCAAGATTGTGGTGAAAAATTTAGATCTATAGAACTGAGAACTCATAGTTTGCAATATCCTGGGAGGTCTTCCTGCCTTGAAGGTGTCAACCCAGAGGAATCATTAGGGCAAATCGCAAATGTTTCTGCACGATGTTATTAGCAGACCTTGGGGTATCTCCCTCGGTCGCCCTAAAATTCACCCTCGGAAGTGGCATTCTGTCAAACTACCGTAACACTTGACTGGACAGTTTTTGTACTGTTCAACTGAGTATCTTGAAGCACGTGAAGATGGGCGGGATTAAGTTTAACCTAGGAAGTTTTTCCGAATGATAATCTCAGGTCAAATGAGATGAATGCCCCCACCCTTCCCCCGTCGGTACGCTACTGGAATCTACTGATCGTAAACGGCTGAATCGTCACAAAACATTTTTACTCTTAGTGCTGCCATCACATAACGTAATCAACTCAGAAATTCTTTTGTCCCGTCGTCGTTGCTTGCTCGAAGTTTTCCACTTGTCGGTTCATGTTATTCCTCACTCAAACTCTGTTTTGTACCGACAGTAGGTTCTTAATCAAATTTTTGATCTTGAGTGCCAAAAACTGCACACGATTCTATGTCATTTTCTTTGAAAATGCTGCTTTTGTAAGAATTATTTATTTATTCATTCTCGATGGTTACTGCAATACAATAGCAATAGCAAATAATTACTATGTCCTTTACAAATTCATAGAATGCTGTGTACTAATATATGACTTAGAGAAAAGGAGTGAACAGCATTTTTTCAAAAACATATATGCAGAAACTCGCTTCACCGGCACTTTTGGAAGATTATAACCTAGTTTTCTTTATTTACAAGGAAAGGACTCTCAGTCGAAGTGGGATTTCCACACGTGATGCATATCATTCGGCTGGCTTTGGGGCACTAGTACCAGATCCGTGTTCCTTAGCTGCTTTATGATCTTCTGAGAAAAGTTATGAGCGAGTTCCTCACTACGACCACTGCACATTATGCATTTTTGCAAATTGTATTTTGCGAATTCGCAGGCGATTTTCGATGAGGGTCTGCTTGCTCGAAAATCGTCTGCGAATTCACAAAATACATTTTCCACAATGCAAAATTTGGCTCCATAGGGACGCAAACTCTTTACCGCCTGCGCCATAGTCTCCGCAGCTATCCACCTGCCCATTCGTCCACACTTGTACATTCCTTAGCGCCCCGAACTCATAATGTGCAGTGGTCATCGTGAGGAACGGTAAAGGCGTCAGTTACGCGTGCTTGTGCAAACTCACATCACAGAATGCCTAAGTACGTGCTAAATTCACTTTATACTTTTATTTCTATTCTTTCACTGTTATCTTATATATAAAACTGAATGTCTGTTTGTCTGTATGTCTGTATGTCTGTATGTCTGTATGTATGTACGTATGTTCCGAATAGAAAATTCCATTTCTGAACCGATCGGGACTAAACTTGGCACACACACACTTCGGGCCCCGGCGGGTGTCATAGGCTACTTTTCGTCATCGATCGATATCGATTTTATCGATTTTTATCGATTTTTTTGCTGAGTTCACCTACGGGGCTGGGAGTTGGCACAGGGGGGAAGTGAGCATGGGGATTCCGAATACAATATTGGTTTTCAGGATTATCGATTACTTTTATCGATTTTATCGATTTTTTTGCAAAGTTTGAGCTACGGGGCTGGGAGTTGGCACAGGGGGGTAATCGAGCATGGGGATTCCGAATACAATATTGGTTTTCGGGATTATCGATTACTTTTATCGCTTTTATCGATTTTTTTGCAAAGTTTGAGCTACGGGGCTGGGAGTTGGCGCAGGGGGGTAATCGAGCATGGGGATTCCGAATAAAATATTGGTTTTCAGGATTATCGATTACTTTTATCGATTTTATCGATTTTTTTGCAAAGTTTGAGCTACGGGGCTGGGAGTTGGCGCAGGGGGGTAATCGAGCATGCTGATCATCCCCAAGGGGGGTGATCAGCATGCTCGATTACACCCCTGTGCCAAATTCCAGCCCCCTAGCTCAACTTTCAAAAAATCGATAAAATCGATAAAAGTAATGGACGATCTTGAAAACTATTATTGTATTCGTAATCTGCATGCTCGATTACCCCCCTGTGCAAACTCCCAGCCCCGCAGGTCAAACTTTACAAAAAAAAATCGATAAAATCGATAAAAGTAATGGACGATCCCGAAAACTAATATTGTGTTCGTTATCAGCATGCTCGATTATCCCCCCCCCCTGTGCAAAATCCCAGCCTCGCATGTCAAAATTTACAAAAAATCGATAAAATCAATAAAAGTAATCGATAATTCTGAAAACTAATATTGTATTCGGAATCCCCATGCTCACTTCCGCCCCTGTGCCAACTCCTAGCCCTGTAGGTGAACTCTGCAAAAAAATCGATAAAAATCGGTAAAATCGACATCGATCGATAACGAAAAGTGGACTGTGATACCCGCCGGGGCCCGAAGTGTATGTGTGCCAAGTTTGGTCCGGATACGGCGGAGCCGGGTAAGCCAGCTAGTAGTAGTATAATCAACGATTAAGCTTTTAACACTAGTTTTTATAATACATCTCAAGCTATTTGTGCAGCATCCAATCTTACAGCGTGAGCTTATTTTCATGCGTGCAATTGTGCCGTGTAAGTTGTACTTTTGCGCAGTTCGTTTTATACCTGGCTTGTGCTACTCTTTTAGGGGTCAATGCATGTTAACATAAAGTGGTTCTTCTGTTTTGGCACTTGTCAGAGTGGAATGCGCAATCATTTTTCCTCGTCGCATTCATTTGTCACCAAAGCTATAATTCTTTTTCTCGCGAACTCAATGTTTCATGTGCTTCAAATTTAAACATAAAACGAAGTCGAAACTAAATACTATAACAACAATCTAATACTGAATACTACAATACTCATTGATCGTTTTTCATAAAACTATTAGATGCGAGTAAATGTTTGTATGGAGTGTCAGGGTAGAGTTAACCTTACTCGAAGCTAGGGTTAAATCAACCCTGATGAATTACGTAAGTTTTACCCTCCAGGATTAGTTTAACACTCAGGATTCGTTGATGAATACGAGTTAATCGCTTTCGGGGTAAGGTTTACCCTCAAGGGTAGATTCAACCCTCAGGGTTAAGGCTACTTTGTGTTTCATGAATACGGGTTAATTGCTTTCCAGGGCCAAACTAATAACCCTCAGAGTTCGTTGATGGATACGGCCACAGGAAAACCTGTGCGAGAAATGGGAATTAAGCTACTCAGTCGCAGACATTTTTCAATCTCTATCAGTAGCATTGTTTTCTCTGCAAAAAATGGTGTCGCATAGGGGATAAAATCTGCAACCATCAAAGCCTGAAGCGTTCTGATATCTCAAACCATGATGAATGTTCGATACACTCAGAGTTGTGCCAAACACTTATGAATAGCAAAAGAATTTTGCACCTTTCGCAAAAGCAAATCTTTCGATCCACAGTTCCCAACAGTGCGGAGTTTGTGTCGAAGAAGCATTTCTGTGACTTACGATTTTCGAAAAAAAAATGAAAAAATCAAATTCGCTGTATCGTATTGCTTACCCAAAGTATTATCTATAAATGGGCCTAGAAGTGAATGTTGGTTTCTCTAAGTTTCTTTGCCTTGCCTTTACTACGATATGTTCATACATCATGTGTTCAATAAATATAATAATGTGATTAAAGGTTGTATCAAAACTTTACTGAGATTTTCCAGCAGTAAAAAGCTGGAAGATGATTGTTTGCGACGCACAAGTAATGCCTTAGTTTCAGACCTGGTGGCTCTAAAAGAAAACAATGAATTGTATGAAAAACTCTTATGAAATAAGGTTTGCTCAGTTTTTTTTTCCAACTAGGTGAGCATATGGCCACCTGATGTCACTCGGAGGGTGGTAGAACATTTTATTTTCTAATTTCAAGTGATTTTTATCTCTTCTGCCCCTCAAAGTTTATTACAAGTGGGGGGCGGTATTCTTATTAGGTCGTAAAGAAGTTTCTGGGCCCTTGCAAACATTTTTTTTCAAATTGCTGTAGCTCCAAGCAGATCGATCCTTTCTCAAATCTACAAATTTCTTTGCAAAGACAATTTCATCTATAGCAAATGTTTGTCTTGTTGGCTTTTCACCTCACTGCGGTCCACCAGCATGCCAAAAGGGAAAGAGTCGATGGAAAAAATGGCCTGCTTGTGCAGGATTATCTCAGGCATGATGAGAGCTGGAGAGCCCAGACCCTGTAGATTTGCGGGGGCTGTTATGGGGACCATTTGTGTATTTGAAGTACCACTTGCAAAAAATCGACCATTTCCTGTCCCCAAAATGCACCATTCTTGCGGGTAACTTTGAAGTCTTCTAGTTCTGCACAGAGCGGACCAAATCTTTGATTACTGAAAACACTGTTGGGGTAATGCTTTGCACACCTTTTGGACCCATCACCCAGGCCAGATGATTTCCGCAGAAGCGACGTCACATGCGAAAAGAGCAGCGGTCAGAGGAAGTTTGTCGGCTCATAATTTCTGAGCTCAAATCGCGAAACGCTAATGCAGTTGTGTGTTAGAAGTTGAAAGGCTCCCCATTCAGATCATCTAAGATTTGGGCGAAATTCTTTGCACTGCACAGAAAACTGGCAGCAGAAAGGCGAATTGTGAAATTTTTTGGTTGAAAAGATTTTATTTTTGATGTGCAGATCAAACATGTTTTGATGTTCATAAAACTCGGAAGCGAATCTGAAAATTTATGCTTTCCTCTAGAATAGTGTTAAAATCCTGTTGTCAAAGTCCGACCGAGCGCCATTAAAATGCGTAAAAAATTTTCCAAAAGTGTCCGGGAACATTCTTTACAATCTAATACATTTAGGCCCGTATGCACGTACATCGCCGCTGGGGAGGGGAGAGGATCTGAGAGGGGATGCGTCATATCTCGCTACTCTAGGTATCTTTCTTATCTATCTTCTTCCTCCTCTATCTTGCTTTTAAAAGTTCTCATAAACTAATACCTGCGCATAATTGAGGCCAGGTTACTGGCATAATTGATTAGATTTTCACTATTTTGTGTGATCCCCTGGGAATCCCCAAGGAATTCCGAGTGGATCACCTCCCAAATTCAATGCCATTTATCTCCCTGAAAACTCAATGAAACGCTGTATATTGTACTGTTGATATACTCGGTGCTGCTAAAGATGTTTATAGTAGGAATAAGTGAAATCTAGGATATCGAAATCTTCGGTAATCCCTAGCTTGCGAGCTAGGGATCATCGAAAAATTAACAATCTTCAGATTCCGCTTCTCCTGTCGAAAACATGCTTAGCGGTGCCGTAGTGCATCCTCAGTACAATTTTACAGCGTTTTCATTGACTTCTCAGGAAAATAAATCACTTTGAAAATGAGAGGTGATTCCCAGGGAATCGCCTGGGGATCAGACAAAATGGCAAGAAATCAATCTTGTATGGAAGTAGCCTGGCAAATTATGCGCAGGAATAAGTGTATGAAAAACTTAATAAGCAAGATAGAGAAAGAAGAAGAAGATGCGCAGAGTAGCGAGATATGACGCATCCGCTCTCAGATCCCCTCCCCTCTTCAGCGGAGATGTACGTGCATACGGGTCTTAGAACTCAACTCGAAGTAGATTTTATCGGCGAAGTATGTTGCAATGCTGATTACAAAGCTTTTCCCATTTGCTGAACTTCGCTTTACAAGGTGTTTTTCATGCAAACATCTCATGCAAACATAGAATCTTTGAAATTTGTTGAAGACTGTCAAAGAGCACCTTCAGAACTCCCGCCTGCATTGAGCATCATTTTGTTCAGCACATCTCTAGCAATCCCCTCGTAAAACATTTATACTTTCATTCATTCGGCACATCTGTAGCAATCCCCTCGTGAAACATTCATCCTTTCTTCATGTCAAGAGCTCTCAGAGGCATCAAGAATTCCTGAAAAGGCGTTTTTGACTTTGTTATATTATTCGTTGGGCCCTATTATTGCTTGACCATCTCGGCTTTGCAAAGGTCAAACCGATTTACTGTAAATATGCCTTACTTTTTCTCCCATATTGAAAGACATTGAAACTCAGCGCGCAGTGCTAATTGGTAAATAACCACTCATTCCGAAAATTTCTTCATGGGAGATTGATGATTTCGCGTGGATGAAACTTTTCGCAGAAGAGAAAATGCAAATTTTAAGTAGGTTATTGTATATGGTACCGCCATGACGACAATAATTATCTTATGTTACATCTCTGTGCAACAATCTTTCGAATTTTCGATAAAACCTTGCAAATTCTTTTGGGCAAACTACCCTTTTTTACGCTGTTTTCGCGAAGCAATACACTTTTGATCACTTTTTTGGGCTCAAGTCGCAACATACGGACCCAATTTTGCATGCCAGAAGCCAAGAGTATCCATGCGACGCGCGGATTTGACGGATCCATTCAACAAATTCGCCCACGCTTTGCATATTGGATTTTCATGCTAATTAAATGCGCATTGCAGAATTCGGGCTCAGGAAGTTGGTTGGAACACGCTCTACGAACTTCGTAACACAAACACACACACACACACACACACACACACACACACACACACACACACACACACACACACACACACACACACACACACACACACACACACACACACACACACACACACACACACACACACACACACACACGCACACACACACACACAGTCATTAAACAGTCTTAGCCCGTTTTTGTAAGCTATGGTAGATACAAAGGAACCGAGGAAAATGGTGATTGGTGAAGACATAGTAGCTCAAGGAATAAGTATGAACCACAGCGCGCACGTATTTGATTTTTGTGAGCCAGTTTCCTTACTGTGGGTTTAGCGGCAATGCGGGCGAGAGTGGCACTCCTATCTTGTACAGACCGACTGTATGATTGCCAATAGCTCTTTTGTAATAAAGTCTTTCAAGAGCTTCGAGTACTGTTTTGGAGAGCTGGCTTCAACTTATATTCACAGTGTAGACCAAATCACCGATCGCTCTTCATTGCTGTAGAATTACGGTAGAAACTTCAAGTATATGGTGTCATTGCGAAAAAAATTTTTTTACAATGACATGACACCGTACACTATAGCCGTTTCAAAAATTTTCATAAAAATGTCAAAAGTTGTGTATTAAGATTTTCGTGGACACGTGAGTTTAATACTCAGCTATGCACAAGGCTGCAAAGCTTTCTAAATGGTGTGATCGCACTTTTTAGGAATTTTGATAAAACAGCCGCTACTGCTTACCTAGCAAAACTTTTTAATGAAGCATCATGATATTAAGTTAATAATATAATTAATTGATTAATTAATAATTAATAATAATAATAATTAATAATTAATAATTAATTAATTGATAATAAGTTTCGAACTTCACATTTAGAATCAGCAACTATAATGAATCGTTGTGGCAGTTTTTAGGCTGTTTCGTTTCCATTCAGAGGCACACTTTGGACTTTTATGGCTCAAAACCCTCCTTGAAGCTTCTACCGTGTTACGGTAATAGAGAGAGATGGGTAACTTGCTCTATACTGTAAAACTAAGTTAAAGCCAGCTCTATTGACAAGCAAATAGTGGGCACACTTTTTGGGGACACCCTGTATATTATGTTGTCCCGAAAGTTTTGCCCGTTTTTCAAACTACTATGAAACCATGCACAATTATGACCTGAATAAAAAAACAACATGCATTCGATGCAGCTTTTCCTTTTTTTCTAAGGTTACATTTGCCAGCCACGATCCTGTATGCTTTTTTAAATTGCCACAATTCTTCACCCGTCATTTTTATCTGCTCAAAGTTAGGCTAATTTTTAGAAATTTCATTCCAAAGTACGGAAAGGGTTAAGATGGCACAAATATAAAAAGTTTCGGACTATACGGCAATATTTTTAGATTCTCCTAATCTGCCGTTTTTAGCTTTAAAAAATTTCCTCGGAGGTCTCGATTTTTGTCGAAGTCATGAAACAGCAACTGCAGCAGATACACAAAAGCTCTTGCAGTTTCTTCAAACTAAAGAATGATTCTTATTGAACATTATTTATGCAACATAACCAAGTTTGATTTGTTTTGGAAAAGCAGTCTACAATGTAGCCAACGGCTTGCTCCACATATCAGGTACCAGCGCTCTTTAAAACTTCTGAATAAATTCTTTTAAAATTCAAGAAAGATTTGGCGTTACTGCTGAGCTACTTAAAAACCATGGCGATAACATTGCAAAGACACGGTAGATTAGAGAGCAAATATAGCGGTAAGAAAGAGGATAAAAATCTGAATCAAATGTCACCTGAGAATTCCATGGATTGGTTCTGTGAGTTTTAGTGAGCGATGAAAGAAACGAACAAAACTTTCGGTACAACCCAAAATAAAACTGAATGCCTGTTTGTCTGCCTGTATGTCTGTCTGTAAGTATGTTCCAAATAGAAATTTTTGTTTTTGAACCGATCCGGACAGAACTTGGCACTCATACACTTCCGGGCAGGGCGGGTGTCAAGGCTACTTTTCGTCATCGATCGATATCGATTTCATCGATTTTCATGGATTTATTTGCGACGTTCGACCTATGAGGGGGGGATTTGGCACAA
This sequence comes from Cylicocyclus nassatus, assembly GCA_958299035.1. NCBI lineage: Eukaryota > Metazoa > Nematoda > Chromadorea > Rhabditida > Strongylidae > Cylicocyclus > Cylicocyclus nassatus. The sequence continues at coordinate 72,708,378 of CATQJL010000223.1, read as the reverse complement.
GGGGTAATCGAGCATGCTGATTACTAAAACAGCAGGAATAGTGAATTGAGATGTAGACGTGGGCACAGGGAAAGATTGTACGGGGATAGGGATGGGACTTTTATCATAGTGTTTTGACAGGGCCGGGCGGAGCGGAGTAAGCCAGCTATATTTTTTAAGGTCATTATCAAACTACTCGGTTCCAATTGACAAGCCACATCTTCAAGGCTGAAGCGTCAAGACCAGTAAAGCAACAGTAATTTGAGCCTACCATCATTCTCCAAAGTCTGTCTGAATATGGTCATGTTTCTGATCAGGCTCATTTCTCATATTCCATGCTCGACTGTTGATTAATCTTGATCTCGTTATGTCTTAATTGGTTTGCTTCAGCTGAGTGACAAGATTGGCACAGCAGTATTTGACAGATTACGACGCTTTCGCCTTCTTCAGAGTCTGTAAAAGTCAGAGTCATATCAGTAACCTATCCAAAAATCTCGTCGATAACCGACAAAATTCCAACCTTTTGTAGAAGCAAGGGCGCAATTACAACTACATTCTCAAGCCTGGGTTTTTGTCTGTAATCAAGGAGATTTTGGTCGAATAGAAGAGCAGGAGCGGTTGAAACTACAAGGTTCTGAAAGATTGGATTTTTATTCGTAATCGACAGGTCTTTAGTCGAATAAGTTACTGACGTGGTTTGAATTTTTCAGACTTTGAAAAGGCAAAACCCCCGAAACGTCACTCTGCCAATTAAATACTGCTGTACCAATTATGGTCAATCAGCTGAACCAAACCAATCAATGCTTTTTCAAATCATTTGTCACGAGATGGCTCTTATAGGGTAGTTGATTCGCCGTAGGTACAAGCACGGTCAAAAACGGATTGTCCACAAAATCGTGAGAAACGAAACCGAGCACAAGATGCCCTCGATCTAGGAATCCAACAATTTGTAAATTATTTCCTCCCGGAAATTCTTCTGCATTCTCTAGGTTGAGATTTCTATTCAGTTTTACAAGATCTCTAGAAGAGGTGTAGTCTTCACAATTATCTGCGCATAATGGTTACTCCTTCGGCTACTTTGAGTTCGAGTTTAGAGAGGAGGCAATTATCAAGGATTCGCGTTTGTAAATGTCGACTCCTACAAAGCGTTTTCTGCATTGGTAGGTATAGGAACTAGAAGAGACCTCTATCAAATCTATATATGGTAACTTCTACTGTCCTCTGATATTCTCTCAAATTATGGCACTATGTCCAAGGCTCGAAAAAAGAAAAAACTTCCAAGATGACTCAGTATCCCTTACTATACACACCGAACAAGAGGGCATTATTATTCAACTCGCATTCTCGCATGAGCCGCATTTTCGAAGTGTAACATAATTGAGTGCGGTTTCTGGTACTCAAAAGAATTTTACAATCTTCAGAATCGGTAGGAAGAGTTTGAGTGATCATCCATACTGATGAGCGGAGCCACCTTGCCGCTTCTAACTTGTGGGCTATTTTTTTTGTTTAAGCATTTTTTGCAGCCAGACTCGAGCGATTACTTAGTCAGAAACCCCGCTATAGTAACACGTATAATCATACCGAACTCAGTTTGAATAGAGGTGCTTAAGCCACGCCAAACTTCAAGGAACAGATCAAGCTCTCACAATATTTATCACACTTCTTCACTAATAATGGTGACAATTGGAAGTGTTTGTTGTGGTTTTCACAAAAGCTTCTAAGTTAAATCGGTATTATATAAGCTGCCTACCAACGCATACCTGAAAATGTGAATTTCGTTTATAGCGAGTACTGTTTTTTGTAATACTGTTTAGCATTCTTCATCCTCTAGTGCTTGAGCATGGGAAACAAATGTTTTTTCTGTGAAAATTGCGAAACAATGTTTATTTTTTACTACATGGGAGAAATTGGATGGTCATGCAGGTAATCATCTATAGCTTGCAATCTTCTATTTCTGAGCATATGTGGTGACGGATGTACAGCGTAGAACGGCTCGGAGTTCCTATAGCAATAACGTTCACTTCAGTGTCATGTGATTCGTTGCTTACCTTTCAGGAAGTAGTGTTTCTTCCGAATTAGGGGGCAGAAAAAACTTTGAACGGTGATAAAGTCTCCCACTTTAACCTGAATTTTGATTTTGGCAGCTGGCAACGACAGTTTCACACTCGCTCATTGTAAGAAAAAACCAACCTTTTCTTCATTGTGGGAATACCCTCCTTTTGTGACTATTGCATGGTACGCGTATTCAGCATGGGGGAAGGACATGTTTAGGTTCTCGCTAGTGATGATAACGCCTAGAGATTAGTATTGTTGTGTTAGATATTACCTAAAATTCTGAATAAATCTGAACTTCTGAAGAGATTTTCCAAGAGGGAGTGCAAGTGAGAAGTACGGAAACTGATTTGATTTTAGTTCTCCTATTAAGCATTGACCAGCAAGCAGTCTATATACAAGCACAGTCTTTACTTTGATGTAAACCAAAACAGCGGAGTAGACATGGTTTTCCACGATTAGACCTCGTTCGTGGTTGGGTAACTATTCATTTCATTACTTACAAGTGTCGTCTTTTTCGCATAGGTTTTAAAGATGATTGCAACGTACGAGGACTTTTGCACGAGGACTTCAAAAGTGTTACCCATTTATCAGCTCCTTGCATCTAGAGACTACCGTAATAGTGTAAGCTTCTGAGAACTCTGAGTTCTAGTGTTCAACACTATGGACACCCTTGCTAGAAGAGAACTTACATAGAGAATTTGGGTTGTTAGAGATTGAAGTGCATACTGCGAAGGCTGGCAGCCACGAGACCAGAAGAAGCGAAACCTTCATTCTGAAATTGCTACTGTATGCATGAAGCACAAGTAAAAAATGTATGTTAGTGGGAAGTGCGGACTGGCATTACAGCTGTTCATTAAATACCTCAACTGCGATCGCAGAATTATTTAATTACACCAATATACAGAAGCCAACCACATGCAGACAAGCTTAGAACGGAATTTTATGGACCGTCATAGCGGTGTCTGTGTTCACACCGTGCACTCTAACTCTCTACATTTCCTTTAATAAGATGCCTCCACATTTATCATAACGGTGCAAGAGCACTTTTATCCGCCAGGAAATAATGATCTATATACACCATTTTTACGTAACTTTATAACTTTAATCTGAGGAAATCTATTGTTCTAATCGTACGTTGGAAATAATTGGCGAATGCAGCATTGTACATCTGTACTAATGAGTTCTTTGTATCCGCAGTCCATAAAAAAAGTGATCGTCACTGAATTGCATTAGAGAAAGCAATTCATTGCCTGTCCTTTACGAGTTTCGATTGCTATGCTAAAAGGCTTTTTAAATAGGAATTGGCTGCGGCAAAAGGTAAACGTCCAAAATACTCTTCAATCATGAAATTATTATTCCCGTAGTCTCATTACAACGAGGCATTTCCGCTGGGACTTCTTCAACATCACTAAGAAATCATACAATATTCTTTTTTGAAGAATTCCTTTACGCGTTTCCAGATTGACTAGGGCAACGAAAAAATTGAGGAAAAATTCAAAGAAAAATCCAATATATGAACACCATATTTTCAATCCAGCAAAATTCTGCGAAATAATTCCAGTCCATGTTCATAACTGAATTATCCAGTATTTTTTGGAACTTACCCGAGTTTACGGACACCACTTGCGACAATTCTGACAGTGACACTTCAACAAGCATATCCCGCAAGTTTGATAGTATGAGTGCGGAAGCAAGCTGAAACTCATGAGGTAACCGATATGATGTCCCATAGTACATCCTAGCGATGGAAAAGTGGCTTGATTGATGTGAATTGGAATCTCACTTTCACAAAAATGTGTTGCTTACAAGGGGACGATATTTTGCTTTGCTTACAAGGGGACGATCCGTGGCTTTTTAAGAAGAGATGGATACTATTATAATCGCCTCGAAACGCTGATTCCGAATCTGTACTTCCGTTTCTGCTGAGCGTTTCTCTGAAAGGAGTTATGGAGGATTTTCGAGCCAACTTTGGCCGCCCGAGTGAGATACGATCGGAGTCCCAGACACATCTGGTTGACTGTGTGTAGTAGTTAGAGCGGTATTATAAGTTAATGAAGATGTAGATTCGGATCAGGGTCAAGCTTATGATGCGACTGTCGCAACGGGGGGGGGGGCGTAAAGAGGGTACCTAAGGTGGGAGGGGGGTCGTAAGAGGAGGTACTTAGGTTGGAATACCCTAAACTTAAAAGGGAATCAAAATACAAATAATTCTTTATGTTCTTTACATAAATCTTTAAATAAAAGTGGAAATTAGAATAAAAATGATAAGAAATCTGCAAAAATTTTCAAAAAAAACATTTACAAGAGCTCAAAACTTTTGAAGGATGTATGATTTGATAAAAATGCTAAATGTACCGATTGCCGTAGAAATCTTGCTTCTGAAGCCTTCCTGAAGTCTCACACACTCGATAAATGCGAATATCTTTTCCAGCTGTGACCACCATGAGTTTCTAAATCTTTTTGTAATGTTTTTCATGGGCCCATATGATTTATCTGTACTTTGGAGATGCTCTGCTATATCAGTGCAAAATTTGGTGCTATTTTGTCGACTGTGGATTATCTTATGATTTTATGTATGGTAGCAAAAAATGAGAAGGGGGGGTTGTATCTGCGCCTCATCTAAATTTCTCCGGAGCTACTGAAGCTTATTAGCTGCAAACTTGCTGTAACACGAAGCCATCCCTCTACTTTTTAAGAATTTCAGGCTGTTTCATAACGTCTCCGGTGAGATACAAAATTTCAAGCTCAAAAATCCCACTTTTTCCTTTTTAGGATCGCATCTAAATTTACGAGAGTCGCATCTAAATTTTTTCGAGCTTACTGCTCCTCAAGGGCTGAAACTTTTTTAATGGATAGTATGGGCACTGTACTATAAAACCTGTTCATTGCAGCATCTCAGTCTTTCTCTGCCTTTAGTTACGAGATTTCAAAATACCGTGCTCATGCACGTTTTTGACATCGTTCTGGATGGCGCTAAAACAGTTTTTTTCGCACGAAAATCTGTGAAAAAGGTAGGAAGTGAGCATATTGAAAAATAAACATGTTTTACGCTTCAAAGATATCTTCTCCTTCAAAAAATGATGTCGCGTACGGGGACCGAATTTGCTGGCCAGAAGTATGCTTGAAAACTGAAAAAAACTTGCAGAAACCCATACATTATTGAAGGTGTGTACGCGTGCCAGAGGTGTTGCACGTACTCCTTGGCTCAGAAATTCTGCTTCCGAAGCCCCACTGAAGTCTCACACACTCGACAAAATCCCATATCTTTACCAACAGTGACCGTCGATAACTGGTAAATCTTAAAGTAGAGCCTAACTATACTCAAATCGGAATCGATGTTCTGTTTTGTCAGATAATGTCCTTTCCATTCATATTTTCCCAACCACAATAAACATAGCCAAACTTCGTGTAATTTCACTACTTACCCAATCTACGCAGAATTATTTGTGAGTTGGTATTTGAATGGCAAAGCATTACTTGCATTATTTCCCAATTTGTAAGTAGTTATCTATTTCTGATCTATAATTTTGATTGAGGTCCACTGGCAGGCACCTTTTGAGATTGACATTCATTTATGCAGGTTAGCGCAAAAGAAAGTGGGAAGGGTAGGTGGGAGGGGGAAGGTAGGTGAGGAGGGAGGTCGTATGGATAGGTACCTTCAGGGGGGAGGGGGTCGTAGAAGAGGGTCTAGGATCGCATCAACACGCTTAACCCTGGTTCGGATCCTTCTGTGTTTTTCAGTTTTGCATTGCCGCAAGTAATCTTCTTTTTGAGAGTTACGCTCCTCGAGGTAAAGCATGCCCTTTCTCTTCAAAAACCATGAAAAATTCGGAAGAATAATTACTGTTTGCCTTAAATGTATCTATTAATCATAACTCGAGTGAATTTGAAAAAAAAAACTCGTGGTATGCCGCACGCTACCTTGATGAGCATCCTGGTCATTTCCAAACCCCAGTACACTACTGTTTTTCGCGTGAATTGGGTAAGTGCGAGAAAGCCAACTGCTACGACTGTTTTTTATCCGGTGCGCTCACTGCGAGCATCTCCTATGTTTTAATCACTTTGTCATAGATTTCCGTCACTCTGTTTAACATGATTTTCGATTCATTTTCATTTTTGTAAGCCTTTCAGAATGAATACAGGAAGCACTCATAAAAAATGCCTCTTCGTTGGTTTTTTTTGAGTAAGTGCACGCATTTGCCTTGAGGATACCTAACCTTCAAAAAGGAGATTGACTGAGGCAATGCAAAACTAGAAAATACAAAGGGATTCCGAACCTGCACTTGCATAAACTTGTAAGGCTATAACTCTAACCACTACACCACAGCCTACCGGAGGGATCTGGACTCTGATCGTATTTCCCTCGGGCGGGCAAACTTTTCTCGAAAATCCTCCATAACTCCTTTCAAAAAAAAACGATCAGCAGAAACGGAATTCAGATTCGGAATCAGCGTTTCGAGACGAGTATAATGGTATACATCTCATCTAAAAAGGCCACCACGGAAACTAAGTTTCGTTCCCTTGTTAGAACACTCATTATTCTGCAGCAGATTAGTTGGGAAGAAAAGGAGAAGAGAAATGGAGAAAACGTCTAGTATTTGAATTTTCTCAGAGAACTTTTCTGGATCCCCCTCCCCCCGCCTTTACTCGACAGCTCTTTTTTCCCGCAAACGTAGATAATAGCAAGTAGTGCATAAGCTTGAGCGAAATGAGCGTTTACTTTGAAATAAAACACCGAAAATTTTTCATAGAAAACGTATGTGTAATGGTGTCTCACCCAGGAGAAAACTCGACATCTTACAAGTGTATCGCTTCAAAGAAGTATCCAGCTTCAAAGTTTTTCTCAAAAAGTAAGGAAGTTCGTTCTCGAAACATTTAATTTGAAGAGCTTTGATTTTGCACCTAAAGAGGAAAGGGTGTACGTCCCGATTCTATTTGCCGCTACTGATAAGCTTTTGAGAGCTTTTCCAATTGCTTCGTTTTTGCTGAAAATTCTCTTATGTATTCTCAACCTTTTACAAGAACACTTGTCTACGTAGAGAAGAAGAAAAATGGGACAGTTTTGGTTGGTTCATGAGTTTTTAGTGGTAGAATTTATTTTCCTTTATTATAAACGTATAAGGTTACTTAAAACGTCTCAGAATAAATCTTGCGACAAAGTCATAGCGCAAAAGCTTTTTGCTCTGTCCAATAATTTGATATCATCATTAATGCATTCCACTGTCCATCTTTAGCTTCCTGAATTCGATTCGGATTCTGGATTTGCAATCGTACGATGCAAGAGACTAACCAATTGTTATCGCTTACATTTCTATGAGGTGACTGGTACCCAAAGAAACATTAAAACACATCAAAGTACTTACTTGAAGGGTGTCACATTGAGAACTAGAGGGCCTTTTCAAAAGAACTTTGAAAATGAAGGAATTTGAAAGTTGGTAAAGTTGAGTATTAACATCCGTTCGTTGTTATGATTGCTAATTTGCTGGTTTTAAAAAACATGATTTTTGTTGCGAGAAAAAACTTGGATCAAGGAGAAAAAAATACTCACACTTTTAGAAAGAAGGAAAGGAGGTGACTGCAGTAATGCGGCGTTCGTGCTTGGTGATCTATAGCCTACAAGGACGTGCGCACAATCACAAA
>CATQJL010000223.1:72399145-72700204 GCA_958299035.1 Cylicocyclus nassatus | reverse complement strand
ACGCGCCAATGCCAGCTACGTCACTGAGTTATGCTGTTTTCTTTCGTTTTTTATCACATTGGTTTATTTTTGACTTAGCAATCTTCCTTTTATTTTCTTTCTACTGCTTCGGGACGCGGTGCTGGCCCCCAGGCGATCTGTATAGGCAAAAACCTAACATGTTGGCACTGTTGTGCACACTTGGTATGGTTGGATTTTGGCATGCGTATATACTGATAGAGATTTGCATGTGCATATTTTATATGAGCTACGATTGATTTAAAGTCGGTTTTTGCTAATACATATAATTGTTTATTTGAACGTGTAACTGATCAGTGCGGAAATCGCCAGGTAAGCGAAAAAAGTCAAAATTACCTCGGATACATGATTTTGAGTAATTGCATTTTTTTCAGTGCATCTTTGTTGGAAGAAACTGACCATTAGAATTTCGTCTGCTTAGATCTAGTCTATATTATAACTGTCACTTAGCCTCGAACAACTGTTCCATAACAGGTGTAACTGAAACACCTCTAACATTGCGAAAATGAACATTCATTACTGCAGTCTTTTGGCGAGCAAATGTACGAGGAGTTTTTTCAGAAGTTGATTAAGATCAAAACAGGCTTGCGACAGCGATTGAATTTAGTGAAATAGTGACAGCATTTTGTGAGTAGATTCTTTTCCGTATCTGGAAGCACATCACCAAAACTGACAGTGTTGCAAGTATACGGGTTGCAGAACGATGCCTAACTATTTTTTCAATGAAATAACCCATGAAAGGTCAATTCTTCGGGTTTTCATTCGATAGAAAGTCGATAAAAAGCTAGACAAAACATGGCAAAGACAATGTAAACCTCTGAAACCGCGTTTATGGCAATCATAAAATCGTACTCAATTAGCCTATTTTCTTCCATTAACTTCACTTTTGAAAGAAGCCTCTGGATTTCAGACCTAATCGCTCGTCTGAAATGAGATAATGATAGAGCTGTTGCATAACTCATAAAATGTTACCTTACAAGAAATGCAATCAGACAAGCAAAAATAATAAAAACTGCATGGCATGTGTAGCGTAGAATGAACCGGACAGTCATACAGAAGCAATTTAGTGAAAATGACGCTTATCTCTGCAAATGGTTTTGTTTTGAAGTTTGAATTATTGTAAACGAACACGCATTTTAGGCGCACTACATTTCTTTTTATCAGGGCTCGGCACGAGGTGGCTGGATTAAATTGGTAAAAACGAAGTTTCCCTTGACTTTTGTGAATTTTTACGAAGTCCCCTTTGACTCTCAACCAAATTTCCTCTAAAAACCTGAAAAATTCCCCAAAATCCCGCAAAAAACGAAACGTCGACTAAAAAAAAGAAAAAAACGTCGCCAAGTCGCCAACTTTGCGTCTCTCTTCGGTCACAAAAACGAAACCCCCTTTGCTTTTCGTCCCAAAAACGATATCCAGCTTGCTTGTAAGCCACCTGTGCCGAGCACTGCTTTTTATGCTGGGTGCAAATTACATTCACATCAAATCAAGTTTATCTAGAGTGATGTTTTGCAAATAATAATCAAAAATATAGATATACAGTTTAGACATCAACGACTTATCAATATCACAGCAGCAAATAGTGAACTGTTGCTTTCATCTAGCGGACAGTACAGCCCTTCAAAGAATGAATAATCGTGGGCAAAGATAAACTTGGAAAATGATAGATTGATTTGGACTTTTCTGGTTACATCTGTGCCGAACAGGTTTGTTAAGCGATGTTTATTCTTCTTCCAATCACGGCCCTACGTTTCGACGCCTTCGTCTTCCTCAGAGGCCGGAAGAGCACCGATTTCCGAGAATAGTCTGCTTTGGAAGTAGATGGTCGCGGCAGACGAAATTGCTAGATTTGGACTTTTCAGAGCAAGTTGAAACGGAGGATACCAAAGAGCTTGCCATGTTCTCAAACAATGACAACATGGCTACAAAACAATCCGAGTAGAGGTCTGAGTCTCTAGTTACAATAGTAAGAGGAAAACCGCAGAAAACACACATTTTACACGTGTTGTCGTCATTATTGTCTTTGGCGATCGTAACATTAATGCTAATCTATTTATCAGATCTAACACCATTGTCATAATTCATGCCGGATATGGGACAAGCGAGAGGAAATGCTGCATCATGAGCTTAAGAAATGTGGGCTCAATGTACTGATCAGAAAACAATTTACCGTCCCGCTATGAAGACTGCTCTAGAAGAAGAACAGAACCCTCTGTTTTTGTATTCCTGTGGATGTATACGACCATGGAATTTGTGCCAGCGATTGCCTTAGAATCAACCTACAAAATTGGTTTTAACGGCAAGCATAATTTTGCCTTTTCTGCTCTATAAGTAACTACTGGAATTTCAAAGTGTTGTTTCAAAATGCAGCACATTCATGTTCGTTCCTATCATCAAAAGAGTTATCCTTTTAGGTCATGATCTAAATATTGAGTAAGGTGATGATCGAAAGGAGAGTAGTCCTTATTGCGCCCCCTTGCCTGAGCCAACATTGCACCATCAGCGCACAGTGCTATTTCAACTAAGGAAAGTATTGAATTCGTTGAAAAGAATTCCTAAGAGGAGATTCTGAAAGCCTTTTTCTTAAGCCAGCGGGACCTCGCCTTTCGGCGAATTTGGTATATGGCAGTGTTTTGAAGACGATTTCTATAGACTTCGCTAGAAAATATTGAATTATAATGAGGGGATTTTAATTTTTTGCAGCTTTATAATCCAGTTTCTAGTCCCTGCGAACTTTTTGCGCTTCATAATTGAGTATCGAGTTCCTGCATGCAAAAAGCACTCAATTTTATTCCTTTTTTGCATTTTTCATCACATATTTTGTGCAGATTCACTATTGACTGTGCATCGAATACATCCTTTGGTTCAGAGAGGAGACCGTTTGACTTCATGACTAACGATTTAGCTCATATTTGCACTAGTTTACTCATCGTGATGCAATATTTCAAATTTTCTTGAAGGCAGCGTCAATCAAATTTGGACCCATGACTTTTTCGCCTGGAAACTGATGAGGGAGTCCTACCTAAGGCACTACCCAAGCGTGAGCGCAAATTATTCATTCACGGCTGAGAAATCCATCCAAATCCCTCCACGCCTGCTCCGTGACCGTAATCTGCAAGTGACTTCGCTCACTTCAATACTGCGTTCGCGCTCGGACCCGTTAGTCATTAGTGAGTTACAGTCACGGCGTAGGCGCGGAGGGGTTTGGGGATAGACTTCTTAGTCGTGAACGGTTCATTTGCGATGCCGCTTTTGCAGTGTCTTAGTTAGGACCCCTCATCAATTTCCAAGCAAAAAACACATGCGTCTAAATCTGCCTGGACACTGCTTTTGAGTACTTCCAATATTCCACGTTTACGTGCCATTTTCCTTCACTAAAGATTGGTAAATTACACTTGTTTATATCAAAACTTAGCCAGCTTGTTATTTGGAAATGCTTTCCCATAGGATTCTACTCCTGCTCTACCATCTAGCAAATTGGCATCCGACACTGGGTTCTGCTATTCGCATTGCCTGTCAAATACCATGAGTATGTGCGCTCGTGAACATGGCGGTGATAGCGCAATTACGCAAATACAGGCTAATATTAAGACACATCAAAGCTTGCCTTGAATTGCGACAGACGACTGACGCTTTCGCAAGCGTCAGTCGTCTGTCGCCACTTTGCTTCGCTTTCTCGACAACAAAGAGGTATCTGTGCAGTGTTTCATCACAGGTTCGTTGAAGTCGCTGCAAGTTTTGTGGAGACCAAGGTGTGGTCTATGCAACGTATGGTTCGCTCAAATATGTCGTGACTTCGCTTTCTTTATATCGCGACAATTTCCGGAGAATTACTACTCCACGAGTAACAAATTGCATATTTGAAGGTGGTTCAGATGGTGGAATTGAGCGAAGGACATCCATGTCTATATTTGGATTGACTTATCAAATCTTTTGATGGTAGCATATATCGAGTACTCAAGAAAAAATCACTTTCATCATTTAGGGGCGTGGCTTGAAAGGCTTAGCTATGTCTTTGCACCCACCCCAACCGCATAGAAAAACATTTTCTGCAACAGGTTCGAAAACTTCTTAATCCAAAGCGGTACACTTCAAGGCATTGGCCCAAGTGTGTGCTCAAGAATCAAAAGTTTTTGATCTCTTAGTAAAAAACTTCCAAAAATGGATTATGGTTTTACACTAATTTTACAAAGCAAATGAGCGTTTACCGCTTCAGATTAGCAACTTTCGAAAATTCCGGGTACAGCTGGGGCGCCCTGGAAAACCTGAATTATGATGGTTTTACCATGAAAAACTTGCTAAATCGGAAACCAAAAACAGCTGGTAAAAAGAGGAGGAAAAACTGCGTCGAATGACACCCGAGTTGCTTGCCGGTTGTTGTTTTGTGAGGTTTGAGTTGACCAAATAAGGAATTTGATGGCATTTTAAAACTGATTCCAGAAACTCTAAGAAGCAAGCTAAGGAAAAGAAAAAATTACTCTGTGTCCTATAGGGTTTGCTCTATTTAACTGCCCCTTGTACTTCTTCGGAGAATAGGTACAAAAAATTTTAAAAAATTGCCGAACTTGACAATGGCAAAAAGCATGAGTTGCAGATTTTGTTAATTTTTCGAAAGCTCAATGAATATTATGCAATGAAATTACAACCGTTAGAAAGAGGATGGAATGTTGCATTGAATGCTCCTAGGATCTCTTGAAAATCTTGATTCCATGAATTGTGGCGTTCATTTGAAAAAAGCGACATTATTTTTAAAACGACCTAATATGATTCTAGGGGCATGTCGAGATTTGGCGTCTTTAGAAATTTGAACAAGTCGCTGTATGCAAGGCTGCTGGGGACAACTGTCAATAACTAAGGAGACAGAACCACAAAATTCCCCGAGCCTTTACATGTTAAGGTTCTTTGATCTACTGAACACGAATTCCATATCCATTTGTTAAATCAACATCTCTTTCCTTGTTCAGGATGAGACCCCAGATCGTACACAAAAAAACCCTTAGTTCGTAGTCGACGAAGGTTAGGACGAGAAGCAATCGGTACTCCCGGCAGACTTCTATGATCCTCGAAACGGTCTGGATGTGGTCCATGCAGCTAAATCCTTTGCGAAATCCAGCTTGTTCTTGGGGTTGGGCTCCATCCAGCGTCCTTGATATGCGAGCGAGGATAATCTTCGTGAAAAGCTTGTACAGTACAGTTAGCAGGCATATTGGACGATAGTTCCGAAGACCCTCCCGTTCACCCTTCTTGAAGTTGAGGTTCTTGAGGTTCTTGACGTTCTCCACTGGTCGGGAATCTTCTCCTTCTGGAGGTAAGATGTCAAATGCGACGCTAGAATCTCGTGTAGACGGTGTCCGGCTCGCAGAAGTTCGACGGAAAGATGATCTGGTCCTGGAGCCGTGGATGTCTTCATGGTCTGAATCGCCGTGCGCACTTCAGCAGGTAGAATTCGTGGTGGTACTTCTCCAGTGGGAAGAACGGGCATCTGCACGGGTGTTGATGAGCGAAAGAGGTTGGTGTAGAAGTTCTTCGCGATAGATTCCATCTTGTATCGGGAAGAATTCGGAGTCCCGTCTTCGTTCAGTAGTGCAGCCAGCGGTACGTGATATTCGCAGAGGTCCCTTCGACACTTCTTGAGACTTCGTCTTCTTTCGGCTGATTCTAGTATCTTGGCTTGCCTGTACTTCCTGAGATCCTCTTGCAAAGCTGTTCTGCAACTGGTGTTGGCTATCAGTCGCTCGAGAAGAGTTGCGTTCGGATCCTGCCTCAATGATCTTCTTCTTTCGAGCAATTCCTTGATGGTCTTCGAGATGCGGTCCAAGTTCTTCTCAGAAGTCACTGAGGCGCATTCTCCGCAGGCTCGCAATCCTTTCAGAAGCCGGTCGTAGTCGTACGTTGGGTCCTCCTCGATGGGCCAGTCACAACCCAGCCTGTTACCGTCATAAACGACTTCCTTCCTTCTCGCGGCACTATGACAGACTTTCTTTTCCAGCCTTCGGCTGAGTCGTATCTTCGCTCGAAGGAGGCGGTGATCGGAGCCACTACAGAAGGATGAAACTACAAAGACATCGAGTAAGCTCCACCTTCGGTTGGTGAGAATGTGGTCGATCTCAGCATGAGTCGTTCCGTTGGGCGATTCCCAAGTCCACCGGCGATATTCTTTCTTCATGAAGATGGAGTTTCCATGGAAGAGTCGTGCGGCGGAGAGGAGCCCAACGAGACGGTTGCCGTTTTCGTTTCGGAGCCCATATCCAAACTTCCCGATCCTATATTCCTTTTCTAGTGGCATCCCGATTTTCGCATTGAAGTCGCCCACAACATACTTGTAGAGGGACTTTTCGTTGCGGACGACCTCCTCCACGTCTTCGTAGAAAGCATCTAATTTAGTTCTGAGTCGTCAGCTGCTGATGTTGGCGAGTAGCAGTTGATGATGCTGATGGTCTTCTGACGTGGAGGGTGTAGTCGTAGGATGCCTAGTCGAGGTGATAGGATCTTGTGCGAATCGACAAGATGGACGATAGATGATTGGACGACAAAGCCGACGCCTCCCACTTTTCGTGATGGAACCTTTTCACCACGAATGATGAGGGTCCCATCACTCATCTGTCGCACGTCCTTCTTCCTGGACTTCGTTTCCTGCAGAGCGATGATGTGGTAGTTGATGTGCTCTGCAGCGTTGAGAAGAGCGTGAAGGTCGGCGTTTGTGGAGACTGTCCTGGCGTTGTAGGTGCAGAGCATGAGGCAGTCTCCATGTCGTCCGGGCAGACGTGTCGTTTAGCCCAATCCGAAAGGCGCCCTGAGTACCCTGACATCGTTCTTGCTACCACCCGGCGCCGTAGGCGGGATACGATGTGCAGGGTTTCTTTCTAATCTTCTAACTGGAGGAGTAATATGAATTTTCCCCTACAAGAGGTGGCTTACTAGGCCTACTCTTGATTACCACGGGGCGATCGCTGACCTCGGGCTTGGAGCGGGGAGGGACCGCCTAGCGATCAGAAGAAGCCAGACGGCGGAGGATCTGGCATGGCCAGTTCTTAGCTAGGCATCCGGCCGGAACCGGAAACGTCGAACTCCTTTACAGCTTGGGAGGCCCTACCAGAGTATACACTCGGCTGTGCATCGCAGTTCGACACCCGGTGTCACCCCCACGCCACGATAAGGCGACCGACCATTGTGGGGGGAACTTTTGTATAAACTTCAATTTAGACATTTGATTAGTATAAAATAATCTGAGATTGATGCTACGTGTACTAAAATTTGTAAGCAGAAGTTTTGTTTTAAATGCGAGTTTTTCTAGAAGCCACAATTATATGTGTGGTCACCGCAGATTTGTACTGATAAATACAAATCTGCAGTGACCACCATAATTTTACTAATCGTGACAGCAAACAATTTTGATAAGGATCAGGTATAAGGATGCAAAAAGTACCTGCAAAATCTTTTCTCGCAAATTGCTTCGATGATACACAACAGCTACACCGAAATTGAGAACAGCCTTGGTTTAACAAAGTAATATTAGATTATTGGGAGATCATTTTTGAAAGCCAGGCTATGAGCGAGAAGTCTGCTTTGCACTTGCTGCCATAGAAAAAGTCATTGATTATGAAAACGAGATTGATGGTGATGATGGTTGGGATGACGGGATGACTGGGCAATAAAAACATGTTCAAAAAATTAAAAAAAGGCAGACGTTGACAACAAAGTTATCATAACTCGTTTCGGCCGCACATCCTTGTACAAAAACATGATATTTTGCTGTATTCTCCAAAGACATTAAAGGCAGCGTCCAAGCAGATCCGAGCTCGACGACACCGCCCACTTCCCTCGGACGGCCAACCCCTTATGAACGAAATCTCCTCAGCCTTGACTTGTTTTCACATGACCAACACAGTCGAACTTACAGCGTTTACCTGTTAATACTTGCTTTCGACAAGGATAACATCAGAAGCACTCGTCCGGGTTTTCCCAAAATAGCCCCAAAAGGTGGCTTTTTGAGAAATCCACGCTTTTTGAGTTCCATATTCGGAATCAGCGCCATGGAAAGGCCTGGATAACATAAAAATGTAGAAGTCGAGAATCTGCCTGGACGCTGCCTTTGAGCATGCAATTCAGTGAACCACTCATCCAGACGTCGGAGAAAGGACTGTTTCGGTCTTGCACTAGGTGGATGCTGGATTCGTTGTGATCAAAGCAGAGGGGCCTAATTGCAGAGATGAGGAAACTTTGTTGAATAATCATCCAGATATCTTAATTTCAAAGCAAAGAGCCAATGCCATTTTTCAAGTACTCTAGCATGCTTAGGCTGTCGTCCAGAGTTGCGCGTACCAGCGCCGTGCCAGCATTGCATTCCAAGGGGCCTATAACGATGTCCATAACGTTTAGTCAAACGCTCAACGACAAACGCCTTCCTGATCAAAATAAAAATTTCAAACGAATGGGAAAAAAAACAAAACAAAAAAAACAAATGGAAAACAAACTGGAAGTCAGTTCTGAACTAAAGTTTCTAAAAATTTCATGGAAAAGATTTAGCTGATAAGTATTCGGCGTGAACGATGTTGATATAAAACAGCATATTATATAGGCATGACTCATGTGGAATCAATAAAAATGATAAGGGAAGGTCACAGCAAAAAATATTCAGAATATTCGTGAAGCTAAGCAAGATTGTTGCTAAAGAACAATTGTATTAACTTTGAAATTTTTTTTGTACAATATTAACTTAATTGCCACGCAAAAAACATCTAAACAAAAAACAGAAATGGTGGCTAAAATTTAAAAAATATGGATCTAAAAAATCTTAATCTGAGTCATATTATTCCATTTGGCAGGAAGGTATCTAACAATGTGGTAACTTGCATATCGTACATTTTCAGAATCCACTAGACGGAACTACTTCTCACTACTAGCTAGATCGCGGATTCAACGGAAAAATTACTTCCTTAGACAAACAGTTGGAAGTGTAGCTCGCCACAAGGTTAGCAATCGGATCTCCACTGAACTTTCCTGCAGCGGTGAACAAATCCAAGAGCCCTTGATGTACTTGGGCATCATCAGCGTACCAACAATTTCCGTTTTCATGCTCCGAGTCCAGTACCATGTCCTTTGGCCTCTTTCTCAAAACTATTTCTATAATTGCCTTCGAATCAAACCAAATTCATGGCATAAGTCATTAAGAAACAGCATCTCGGACATGACAGCAACACGGTTTTGGGATGTTTTTTGAATAAGCTTTTCAAAATAATGAGTGACAAAATAATGCGTGACAAAAGCCTGAGCGGGCTTTGGGCTGTCGAGCTTGAGCGTTGCGGAGCATATAGTTGCGATTCAATAAGCCTAAAAAATTTCATTACAAGCAGGACTGATAGTGAACTCCATCGAGCACAAGCGGACTGATTGTGAGAAAAATTTCATTTTTAGCAAATAAACAGATATCACGATCAGATTGATAAAGCATTCCATTATGTTTTTCGATGGAGAAAAGAGCAGAATGAGAGAACACAAAATCTTCCAAAACTTTTTTCGCTCACAGCTGCTTTCGTGCACACATGCATACGACAATTGACAATAGAATCATACCCTTCATTTCTTGAGAAAAAACTCGTTATCATCACAGCGATTCCCTGAAAATTCAGCGGAAATGAAAACAGCTGCCTCTTTTCATTATTGCCATGAAAACAAAATAATTTATTGATAAAACGACTGTATGACATACCGGGATGACCCTTCAAAACACCCATAAAAATCAACAGCAGAAATTAACAACAAAGCTTATGTCGTGTTTTATCACAATATGTTTCTTTCTGATAAAAATCGATAACCTCGTTTTCTTCCTTAGAGAACTGCCCTCAAAATTAGCACAAAAAAGTCGAAAAGCGGATTTAACCCACAATTTTGAGTCACTCGTTTACTAAGCGTAAATATTTTGTGATACTTGATACGGACAGAAGTCAAAGAAACAGAAAAAAGAAAGAGTATTTTCTGAGACGTTTTTTTCCATATCTCGCCTACACTTGTCAGGTAAAAGGGTTAGCTAGCCCCTTAGGCTGATGTGTAGCGGGTTTACATAAGCTTACTCTAATATTTATTATACATAGTTATATACAAAAGGGGAAGAAGAAAAGGGAAGAGATCACCGGCTCCTGCCGGCGGGCGGAGGTCACTGCCAGAGGTTGGCTGTCTTCGGCCAACCTCCTTCTCAGCAGCTATTGTAGCTAGCTGCGTCCCGACATCTCCATTCCTTCAGAAAGCTCGTCCTCGAGCTTGTGACATAGTTGGGGTTTCGACTGTTGTAGTTGGCATTGGCGTGGTTGATGTTCTTCCGGGTAACGTGCGTTGGAATATGCACGTAATATACGGCGAGAACAGTTGATATATGGCATAGGTAATGTAGTGTAGAGTGGGGATAGATTTGTTCTTCCGAGTAACGTGCGCTGTTGAAGTAAGCACGTGATATACGGCGAGAACATACAGTTGAATTAGCGATATATTAAAATACATACGAATGTGAGGATATGGATCCGGTTGACTACGAGCAGACACGACCCTCGCCTAGAATATCCCATGGCTTTGAGTAAAGATCGTCCTGAGCTTGGAGGTAGCTGAGGAGCGGGGGAGGACTGCGGAGAGATGCAGTTGACGTGAATGGGGTTCCCGACATGATGTTGGGAAAGGCTTGGAGTGGAGTTGTAGGAAATGCAGATGGACCGATTGATATGGGGGCATGATAGAAATGGAGTTGATCAAAGGAGCAAATGATTCAACATTTGGGGTGGAGTTTACAGCATGTAGAAAAATTGTACTATGAAATTACTGAACAATGAAGTAGAAGGTATAAAACTGGTTAACAGCAAATTATTTTAAGGTGATAATAGTGATAAGTCAGTGAAATTCATGATATACGTAGAAAATGTAGAAAATTTCAACAATAATCTTTAGGCAATTATAAAACTTAACTCAGTAGTAATTTTACAAAGTTACAAAATTTTGTTCACAGTAGCATTTTCCGTGAGTAAGTGCATGTAAAAACAGGGGCATAACGAGTTCATATGTTGGATTGGGCACTGCACACTTTTTTTCACTCAACATAAGGGCAGAATTTTGTTTGTTTTAGAAAGTATTTTTTGAGCTGCTTAGTGCAAATAGTTTCTTTGAATTGCCTGTTCAAAAAAAATTATGAAATTGTACGCACGTGGCGGTGCGGCGGAAAAAAGAAAGGGGAACAAACTAACCTAAGAGAATAAATAACTATTCATTGCAAAATCGAGTGTATACAAAAGTTTAGCGAATAGTTATTCGTTCTCTCCATCGAGACTGGAGTGTATATCTAATGCTCTAAAAGGTTGTTTGAGCTGCAGACGGTGAGATCGTCGAACAGTTTTTATTGGTTCAACATTTTCTGGAATTTCCGTTGGCATAGGTGATATAGTGAGTTTTTGTGGGGAAACTCTAGCCAATGCTGAACTATGAGAATAGATCTTGATTCTATTCATATGGACACATTGAGTGTTAGTAGGTCCAATCAAATTAGAGATAGTGACATTCGGACGATCGACTTGCACAACCCTATAGGAGCCTTTCCACTGGTGTGTGAATTTTGGACGAATAGTATCGTCTCTTAGTAATACCAAATCTCCAGTGGAAATTTCCTTGGAAAAAACTTTATTATGAAAATCATAACCTGACTTATACGTCGCCGTTTTGCTGGCAATCTGGTTACCAACTTCCATGATTGTGGTTTGCAGTGCAGTGGTCAGCTGGTCCGTGAAACTATCAGTTGCGTAGGATATCCTCGAGGGTAACTGATGGACTATGTCGCACCAGGTAATCGGGTGACGACCATACGCAACAAAGTAGGGACTATAACCTGTGGTGTCATTGATACTAGTGTTATAGGCGAAGACGATGGCTGCAGAAAATCAGACCAAAGTTCTTTGGCTTCTGCGCAGTAAGCCGTTAGAGAGTCTGTTATTACCTTAACCATCCTTTCGACTTGGCCGTTCGCTTTGTGGTTGTAACTAGTGGTAAAGTTGTTGGATATGCCCAGTATGCGGCATTTTCACAAACATCTCACTAGTGTAGTTTGAACCATGATCGGACACTAGTTCGTTAGGTATTCCGTGTCTGGCTATGACATCATTTATCAAAGCCTTGACAACAAAATCTGTTGTCTGGTTGGGGATTGGAGTACAGATTATCAGCTTACTAAAGGCACAAACGGTAATCGAAATAAATTTGTTACCGTTGATACATTGCGGTAGCAGGCCAACTATAACTGTCTGCAATCGTTCAAAAGGTCTTTGAGAGATTGGAAATGAACCCAATTCCTCTCTAATGATATTACCGGATGGTGTTTTTATTTTCTAGCAGGTGGGCATTTTCGTATGAATTTGGCGATTTTATTGTCTAACTTATCCCAAAAATATTTAGCTGAAATGGCTTTCATAGTTTTTCGTACGCCTAAATGTGAGCCTGAAAGTGGATTGGTGTTAAAAATTTCAATAATTTTATCTTGAAGTGTACTATCAGGAATAACCAATCGAGATGTATTATGAAAAGTGTAGTAAAGACAGTCATTATAGAAGGAATATCTGCCCAACGTGTCAAAAAATTTTGGCGGTGGAATATCTAATTCGCCTTTCAAAAATTTGATAAGATTTCCATAAATGGAATTCTTCTGAGACTGCTGAATTTGGTCTAATGTAGGCAATGTATTTATCTGCGCTGAATTTGTACTCACAATCGGGTAGCGACTTAGAAAATCGCGTAGAGTGTTGTGCTTTCCAGCACGGTACTCAATCTTGATATCGTACGCTTGTAAAGTTATTTGATACTTAGCGAGACGACCCACGAGATCTGACCTATGCATTAAGGAATTTAGTGGTGCATGGTCAGTTATCAAGGTAATGGAACTATTCGCGACATAAGGATAAAAGTGTTTCAAGGCAAAAACTATTGCCAGGGCTTCTAACGCTATAATCGCTTAGTCCTTCTTTTGTTTTGTTAGTGGACGGCTGCACGCTATTGGATGTTCACTACTAGTCTCCGGATTGACTCGTAGGAGGCATGCGCCGAGACCTGGAAGAATGCTTTTTGATCCTCTTTCCAGTAAACTCTGCATCTTTTATAAGAAGACTATTCAAGAGGTTCGCTGTAATGGCAAAACGGGGAATGAATCTTCGAAAACAGGATGCGACTCTTAAATGAGTGAGGTTTGGAGGTCAGCATTCTGCGCTAGATGTAACAGCGACATGGTTTATGAGAGCGCCTAACAAAAATAGAAATATTTGTGTAGGGCCTTAGTTTACTGCAGATTTCTAAACTATTACATAGGAATAAAGAAATTAAAAATTTAAAAAACTTTTCGAAAATCTCGGTTTCCGGATCTCGGATCTCGGTTCCCGGATCTCGGTACTCGGAATTTCACGGATGCTATATACAAAGGAGAATATGGGAGAAGAAAAAAAATTTACGGTTTAAAAAAAATTTTTACGATAAAAAATGGAAAAAAAATCATAGGGATAAAATTAATATTTTCTAATGATCTAGAAATCACGGTTCTCGGATCTCGGATTTCGGTTCTCGGTTCTCGGTTCTCGGTTCAGTTTATTTTGAAAATTATAACTGAATCTAAATTCAAGAGAATTTATTTCGACCTTTGGGACTGTTCGCAGGACTTTTTCGAAATTGTATCAATATTTCATACATTAGGTTGAACACTAAGTTTTGCAACTTGTTTCATAACTTCACTCTCATTCAACATAGCGCACTCAATCTTTGGCATCATGTAGAATGCAATGTGAGCTACAAGCTACAAGCGAGCACAAATTGTCTGAGTTTTGATTACGAAATAGAAAAGTTTTAGGCATTTTTCGAAAACTAGTGAAATTTGAGAATTTTTGAGGTTTCAAGCTAAAATGAAGCCTTTGGCAGCCCAGACCACGCGCAGTAATCCGGATTCGTCTATAAATTATTGCAAGAGGTTGACTCCTTTGGCCTAGCAAGAAAGAAACAAAGTTTATGGGCATGTCGAGATTTGGCGTCCTCATAAAGTCGAACGAGTCGATGTACGCAAGAGCTGCTGGGAACGACCGTCAATGACTAAAGAGTCCGAAGCTCAAATTCCGTCGAGACTTTACATAGTAAGGTTATTTGACCTGGCAAACGCGAATATCACCTTCATTTGTTGAATCAACGTCTTTTTCCTCGTTTAGGGTGAGACCCCATATCGTACACCTACAGTAATCCTACAAAAAAGCCCTTATCACGCAATTTCACTATCGTTTTCGTGATCAGCATGTAGGATAACACCCCTATGCCTAATTTCAGCCAAATCCGTCAAACTTTGAATTTTTCCCCTTCATACAATATACCTACCGTAACCGTCATTGTGAGGTCAGAATTTGGCAGAATAGCAGCTGCGCTTGTAGCTTACGTAATAACCAACACAGTGGCAAAATTTGAGTGCACCATGTTGAGTGAGGGGGAAGTTATGAGACCAGTTGCAAAACTTAGTGTTCAACCTAAAATTTTCAAAATTATATTATTATTTGCATTTATTAGGTCGTTCCGAAAGTAATGTCGCTTTTTTCAAATGAACGCCACAATTCATGGGATTAAGATTTTCGAGAGATCTTAGGAGCATTCGATACAGCATTTCATTCTCTTTCTAATGGTTGTAATTTCATTGCATAATCTCCAATGAGCCCTCGAGAAATTACCAAAACCTGCTACTCATGCTTTTTGCCATGGTCAAATTCGGCTATTTTTCTAAATTTTTGTACCTATTCTCCGAAGAAGTGCAAGTGGCAGATAGATAGAGCAAACCCTGTAGAACACAATTAATTTTTTTCTTTTCCTTAGCTTGCTTCTTTTACTTTCTGGAACCAATTTTTCAATGCCATCAAATTCCATATTTGGTCAACTCAAATCTCACAGAACAACAATCGGCAAGCAGCTCGGGTGTCATTTGACGCAGCTTTCTCTCCTCTTTTTACCAGCTGTTTTTGGTTTCCGATTTAGCAAGTTTTTCATGGTAAAACCATCATAATTCAGGTTTTCCAGGGCGCCCCAGCTGTACCCGGAATTTTCGAAAGTTGCTAATCTGAAGCGGTAAACGCTTATTTGCTTTGTAAAATTAGTGTTAAACCATAATCCATCTTTGTAAGTTTTAAAATCCGAAGATTTACTGGTGTTTGATGCATTTGTGTCTGAGACGAGTCTGCTAAAATTCGGTAGTTTCTTTAAAAAATTTATACAAAAAATACGACGAGCTCTGGAAAGTAGAAAAAAGTTGTGCTGTTTCCTGCAGGGTTTGCTATATCCATCCATTACTTGGACTCCTTCCGAGGGTTGTTATAAAAACTTAGAAAAATATTGAAACTTGGCCTTCTCAAAAGGCATGGGTCGCAAATTTTGATAATTTCGAGAGGTTATTGGATTCTGTGCAGTGATTATGTAACCATCAGAAAGAGAATGAAATGCTGCATCATACGCTACCAGAATCTCTTAGATATCTTTGTTCCACGAGGTGTGGTGTACGTTTGAAAAAAGCGACATTACTTTCAGAACGACCTAATATTTTCTTTCAAGATTAGATAATATTTCAATAAGACAACTGCGATGTGCATAAAAAAATTAGTTCAAGGAAATGTACTGTCTAATGGCACCTAGGTTAGAGCGTAGCGCATATTTCTTGCAAACTTGTGCAATTTTGTTTTGCAAGCAAGTCGCTAAATATTGCCAGTTTTGCAGGCGCGCGGTTTAGTAGGGACTTTATTCTCGTATGATTATTATTTCAAACTAAAATATAAAATTGGGGTGTTACTTTTTTTGTCAGGGTCAAGGAAATCTGAGAGAAATTTTAACAAAAGAAAACGCACACTTGCTGTGGAGAAAAAAATTTCAGTCTCGCAAATTCAAATAAATAACCTCTGAATAGGACAAAAATCTTTTCAGGTTTTGTGTTCAGTTTTCCTTGTGTTTCTCTGAAAAAGTCCTGACCATCACATGCTAAAGCATAAGCTATACGTACTTCCTTGACCAGGGCTTTCCAACTTAGTTGTATGCATGTCAACAGAATCAAAATAAACCTTTTTATGTATGGAAACTCCTTTCAATGCAACTCGTGATGCCATGAACAGTCCATAATTTTTTCCATGAATAAAAATGGCCGTAAAGCGACATTTTTAAAGTACGTTTCATGTTGTTCTTTTTAATCAGAAAGCGAAATATGCTACCAAACAACTTCACTCATCACTATCGTGCTTAAAAGCGACACTTTTTCAGTCCTATGCCGTGGAATGTCAACAAATCAGAGCTAAATGACCGCAAAAAAATTTTCTTTATTAACGAAACTATTTGGTGATTAGAATTTCATTTTGTTAAGCTTGCAAAATATAGTATCTGATTTTACACTAAGATATTAATTATTATATTTTTGGAAACTTTTTTTGAATCAGACGGGAAAATGGATAAATTAACTTTAGTGAAAAATAAGAAATAAGAAAATCGAAGATTACCTACATTTTTTTGCACTGATCTGATTTGCGCAATCCATAGATAGTCAACTGACATGAGTGAAGCTAGTTTAAGAACTTAGAATTCGCATACGGAAAGTGAGAGACTACGTTTTTGAGTGAGTGGGATGGATTTTAATTAGTGTCTCCAAATTGAATTTTTTAAAGCAGTTTTCTATGTCAGAATCACTCAGCATACAAAATCTCTAATTGCTTTTCGCTTTGATCAGTGTTTGGGTAAAACTGAGTGGCATCACATAAAAAAAACTTAGAAAAACACATTGGGAGCACCTTTTGGAAAATTTCTTGAAGTTGCAAGACATTAGAAATGAGCACTTTTGGATTCCATCATAAAAATTAATGTTTACTATTCACCACGAGCAATCAGATGATCAAGGAGTAAGCAGTTTGAGATAATCTACTATAGCCATTTTCTTAATCATAGTTTCCTCTACCTCTGCCTTAACTTGCGCGATATTCTCACTTGTGGGGCACCCTAGCGCATGGTTGCTTTTGTGTGAGCGCACGGACCTAAAGTTCAAAAGACGAGTAACCGCTTGATTTTTTTTTACACAAATGTATAGTTGCGGCGTTTCTTCTGGTCGCAGTGACTAACTGTCCCTTATGATTGAAGTAGACAGCGCCTAGACAGTGATGCACCAGGAAGAACCATGTAGTTATTATTTCTGATAATCAGGATTGGCAGTGCAGTTACGATCACAATATCAAAATAAATGATCTACCGCTTTGAATGTTGTGATGGGCAAAAAAGTTTGACTTTTCCAACAAGCGTTCGAACTAACTTGTGGAACTCGCTCCATCTAATTGTATCCACATGGATAGAAGGGGTCCTAGGACGAAAAGGGGTCATGAAACATGCTTTAACAGCGACGTTTCAAAAGTATGGCATCTCGATACCATTTTTCTATTGCAATTGTATCTTTGTTAGAGGATAGGTCAACTCTAACGCAGCAAATTTTATATCTACAAAGGCGCATTTTGTAGCAATAAGCGACTTTCTTTCTGATCGAAAATGTTTGGATTCGTGCTTCTAAGAGAACCAAAACATTTATTCTTCAATCTTCTTCACTAAACATCACGTTCTGTCACAACACGATGAAAGTTTTTTCCCTATGATTATTCTACAAAGCACGCTATAGATCTGTACTAGATCTATCTCGTACTAGATCTCTAGATCTATTGTTGACAAAAGTAAGAAAAGTTAGCAAAATTTTGGCTGAAAAAAAAATGATATTGATTTACTGAGATTTTTTGATTATTTTATTTTATTTTTGAATTATTTTTGATTAAGTGAGAATTGTTTGGAAAAAAGAATAACAGGATCAGTGGAACTTAGAGTTTTGATCTGAAAGAAACTTTTCTAGCAAGTACCAAAATAGAAGATGTCGGAAAAAAAAGGAATTCGTCTTGTCAATGAAAAAAATATTTTGCTTGTTTCTAAAAAGAAAAGCTTTTATTGAATCAGCCAAAACCTTGAATTTGCTGACTAGGTCTTATGGCGGTGTATGATCTGATGAGCTTGCTGATAAATAAGATGCTGGTCGTAGTTGTCACTGTCGATGCACAACTTCTCGGCACTGGAAGAAAGCAATGAGCCGTAAATCAAGTGTGTGTAAAGTTCATCCGAATATTCAACAGGCGCATATCGATATTTGTCACAGCCCTAAGCTCAGCAGTTGCTAGCTTCTACAATTGTCACTAGATTTATTGCTATTTTGAACGCGCGCAGACAGTTGCTGGAACGATTTGCATAAAGGATTTGGAGCTCTAAGCCAGTGTAATAGCCAGGTGTGTGGCACGTTGGAGATGCTATCTTTCCTGACGAGTTATGCTGCAGATTTTGTACCGTAGTTAGGATAGCGAGCAAGTCCATGTCCAAGAATAAAAGAAAATGCGCTTATGGTAAAAAAATTCAATGCAATAAATAGTCCGCGATGGCCTAAAAATTACGGAGAGCTGTCTGAGACAAACAAACAATATTGCTTTGTGTGTTTCATTCTTCAATCAATCAATCATATCAATTCGGTGATATGTGAAAACATCCTAAAGGAAAACGTGAACTAGAGCAAAAATTCAAGTATACGAGAAAACAGCAGAAGATGGAATTTTCCTGGTTAGAATTCAGTTCTGCAAAGGGATTCTGAAGATACACAAATTTGGCTCAGTCGTAACTACGCGGAACTGTTTATCAAAGACAAATTTTCATTTTTTCAGTCACTTACATGTAATTGCTAAATGTAATTTTGCGCTTCATGGTAAGATATATACAGGGTGTCCGTAAAGTATGTATACACTGTTTGATCGTAAATATCTTTCTTCCTAACAAGTCTTTTGCCTTTAGGTACCGTTTTGTAGAGCTGGCTTCAACTTAGATTTGCAGCATAGAACGAATCACCCATCTCTCTTCATTAATGTAGGATTACGGTAGAAACTTCAAAGAGGGTTTTGGGCCATGAAAGGCCATGTTTTGCCTCAGAAAAAGAAACAGAACAATCTGAAAGCTTTTACACTAGCCTAATTAGAGTTGCTGATTATAACTGTAAAGTTCCCAACTTATTATGATGCTTCATTGAAGAGTTATGCCAGGTAAGAAGTAGCGGCCATTTTTTCAATGTTCCTAAAAAGTGCGGTTACACCGCTTAGAAAGCTTCGCAATCTTGTGAATAATTGAGTATTGAACTCAGCGTCCATAAAAACCCTATTACACAAGTTTTCACATTTTTCCACATTGACAATATGTTTCAAGTTTCTACCGTAATCCTACAGTGACGAAGAGCGGTCGGTGATTCGCTCCATACTGTAAATCTAAGTTGAAGCCAGCTCTACAAAGCGGTACCCTGAAGCAAGGCAAAAAACTTGTTGGAAAGAAAGATATTAACGATCAAACAGTGTATACATACTTTACGGACACCCTGTATAGGGCTAAATGATGCATTATTACTCAAAATTGGGGACAAATGGGACTGCTCGCTGGACTACGGTAGGATGTATCTATGAAATAATTCAGTCAAAGATCATGCGTATATTCGGTGATATGGTAACTTTAAGATTAACTCAATCAAAGACCATCACCACATTTGTGAATGCAGTTTTTCTTTCAGTACCTTTTTTCTGAAATATTAGTTTTCCTTCAAGAAAAGGAAGGAAAGTTTTTATAATCACAGCACACTATTAGTCGTCATTATTAACAGATAAATAAAAAAAACACTCACACATTCGTTCGCTTAACCGGGTGGAAGTTGTTCGAGCGAGGGGTGGGAAATTCTTCTTTTTTTTCGGAGCAGAAATTTTGACTACAGTTCAAAATAAAAAAAATATCTTCCCGGGACTTCCATGTCAGGTAAAAGGGTTAGCTAGTCCCTTAGGCTGATGTGTAGCGGGTTTACATTGGCTTACTCTAATATTTATTATACATAGTTATATACAAAAGGGGAAGGAGAAAGGGGAAGAGGGCACCGGCTTCTGCCGGCGGGCGGAGGTCACTGCCAGAGGTTGGCTGCCTTCGGCCAACCTCCTTCTCAGCAGCTGTTGTAGCTAGCTGCGTCCCGACAGACTTATACCGCGTGTGAACCTCAAAAAATTCAAGACAAAAGTCTATAGATCAGAACCAGGCCGCTTGATGTCCTCTACTCCATTACAAATATTTATGTAATTCTAAGTCCCAAAAGATTCGACAGAAATCTTCTCTCAAGGAGAAGGAAAATGGTGCAAAAAGCGGTTGTTTTCGCTCAGTCAACAGATTCTTCTATGACATGATTCCTCGTCGAATTGACGCTTTGTCTTGATAAAACTTTATAGAAGGTAAAAAATGACAGGGTGAATCAGCATCAAAAACAGCAGAATATCTGATATTTCTTAGGGTAAAAATGGCTTACTTCATTGGTCTTTCGCAATGGGTTTTTGGGACACAGGATTTCAAACTTTCAGTCAAGTCACTCCGAACCGGAAACAAACCGCTATGTATCTGTTGATTTTCAAAAGTAATCAACAGATAGAACAAGCACACCCTAATAATGTTGTATGAAACGGGAAATTCTTACAATCCCAAAAGTGCTACTTAAAGAGTGGAATTTTCTATTTTTCTTCTAGCAAACGGCCCGTTACAAATCTTTTTGGTGCCATACAGACAAAGTGCCTAATTTTTCGAGTACTCTATGTACTTGATTAATTGAAAATTTATTCATTTATCAAATTCATAAAGTGTTTCTTCTTCGTTAGCGATACCTAATTTGAAATTATTAGGTTGGTGCAAAAGTCTTTTCGCACCAAATTCGAAAATTCATAACTGTTGAATTCTCAACGAATTTACAAGTTCCAAATTTTGCATAAGAAAGGAACTCATGTTCTTTGCACATGTATCTGAACTGTTCGTTAAGGTGTACAAAAGGAGATAGAAACTCAGAACCAAAATCACTCAAAATTTGAATTTTTCGTGTAGGGTCATAAATCGGAAACTTGCAACAAAAATCGGAGCTGTCGGTATTGTAAGTTCTTTCACCAGCTCTTTCTAACTGTGCAAAGTTCGCGCCGATTGAGCTTCTCTATGGAAAACTACGATTTTCCTGAAAAATGCCAAAATAAATCAAATTCGCATTTTATATTGCTTGCTCGAAAATCATAACTTTCAATAGAGGCCCTCAATCGGCGCAAACTTTGCACTTTTAGAAGGAGCTGGTGAAAGAACCTACAATATCGACTGCTCGATTTTTGTTGCCAGTTTCCAATTTTTTATGACCCTACACGAAAAAATCAAATTTTGAGTAATTTTGGTTTTCAGCTTCAATCTCCTTTATCTGTTCTCGGTAGCAAACGGTAGCATCCGTGCAAAGAGCATGAGTTCTTCTTTTATGCAAAATTTAGATTGCAGATTTGTTGAGAATTCAACAAGTTATGAACTTTTGAATTTGGTGCGAAAGTTTTGCACCAACCTAGTATTAATGAAGAATCGAGGAATCTTCCCCGATTTTGCAGTAAGCATTGCTTAACACCATAGAAATCAAGGATAACATGTCTGGTTTCAAAATCTTTATAACTCTTCATAGGCTTTGGAATGATACTTGATGATTGCATCTAATAAACAGTTAGACGTAAAAAACAAAGTCAAATTTGACGCACTCAAACGATACTGATGATGGGCCACCAAGAAAGCTGCACTACCGGTCTAATTTTTGGGCCCGAAACCGGTCGTGTGTGAAATTCATGTATATAATTTAAATTTTCGTTTTCCCTGATCTTATTATATCTCATTCAATACACTCATTCTACAGGGTGCGGCAAAAGTCTGGGAGCCTAACTTTGCAGTACTGCAATTACAAAGTTATTGATGGTTTTGATTTCAATTTTATGCTACATAATGCTGCGGTCATCCTCTACAGAAAACACTTTATTTGGCTGGAAATGGCTGCCATATGTTTTTGTAAGAGTGGAAATTACCAAACTGCTACTCTTAAAGCGAAAAAAAACCAGATTTTTTGGTGTTTACAATTTTTGCTATAACTAGAGATGCTGTTAATATTTTACAAAACTCCGATGCACACAATATAGAAGAAGCTTTGCGCTATTGTACCCTAGTTTTGCTTTTGCAAGGAGCTGTTCTTGCATGAACGGAAAATAAAAGTTTGCGAATGTTACCTACGTGCCAGTGGAAGTCCGCCTTCAGAACAAATTTAAAAGCTGTGAAATGCTCAACAGGCACTGGGACCAAGGTTGTATTTCTTGCATACGTCTTCTAAATTAGAATCTATTGAAATTCGGCCATGGGAACACTTTTTATACTTTCTAAACGACATTTTTAAGTTTTTATTCGCGCAATTGTCGCCAAAATTCCGGTACGCGACGTACACATGCTTCTAATTAAAAATCCAATATTTTTATTCCTAAGCAATGCAAAAAATTCTTTTGGGAGTATGTTGTAGACAAAAGTTTGCTCTATCACGCTGCGCATTTTCCATTGTATAAAAAGCAGTTATTGTGAAGGCGTGGGGCGAATTTCATTACGACTACCTGCGTGCCATGACAGGTGGACTTTCCAAGATTTTGCAGGGCTGCGTGGAAGCCAAAAGAGGCAGTTTTGCAATTCAAGAACTGAGCTGTATCTGCAATGGTTCGAATTATGTGTGCGCCAAATTTCTCGTTTCTAGGTACTTCCCTTCTCGTTTTTTACGAAAAAGTACTACGCTCCCAGACTTTTGCCCCACCCTGTACTCTATGAGAGATGCACAAAAATTACGAAATCATTCCCAAGGATGACAAAACTCGAGAGAGCAATGTTAGAGATCTAGTAGCAAAGAGCACTCGTATAGTTTTCCGAAAACGCCTTTACAAGACCTCAGACGAAGATTATAATCACATTATTCTAAAAAAAATTTCTACTCTTAAGAAATGAGAATGGTGAGAGGGCAGCAGTGTACTGCCGCAGTCTTCACGCTTAAAAACTTTCGAAGGGAAGAACAAAAAGTCGTGTGACTTTAAGACTACTCAGAAGTAAGGCTTTTTGGAGTGTTTCTCAGGGTTGTCTCCTTGTAAATAATGATAGAGATAAAGTCACAAACAAGTTTTGTAAGGAACCCTGAAATACTAGGAAAGCAGCATGACCGACATTGACAGAATTACAAAGAATATGTAGATTGTATTTCGCGTGATTCATGCAATTTTTCGGATTAATGAGAGAGAGAATGAAGGCAACCAAATTCGGTTCACAACACAAAATATCTAGAGTACCTAAAAACATGGTAATGCGTAGAGCATCATTAAACCCTTGCACTTTTTATTGTTCACAAAATCGCATGCCGGTAAAATGCAGTTCACAGCTGCTGCCACTAGAATAGAATTCCTTATAGGTGTTGTTTGCGCTGTGATACCCTGCAAAACAAATGGAGTTTGTTATGGTAGAGAAATCTAGCTAATTACTCAGTCTAATTCGTAAAGGATAGAGGAATTATTGAAGTATTCAAAAACGCAACTTAGAAAGTAACTATTATAACAGTGTAAGAAGGGGGGAGAGAGGGGGAGACTTAATGAACAGTGTGGAGTGTGGATTAGTAAAAGTTCGTCGACAGCTCGTTCGACAAAATCGACCATATGAGTGACAAGAATAGATAAAAATGCCCCAGTCCGTTGGAAACATTCCCAATATTCATCTTTCACATATAGGCTAATGCATGACGATCATCACAGAGCACATGAGGCGCAGGGGTTACAACGGCGGAGATACGCGTGCGTCGAATTCGCGCCCGTTCAACTATTACTGCTTTTGTGCTTTCGTTCTGCAGTAGCTTTTACTTACAGAGCTTCAGTTCCGAGGCTTGGGCTGAAGCCAGCACAAGCGAGAGTGCGATTTTAGCGAGGGTTGCTTTGGGATGCACCAATGTGCAACCAATCGGTTGCTGCACCGAGGGATCCAATAATTGCACCGAGCAATGTAAACGGAAGCCTGTAGATGACTTACTTTGAGAGAAGAGCGATAAAAGCCCTCGGAGCGTTTTTCACGTTACTTATCTCACGACATACCAAAAATGATCCAAATCATGATATTAGTGTGATAACCGTTAAAATGTCTATATGTAAGATAATGGTGAACAAAAACTGCACAATTCTTTTCGACAGTTTTCGATAATTGAAACTCAATACCCAACCTATTATACGCAGTTTCCACCGGATACTTCTTCAGAATAGCGTAATCATAAAAAATAACAAAGTATTATCAAATGTCTACCGTATCACCATGGATGTGGGCATAATGTATACTAAGACATTCGTCTCATTGAGCTAAAGCCAAATCTTCTCGCAGATTCCAAATAACGTTGTTTTAGAAGAACTTATAGCTAAATCCCGCTTGTCCCGCAAATCCCGCAAATCCCGTGAAACCGCGGATTCGGTGAATCCCGACACCCCGAATCCCGAAAATCCCGCAATTTTGGCCAAATTCCACCGCACAACTGTAGGAGAAAGTCAAGAGGAGTTCTCTGGTTGAAGTATGCCAATTACTTTCGTCTCAGAGATTTGATACATGCATGAATTTGCTAAAATTTGAGACTCTTTGTTTCGCTTGCACTTATGAGTGCAATGTTTGATGTCAATAAGCTCATTGAATTCGCAATAAACACACGATATCTCTTACAAAGCGCCCATGAATTGACTGAATGTAACAAAAGGAATAGGAAAAGTACAAGAAAGGGCATCAAGCAGACTATTGAAAGGTTTATGTTTGCCACCGAATTGGCGCATGCTGTGTCCGGCGAGCACCACTGCGCACTTGGAGCAGCCTCAATCCGCACTTGGAGCAGGGTTGCTGCCGTCAACTGAATTTTTCGGAGGGTCATAAGTAGGCGAGGAGAAGGAGTTGGTGCGGTAAAAAAAAGTTTGTAGGGTTTTGAATGCAGATTAAGGCTCTGTAAACATTGTGAGAAAATATAATACATGATGAGAGAAATGGTGGCTTCCTAGATGGTTCATAAGACACCTAATTGTGAGAAGAGTTTGCTGCTTCCTCATCCATAACTTTTTCACGAATTTCCATACATATTTCCAACTCCCTATCGCATATATACACACCAATTTTTTTTTGACAGACCATTTCATCTTCGCTGTAAACTAGCCTTTTGTTTACTTCGCGACACTTTTTCAAATTTTCGCGATTGTCTGAAGGCATGGGTATACAATACCACCCGTAATTTGTGAAAAAATTTGGCGGCGGCACCTAACTCGCGCGGCGCCGCCGCAGTTAGGTGGCAAGCGCCGCGTGGCGCGACAAAGTTAGGCGGAAAAGCGGCACTTGCCGCCTAACCTTGTCGCACAACGCCTAACTTTTTTTTTATAAAAAAGACCTTATCTTGATTCAACATTTATGAATTCTATATATAACAGTACCATTCAACTCAGCTCGGCTAGGCGCATCTTCCAGTATACAGATGTGCCTTGTTGTAGGATATAGGTTTTTTTCTTGGAATTTTAGTGTAAATGGAACATTCAGTTTGCTGATTCCAGAGGCTAAATACACATTCTGTTGAGCACTGCAGAAATAAGGTGGGTATAGGTTAAGAGCTCATTCTGCACGGATATGTGTAAAATTGGGCTTTTCTCGGCGAAATATGACGGGTCCCAAAATGCAGGAAGACAAAGGGGAATGGTTGGAAATTGCATGAGAAGCACATATCGTGGAATGCCGCGCGTGCTGTGCAATGTACAGTACCACCCACAAAACGGGAATTTCGCGAAATTCCAGAAATTTCGCGATTCCGAAATATCGTAAATTATGCAGCGCCACAACTTCCTT
This sequence comes from Cylicocyclus nassatus, assembly GCA_958299035.1. NCBI lineage: Eukaryota > Metazoa > Nematoda > Chromadorea > Rhabditida > Strongylidae > Cylicocyclus > Cylicocyclus nassatus. The sequence goes on along the minus strand of CATQJL010000223.1, from coordinate 72,674,383 downwards.
CGGAATGAATATATTCTAAATCCGAAAGCAGCATTGTCTCGATTTCAGTTTTCTTGAAACTTTCTGCGGACGTCTCTTCGCAAAGGTGTGAAGCAGCGCGTACTGCCCCAGTAGATTCAGAAAAGAATTTTCGATAGTACTTCTTTTGTAGATTATGGGGCGTTAGAAATTAGCCGCACACTTCTTTTCAAAGGAGATAGAAGGGCTGGTGACAGGAAAAATTTGTCGTTCTAAACTTTTCTCATTGTAACTTTAAAATATGAAGCTCTCTTGCTAAGCAGATGTGATTTTCGTAATCAGCAGGTCGGATAAAACTTATGGTTTTCCGAGATGTTTGGGTTCATTTTTTCTCGTTTTACGCTCTGAAGCTGGCCGATGGATTTGGTCAAAATGTTTATGCTCTTAAATTGCAAGGAAACTTCGCTTATAGAGGTTTTCGGACACACTTTTTACGAAAATCGTGGTCTTTGAGTAATACATGGTCTTTCTGCATAGATATGGTGAGGTAATCGTAACGGAGTCACGAAAGTGCGTAACTTTGCCCGCACTTCTAGCGGGCAAAGTGTGTCTGTCAGAGAACTTGCCCGCTTGCGTCTAGGGATTAAATTCACTGGGAACTGTGCCATCGAATGGCGAATGCCTCAGATTCCACTCTACAGAAATCGCCGAGTTACGAGCCTACGAAAACACATCCTCATGGATTTTGCCCAAAATCTAAAGATCGTATATTTCGCCGAAATTCCACCGTGAGTGCTTATGCAACACGTTGATCAAATCTTTTCACATCGTTAATGGATCTCATTGTGTTAGATTTGGTAGTTTGAGTTCTACCCACCGAAATAGCTTTGATATTCAACTGAGCAGCTGAAGCACAAGCAAACACCATATTCAATACAGTGGGAGTCTTTGGGCGAAGCGAACACAATATCCGCAATGCGAGTGTCATACAAGCACTCGCGGTGGAATTTCGACGAAATATGCGACTTTTACATTTTGGGCAAAATTCATGAGGATGTGTTTTCGTAGGCTCGTAACTCGGCGATTTCTGTAGAGTGGAATCTGAGGCATGCACCATTCGATGGCACAGTTCCCACTGAATTTAATTTCTAGACGCAAGCGGGCAAGTTCTCTGACAGACACACTTTGCCCGCTAGAAGTGCGGGCAAAGTTACGCACTTTCGTGACTCCGTTACGGTTACCTCACCATATCTATGCAGAAAGACCATTATTACTCAAAGACCACGATTTTCGTAAAAAGTGTGTCCGAAAACCTCTATAAGCGAAGTTTCCTTGCAATTTAAGAGCATAAACATTTTGACCAAATCCATCGGCCAGCTTCAGAGCGTAAAACGAGAAAAAATGAACCCAAACATCTCGGAAAACCATAAGTTTTATCCGACCTGCTGATTACGAAAATCACATCTGCTTAGCAAGAGAGCTTCATATTTTAAAGTTACAATGAGAAAAGTTTAGAACGACAAATTTTTCCTGTCACCAGCCCTTCTATCTCCTTTGAAAAGAAGTGTGCGGCTAATTTCTAACGCCCCATAATCTACAAAAGAAGTACTATCGAAAATTCTTTTCTGAATCTACTGGGGCAGTACGCGCTGCTTCACACCTTTGCGAAGAGACGTCCGCAGAAAGTTTCAAAAAAACTGAAATCGAGATTTCAAGGACATTCTGCATACCGAAAGATTTGTCTTGATGAGCTGAGCACAATGCATTTTTCGGATTCAGAAAATATTCACTCTAAAGAAAGTTACGCGAGTAGAATCTGGAAACGAGTGATTTTTCCAGAATTTACCAACGCTTTTTTTCTTTTAAAAAGAAATCTGCGGCAGCTTTCTAGTACGCTATAATGTACAAGAAGAGCACTATCGAATGGTACTTACTAGAATCTTTTATGTTGGATACGCGCTGCGTTACATACTTGCGAAGAGACCTCCTCAGAAACATTTGAGAAAACTGGAAACGAGATATAAATGTCATTAAGCATGTTGAAAGATTCGCATTGACGAGGTGAACACAATGCTGCTTTCGGATTTAGAATATATTCATTCCAAAGGAAGTTGTGGCGCTGCATAATTTAGATATTTCGGAATCGCGAAATTTCTGGAATTTCGCGAAATTCCCGTTTTGTGGGTGGAATGGAATATATCGTATCATTCCACGATACGTGCTTCTCATCGATTCCAACCATTCCCCTGTGTCTTCCTGCATTTTGGGACCCGTCATACTTCGCCGAGAAAAGCCCAGTTTTACACATATCCGTGCAGAGTGAGCTCTTAACCATAGATGCGATAGGGGGAGCCGGGCTCTCCCCAGGTGAAGGGGGTTTCGGCTGTTCCCGACCTTCCGGGGTATGTGAGTCGGGGGGGGGGGGGGGGGGGGGAGGAGGAGATAAAAGGTAAAAAAGCGTGGTATGAAGAGCTCTAATTTGTACCTTATTTAGGCACAAATTGAAAAAAATTAAAAATTTTCAAAAGAAATCAAAAAATTTTAAAAAAATTGATTATGAAGATCTGTGCTCCTGTTTCACTGCATCAACAAAAAACGAAAGCAATAAGGTTTATCCCAAAAGATGTACAAGTTAGGAACAACTTCATTTCTTGCACATCATCATCAACATATCACTATCGCTAACGTCAGAGACAAGTTCGCTGCCTGCTTCTTCTTTCTCCAAAAGGTCATCGGAGTAGAAGTAGAATTGCGCGCAAAAGCGTTCTGAGTCGAAAATGGATTTGAAACTTTCTTCTTCTTCTAAGCGCTTTTGTGATTTTTTTGGCCCTCTGGTAGCACCAGGAAGTCAGCAGGTAGGTGACCAGTTTCTTCATACCATCTTTTATGATATTTCAAAAAGTCATACGGTAACAGCCTGTCTGGACCTCTCATACCAATCCTTTAAATGAAGTTAGATAACAATATGTTTAGTAGAAGGTTGACAAATCTTAAGTATTTGCTTAGATGCTCTATCGTTGTACGACTTCTGCGTTGTGTTCTGATAACAGAGTAGATAGAAAATTTCTTTCTACACCTCTGCCGTGCTAGTCGGAATGGAAACTAGCTTTACTAGTAAGTCCATCAGATTTTTGCGGTAAGTAATGGGAAAAGAGCCAGATCACATATGCTTTCGCAACACGGGAATGAAATAGTGCATACTTTCTTGGGCCTTGTCGAACTCTGGCTTCACTTCCTCTGGCATACGTCCTGTTAGCTGATTAGAAAGCTGCTCAACTTCTTCTTTAACTGCATCTGCGGAATAGCCGAAAAAAGGAGGTACTATGCTGCGCGTTGGTTTTTTTTCAATATCATAGGTGATAATGTCACAAGGCGAATAACTTCCAAAAGCATAAAGCACAGAGTTGGGTATCGCACTCCAGCGGGGATCAAAGTGCAGTAACTATGCTTTGTACTAACACATTCCTTTTGTTCATTCCATGTTTGTGGATTTAGCAGCCTTGAATTCTTCAGCAACCTAAAGATCAGCAATGGAATTTCTGGACATTTCCTCATTGATACTAGACAATCTGCTTGGATTACTTATGCAGGAAATCAGAGAGTTTCCCTCAATTGTCAACTCTGTATCAATGTCGACAACATTTTCGTCGGCGTAAGATTCACCTTCTGCCTCGCTGTTGAACTGGAACACTTGCGAGTCATCTGTGATTTTGTAAAGTATTCTGCCTGCCGTTTCCTCTTCAAACTGCCAACCTTTCCAAAACATTGAGGGTTTTTTTTAATAACATGTTATTCTTCTGAATGTCTTAGGGCCGCATGCACTAACATCCCTGCGGCGAGGGGAGCGGCGTCTCCAATGATGAAAAAACCGCAGCGGCGTCCGCACGCGGTCCCTTCATAACAGGGGACGCCGCTCCCCTCGCCGCAAAAATGTTAGTGCATACGGGCCTTAGAGTTTTTGATTCATTGAAACCAACCATTCTTTACAAATTAAGTAAGGTAAGTCTAGAGCGTTTTCACGGAAGTGACCTTCTTCAGCACCAGGTTTAAGATTCCATAAATGGGCGGATTTTTGTGTGAAGGTGTGGAAATTCACCAATCTCCCATAGTTTTTTGAGTGTGTGCTAATAATGATGGCGTAACTGTCAATCAAAAGCGCATTTTTTACCAAAAAAACATAAAAATATAACAACGATAAGCACGCTCAAATAGACGCGTTCGCTCACGTTCCCGCTAGTGCTGATAACGATGTCAATCCACAGCACATTTTTTACTATTAACTTGCTCCACCTCGCTCTTATTAGGTGAATCAATCATGAATTTCAAAAGTCATAACTTCTGATTTTTCCAACCGATTTGACTGCTTTCACCTTTATGTGAAAGGGTAAGTCTTCCTTTTATGATGACATCTCAGCTGCTCAGTATTGGTCATCTGTTGCATAGATAGGAGCGATAGAAGAAAAATGGTAAAAATTTTAATTTTCTGTGTAGGGTCATAAAAAATCGGAGACTTGCAACAAAAATCGGAGCAGTCGGTACTGTAGGTTTTTTTCACCGGCTCTTTCTAACAGTGCAAAGTTTGCGCTGATTGAGCTCTCCATGAAAAGTTATGATTTCCCTGAAAAATGCCAAAATAAATCAAATTCGCCTTTTATTGCTTGCTCGGAAATCATAACTTTTCATGGAGACGCTCAATCGGGCAAACTTTGCACTGTTAGAAAGAGCTGGTGAAAGAACCTACAAAACCGACTGCTCCGATTTTTGTTGCAAGTTTCTGATTTTTTATGACCCTACACAAAAAGTCAAATTTTGAGCTTCTATCTATGCAACAGATGACCATTACTAAGCAGCTGAGATGTCGTTATAAAGAGCATGACTTACCCTTTCACATAAAAGTAAAAGCAGTCAAATCGGTTGGAAAAATCAGAAGTTATGAATTTTTGAAAATCGTGCGCAAAAACTTTCGAGACGACCTATACGATGTGTTGGCTTTTATGGGTCACCGAAGCAAATGATTTTTAGAGCCGTGAAGCAAAGAAGCCCTAACATGCTGTATACCATTCGAAAGCTGAGATCATGGAGAATCGACTTAGACCGTCGACTTTTTCCTAGGTCTTCTCTGCCGCGAGATATGAGGGATTTTATGTGCTTCAAAAATTAAGTGATTTTGTGTCCTCACTTTCTGCTCTCCAAATGAGTGTTACGAGAAAGTCGACGGTCTACGTTTGTTAATGAAGACATGCTCTTTAACACAGATAGATAATCAGCAGTGATTGGGTCTTCATTTGGTAGAAATCTGCTGTTGAAAATGACCATGTTTTCAGGTAAAATGCGGTGTTTCTCTCGGTAGAGGGGGGCTAGAAAGAAGCCGACGGTCTAGGTCGAATCCGCTTTTCCTGAGCTTTCGAATGGTATATAGGATGCTGGGCGAAAAAACTAACCAGTTTTCAAAAAAGGGGTGGAGATATTTACTATTAGCTTGCTCCAACCCAGCTCCACCAATGTATTGGCTTCTATCGGTTACCGGAGCAAATGATTTTTGAAGCCGGGAAGCAAAGAAGCCCTAACATGCTGTATACCATTCGAAAGCTGAGATCATGGAGAATCGACTAGACCGTCGACTTTTTCCTAGGTCTTCTCTGCCGCGAGATATGAGAGATTTTATGTGCTTCAAAAATTAACTGATTTTGTGTCCTCATTTCTGCTCTCCAAAATGCTACGAGGATAAATAAATAATATAAATAAACATAAATACCATTTAGTAAATTTATGAATGTACTAAGGGACGAGTGGCGTAGTGGTATGAGGCGCCGCTATGACGAGATCGAATCCAGGTTCGATACCCGCCCCTGGGCCAATCAAGCCCTCTACCCTCCGGGGCTGGTAAATTGGTACCAGAGTAATCTGGGAGGATAAAAGCACTGACTCGGAAACGGCTGGCCCCCGCAAGTCACTGTAATAGGCTCGCACGCATACAATTGCCTCTTCGACTATGAAGTTAGTGTGTGCGTTTGGCGCATGCCCTCAGAGGGTATTGAAGACGCCGAATCCTTTATCCTTTATTATCCTTTATGAACGTACTTGTTGTTTGAGGTACTTAGCCTGCAAAACCTTTTAATAACGATTTTTATCATATCCTCAGAGTACAATACCAATCTCAGCCCAGGTGAAGGGGGTCATGGGAGTTTGGCCTCAAAGTGAAGGGGGTAAGATCCATCACTCCCCCTATCGCAACTATGCTCTTAACCCACGTGAAGAGCCCTGCGCCTAGGTATATGTCTTGTGATCGTTGGTGATTATTTGTCGTTAGCTTTTTTAATTTAGAATACGAAACGAGTTGTCCGTTTGGCGTAGCATAGCAGATGAGTGGCCTAATGTTTACAACTTGAAATGTCGGCAACCACGCTACATTAAATCTTTGCTTCATTAAATCTAGCTTTGTAGGCCTTTGCAAAAAAACGCATCTCTAGCAAACTGAGAAACAGATCGAGTTCGGAGTTCGTCAATTAGTAAACTAAAGCGTTGTTTGTTTAACAATCGCGCAGTACCAGATATGCATTTGATGCGTATGTGGTATTGCATAGAAAAATGATACTGCAAGCTTTTTATGGAAATAGAACACAAACGCAAACGCAGTATGTCCACTATCATTTTGTTACCATGAAAATTTATTGAAAAAATGTACATGTTCTATATACATGCAAAACTTGGCTATCAGGGCTCGACGCGAGGTGGCTTTCCGAAAATGCAGAGAACGAAACCACCCTGATTTTTCGCAAAGTTTTACGAAGTTCCCTTTGATCCTTATCCGAGTTATCGGAATCGAAAAAACAACAAAACGTCGACTAGAAATTAGTTTCAAATTCACAAAAACGATACCCCTTTTGGTTTTTGTCCCAAAAGCGATGTATATAGCTTGCTTATAAGCCACCTGTGCAGAGCTCTGTTGACTATTCAACATCATAACAAGAGTACGCTAGACTAAGCGTTGTAATTTGGGAGATTCATGCCAGAACTCTCCGCTCAGTATGTCTTTACAAACAGAGCAATTTTTCAGCGAAGCAAATCTTTCAGCTGGTAATCTTGTAAGATTTTTTCCTGCGCATCTCTTTGCGCAATGGCGACAGAGTTCCATGCATTCGGTGTGGTAGTTTGCGTGAGTTTCACAGCTTCTGTGGCACTGCAAAAGCGTTTAGATGGTTGCAGACATAGATTCACGTAAACGAAATATAGAACTCAAACAAACCTCATGTAATGGGTCCTTATCGCCGAGTTTCGCAAAATAGAGAGGCACCAAAATCAGTAGAGGAAGCAGAAGTTTCCCTAAGCACATCGTCCGCTGGAATACGTCTTCAATAATACGGGTGCTCTAACGATATTTTATTCTTATTTCAAAGAGCGCTTCCTCAAATTTTTCGAATGACCTCATCTTAAGTGGGAAAAATTGTACTGCTCCTCGCATGTTAAAAGCAAATTTATTTGCTCATGTTTTGCGGTAATAGAAAAAGTCATAATTGTTAGCATTGAATAACAGTTACATAACAGATAAAACAGCCAATGTGATGAAGAGTCAACAACAATTGCTTCGTATATAATGACGAAAATTATTTTTCGAGTGGATACGCATTTCAAGTAGGTAAAGATTGTGAAATGGTTTCAAGCGAATAATAATTGTCAAGTACAGAATGAGGGGTATATTGGTTTGTTCTGGCAAAAGCAGATATATAGCATACCAGTGAAACCCGCAGCCGTACTAGGCTGTCCTGAAAGTCCTAAAAACTTGGAACTTTCTAATTCAAAATGTTTTTCAAAATAAACTTTTCTGAACAACTTAAGTCTCAAAGAGCGCATGTATGCCGACTTTCTAATATTTGTTTTTTTTTTTCGCTCAGCGCGGACGAAAGAGCCCCTTGGCTGATGGTATTACTAATTGCTCTTGCTTCACTTTAATGCATAGAGAGATATCGAGCATTTTCATTGTGGCGTAGAATATCGTGGCTCTAAAGAATCTTCAAACTTTGAAGGCAATTTTGTTAAGTAAGGCAATTTATACTTTAGGAAGAAAATGTGCATATGCTAGCCCACACAGCGAAAAGTTCCTTTAAAAACATTTTTTTGAACATGACTGCACGTTTTCGCACTTTCTGCTTTGATTCTTGAAAATATAAGACTGGTGGGGTTTGAACAAAATACAGTTAGTTTCAAAATTTATAAAATTGCAATAAGGCAAGTCTTTTGGAACAGCTGCGTTAAACAGAAGGCAATCAAAAAAGGGCAGAACTTTCGGAACAAACTAGCGTTTTATGAAGCAACAAAAAATTACCTTAAGATTCGACTGACGCTAATCTCACAATTTTCGCCTTCTTTGCATATCTCCGTGCTAACGCTGGGACCAAAAAATCACTATCATGATTTTTTTGCTTACAGCAATGATAAATTTTGAAATAAAGGCCAACGCAGGAGGAGCACATTTGAAAAGTTAACCAAATTTGGTAATGCTATGCCTGACAATGAGTCAACTACATTATCAACATCATCTAGCTCTCTCTGGGTATTAGTCTCACAGCTGCTGTCAAATTGCTATCATGAGAAGGAGAAATCATCAAGTTTGATAAATCAAAGAATAAGCAAGTGACAGTCAGAGAAAGGCGAATAAAATAAATTTGGTGCTTACTCCCCTATATACACTATCCCTTATATACACCACGTACAATCTCAACGTTTTGGGTTTTGTGCATACGAATAATATGACAATAATTCTCGTGTCGCACTTCCGCCCTTTTGAAACATATTGATGACACCCACATGCTCTGTCTACGAGTTTTTTTTTCGTTTTTGTGGCACATGAATGTTTGGTCTCGCCAATACTTCATCAGTTATTGAGAAGTGACACTAAGCTTTACAATTTTTTGGATAGACTAACACTGAGTACAGAGTTTCTGGTTTCAGTGTCAGTGCATTTGCTTTGTAGACTACGCCGAAAGCACAGATAAGACATTCAAGAAAAGTGTTGTTCCTGAGGGAAAAATGTGTGTGTACATGGGTCGCTATTTTGCTCAAAGTAAGCATATATAAATGGAGATTAAGACACAGAAAAAGGACACAGATCACCCTTTATCAGTAGCGTACCGAGGGGGGGGGGGCGGGGGAGGCACGCGCCTCCCCCCCCCCCCGAGAATGGGTCGCACAATTTTGAAAGTTACTTATATGGGTTATAAAAATGTGCAAGTGGCTTGTTTATACTTGTAAATAATTAAAATAATTTTTAAAATTTGTTAAGAATTCAAATTAGCCTTGTAAAAAAAATTTTTTTCAGAAGCGTGGCTGATGCCACGCCCTCTTTTTCTAAGATTTTGGGGTCAGGGACCCGTAAAAACTTTGAAAAGCACCCCTAAAATTTCGGAGTGCGTGGCTGACGTCACGCACTTTCATCCAGAAAAATTTTTTGTCACCCCTCCCCCTCCGAGCGGAAATCCTGTGTAATGTTTGATTCAACGGCCTTGGCGGCTGGAAGGCGAAGCTTTGTGATCTGAGGCCGCTCGCGCTCACTACGCAGTCTGCGTCTCTTTCGCGCGCGTGATCATTAATCGTGATCTGATCATTATCTAGATCATGATCGTGATCTGACCATTATCTAGCCTTTATTAGGTACGAAGCCCCGCTTTGGAGGGCAAGCGTTAGGCGACAAAACGTGCAAAACGCAATCAACGTAAAGCCCGTAAGTCAAAACTATGTGCAGTTTTTTTGATGGCGTCGAGTAATGTATCGGCCCCGACCCCCACCCCCCTGTTTTTGGCGGAAGAGACGTTTTACACGGGGAGTTAACTGGGGTCCAAAAAATCGGGCTTGTCGCCTAACGCCCTACACCCCCCCCCCCCCCGCTTTCAGCCGCCAAGCCAATTCAATCAAAGGGTATTCAAGCAATATTGCACAAGATACTATACAATGTGTACGTGGCTTGCTTGAGATGTGTCTGAAGTCATTAATAATTTAACCATGCGTTAATAGCTAACAAGTCTTGTAAATCTCTTCGATTCTAGACGCAGCAAAGTATAATAGTTTTTGATGAGGCATACAAGTCCTTAATGCTGAGCCAACAAATTGGCTCAATAAGGTCAAATATGTGGCCCAACATGATATATTATAACATTTTTGTTTAAGTGCTTATGCGCGAATTCCGTCACAAAACAGTTTAGATGACGTTTGCGCTTATCCCTATTCCATTCAGCAGCTCACCGATATTTGCACTAGTGTATATCAGCTCATGGCGCAAAGATCAACACTGATGTGCACATGATCTTATTGACGAGTCTTCTATTATTCATCAAAGGCTACATACAGAATACATATGTGAAGGATTTTTTCATTATACAAGCCTATACAGAAAGTATGATTTTCTGGCACTCAGTCGTGGTTTGGCGCAATTTCTGGCCAAGCTAATTAGGCTTATAATGATTGATGCATGTTGCTTATTCTTGAGCGACAGAAAAGGTGTAAAATTCTTTGAGACATATCATTTGATAGAGCAAAGGAAGCTCTACAAAATAATGTTTGAACAATCTTAAAAGTTTGGTACGCTCAAAAATCGAATCTCTGCGGATTAGCTATGCATATGTACACTTGCTGTATTTCTCCATGGCTAGAAGTCAAAAAAATTCGGCATGTTCTAGAAATTCAATGCTGGATTGTCCCGACATACTTTGTATTACAGGCCTTTGGAAGTATTATAAAACGACGAATTTTCAGCCTTTTTGAGCGTTGAATCTAAAGAATCAAAATTTAACATAAGAAATTCGGAAAAAGCGACATTTTCGAACTTTTGGCCTACTTTTACTTCCCATTTTCTAGTTACGAAAAAAATATGGCAAGTGTAGCTATGTATATCTTATGTGTATAGTGTTCGCTTTACGAAGTCGGGAGTTCACGGGATCATTTCAGGTGGAATTCTGATTTGTGTGTATTCCAGTTTTCCTAAAATTCTTTCGCAAACTTTACATAAATCGAACTTTTTTCGAATGTTCATACTCGCAGAGCTCGCTTTGCTCTATCGAATAATATATTTCTTACGTTACCATATCTTTTTATATCATCTCTGCTGCCTTAGGGAACATGCGTTAACTCCGCATCAACCTAATAAAGGAAGTGGTGTTCCTGGTCTGGAATTGGGTCGAAACAGCGAAAAAATTAGAAGCTACTCAAGTATCACACGGTCTTCAAAAGGCAGAGTTATTATTGTTGATTTCGTGTATGTCTGCAGCTCCCATGGCACTTTTTCACAAATTTGGAAGGACTTCGTGAAGAACAATTAGTGTTCAAGCTGTTTGAAGTGTTTGTATGAGAACGACACATAAACAAGGTATTAGGCATTTTACATCCATGGTGCTAGTAGCTGTGTACTTGGTCATCCTCTAAATCTTAACAGTGTATCCTAGCTCAGAGTAACTTGAAAAGCATTGTCGTTTTTTTGCCGAGAAAAAAGATTAAGCGCGACCATAACTACTACATTGCAGATACCCATTCTCAATTTGTAAGATGTTGCTCTTTTGGTATACACCTGAGGCAGACTAAACGTTAAGGAGGTTTCTTGCTGTTTTCTTCCTCGAGACTTGCTATGACTCATTGCTTGAACTGCTTCTTCAAACTTAAGAGAATACATGTCGGATCTGCATTCTTCTGAGTGTGAAAGATTTATATGGATCTCAACTACAGGGATCAGAGTACGACGGCAGATGCACCATCTTATGCCCTCATCGTAGTCATTTTTCTTCCATTTCGTAAAGCTAGCAAACCAATGCGAGTTATCGTACTTCTTCGGACGCATTTTGTATCTTTCGAAATTCATTAATTTGTCCTAGGACCAACTGAGATGTTCAGCTTTTCCAAGAAAGGAAGATTGATTGCACAGAAATTTCCTAAAGTGTATTTCCATTTGTTTAATCGAACTTGTACAACATTCTGCGTACTTGCAATTGATTATCAGATCAAGAGACTTTGCACTCGCAAGCTGTTCTGCTCCCACTCCAATGTTTTCATTTTCTTGCGTCTAAGAGTTTTTTTGCCTTGAATTTGTGGTTCGTGTTCTCCAGTAGTGTGGAATTGATACTATAATTGTTTTGACATCTCCGACAATTGACCGGAACTTCCGCTTAGAACGTTTTGGAAAGTTCAGCAGGGTCGCTGCGGAAGTTACGTAAACGTGCTACGAAAGCTCCGAAGAATGCATCACAACAGCAAACGAGAACACCAAGATTTGGACCTTAATCTATTGACTGCAACTCCCTCACTATCCTCTGCTCTCTAGTTGTTGGCGAGACAACATCGTAAGAGATGACAAGTTCAAAAACCTGCGGATGTACTGGCATTAAGGTGCTAGGGAGCTGGCATTTTTCGGAATTCCAGCATTTTGTAAAGAGTCTTGCGGATCATCCCGTTTTTAACCAGTACGACGTGAAAATCTTGTGGAAGTTCACATTTTCAATGTTTCCACTTTTGTATAGTAAACAAAATCCTGTGAGACCGCTGCAAATTTGACTCTTGCGGAGTCTCGATAAATTGTCTGAGATGAATAAAATCAACAATTTGGTGAAATGGGATATACAATTATAATACTTTGATTTCTCAGGACGTGTTCACATGCACGGAATCTCGCTATAATCATTAGCTAATCTGTCAAACCAGTATGAGTTGAATGCGCACACAAGCAGTGTGTATCAGGAATTAATCACTCAATGGTCTTTTAACTAGCTTATATTAACAATAAGAGTTGAACATTCCTTAGACAGTTTATGGGAAAGTTTCTCGGTTCACCTGGGAAAGTGCCTAAAGCCGTCGGGAAGCTCTGCCCGGGAACCCATTCTTTGCGACTTTCCGAGGATCTATTTACAGATTTATTTTTTATTATTATATTATATTTATTATATTTACATCTATTTCAGGTTTATCAATTTATTTTATTATTTATTTTTTCATTTATTTCCGTGATCGCATATGACACCTACGCATGAAATGATAGAGCAGTATCATGAAGTACGAAATCATCGGCAGGTTCGCTCGTTTCAAATTCCTTAGAAATTCATTATGGGTATTTTCCGAGGAGATCCTCAGGACGTTCATGAATGCATTGCCCCTGAGGTCAAAGTTTCCGGAGAAATCCCATTTTTGTGCTTCCACTCTCCTCGCTAAATCAAACCCTCGGAAAGTTTGCCAAAATCGCTTGTCTCGAGAAGTTCCTGTGAATTGTCTGAGTCAGAAAGGATCACATTAAAATGGAAGAGTCAAAAGCAGCAGCGCTTTGTAACACTCTTTGAAACCGTGGTACTTATAGCAGCTTTTTACCGCTGCGCTTGAATGTTGGTCAAAAGAAAGCAGAGAATGTTAGATGGTTTGTTCTAGCTAAACAAAATCTGTGCTATTCGAGAGTCTGCGGAGCTATGAATTTTGTGGAGCAATACAAATGGGCGAAATTGATTTTTTTTTTCACTTCACTCAAAAATCATTTTTTTGGTACACACTTTCAACTCAGCACATTTTTGCTCACTCAAAATGAAGGATGTCACAAAACTTACGTCCATGATCGTTTCGATTTTGAGACTTCTAGTCAAAACTCAAGGATTTTTTTTGCAAAAAAGCTACCTTTAAAATCTACATGATTTCTTTATTTCAAATTCAGATAGAAGACATTTACGGTTTTTCAGGAATTACGCGGACGAGCTAATAACCCGACAATTTCTAACCCAATCTTATTCTGGTTTTTTCATTGATTTGATCTCACTGCTTCGTGTTTCTATGAGAAAAGCCCGTATAAGTGTGACATTGGGGACTTCAATCATCTGTAAGAATTCTTGTAAAATTATGGTAATTGTAGCTGCTTATGTGTTTTTTCAAAAATCAACACTATGTTTTCTTTCAAAACCCTCAAATTACTGTTTTGCCTTATACGCTTAACAGTAGAATATAACGACTTGCTTGCTGATTCAACAAAGCATTCTCCTCGGCTCAGCGAAAAAGTTGAGGTTGAAACTTCATGCCTTTGCCGTCTGCGAAATAGTTTAAGGCCAACAAACTCTAGCCTTGTCGTATCTTGTAAACAGATTTGCACAGATGTAGAATTAAATAGTCACAATTTACGTCTGGCTCGCTCTCACACCTCCCACAAAAATATTTCATCTCTATGGTATCTTATCACGATTCGGATGTCTGCTGCATGTGGTGCAGCACGCTGCTTTGAAGGATCATTTTGACTTTACAGAAACTCTTCCTTTAGTCAAAGTTATCAAGCCAAAAGCCCAAGCTCCTAATTTTCAAATGACTCTGTAGGGTTGGGCCACCGACATTTGCTCAAGAGATGTGAGGATAAATCGTACAGGAGCTGCAACGAAGCGCGGCAATGCGAACGACGCGCGCGACATCGCAACTTTTCTTTGCTACGTTTCAAAGAAAAAAGCCCTAGCATCAATAATGATGTGTACCCTGTGTAACATAGATACTTTACGATACTATTAGAAACAGAGCCCTTGTTCCTATCTTTCAAGAGAGCGCAGAAGTTCTTCTCAAGTATTATACAATTGAAGAAGATCAAGTACAATACATGTTATGTGATGAAAAATTTGTATTGATCGCAGTGTTAACATCAAAAACATAAGTTCGATCATTTCTTCATCTACATATTCTGAACATATTTTGTCCATCGACAGCCATTCATCTCTGAGTTTTGAAAAAAACCAGCGTTTTTTTTTTTTTGAAAGAACTCAAAATGGTATATATGCTACATTTTGTATCTGATCAATTATCAATTTAATCCTACATGCCATCCCTGATTATTAAACCAGCTAACTGAAACTCTGGAAGATGCTAATTTTCACGCTATTCATCGGGCTGATTCACTCCAGCATCATTCCAATCACCTAAAATTTTATCAGCTCAAGACATTGTTTCGACGTGAGATTCGGGTCACACCTCGCATTTTGGACTGAACAATTAGTATTTTTATCTTCCTTTTTTTCTTGCTGACTTTGTTTTCGACACCACCAGTAATTGGATCTTCCTCCCCGAGATCGGTTTTTTAGTAGGATGAGATGGAGGTTGAGCAGTAATTAGAACAAGTCAAAATTGCGTAATCCTAACAAAGCTTTTGATTGCTTTTTTTTTATGAAAAAACAATGGATCGTAACATCGAGAGAAGATGGAGGCGCACAGAATTCGCAGAGTGTGGGCTTTACATTTTGATAATTTGATATCCTTTTCAATTAATTTCGTTTTTTTTCAGCGAATGATGTTTTTTGTTTTCCACACCACCAGTAATTGAATCCCTCCTCCCCGAGATCGGTGATTATGTGGAGATGAGTAGCGTTTACTTTCAAAATTACTTCGCGAAGCTTACATACATAAAAATCGAAACTTACTTGAATTATTGAGTAGTTTTGTAAAAAACCTGAAAAGTTTCACATATTAGCTCCTCTAAGGGGGAAGGCAGATAAAGACTAGGTTTGTATCTACCAATTCCAAGCATTTGCAAACAAGCTTCTTTTCATAAGCTTTGGTAGATAAATGATACTTGATGATTGCATCTAACAATAAGTTAGGCACAAAAAACAAAGTCAAAATTTATGCACGTAAACGAAATCGTGAGAGAAATGCACAAAAATTACGAAATCATTCCCAAGGATGACAAAAGCCGAGAGAACAACATTGGAGATCTAATAGCAAAGGCACTCGTATCGTTTTCCGAAAACGCCTTTGACTTCAGACGAAGATTTCAATCATATTATTCTTAAAGATTTCTGCTCTCAAGAGATGAGGATGGTGAGCGAACAGGAGTGCGCTACCGCAGTCTTCACAATTGAATACTTTCGAAGGGGAACAAAAAGCCGTGTAACTTTAAAACTACTGAAAGTAAGGCTTTTTGGAGTGTATTCTCAGAGATGTCTTCTTGTAAATAATGATGGAGTAAGCTTCGAACAAATTTCGTAAGAAAAGCTTGAAAAGTTAGGAAGGCAGCATGGCCAATATTGAGAACTACAAAAAAAATATGTAGATTGTATAAAGCGGGATTCATGCAATCTTTCGGATTAAGGGAGAGGCCTCAATATGAATAGAATATGCTGAATGAATAAATATGCTTTTCTTACTCAGCTTATTTTTCAACTGCAGACATCAGATTAAAGCGTTTTGAAAAGTAACTTGAAATTAGTTACTTGCACAGCAAGCAGGGGAACAGCAAAGTGGACTGTGATGAGGATTGAGGGTTAGCGCAAGTTACTATATAAATAGATTTGAAATAAGCGCGAGAAAGAAAAGTTCAAAGTATAGTGAGACTCCTCTCCCATTGTTTTTACACTTTGTTAAATATTTACTGATCATCTAAGCAGAAATTCCATTTATCAAAGTATCAGCCACGCATATTACAATGTTTTCCCCTAAGTCTCAGTCTGAAAATCCTTTCAGGGCAAGAGAGCGTTAAAAAATTTAACCTTAAGTCAGAGCAACCAAATTTCAGTGCAAAAAAAGGTGCATGAAAATCACATTAAGTGCTATCATCTTACTATGTATGTGAAAAAGATAAAAGCGTTTGATGTCGAAGCACATTATCAGAAGATATGATCTTCACAGAATAGAGGTAGATTTTGATAGGTGAAAGAACATAGGAAGAAAAAAGTGAAGGAGGTAGAGGGAAAGGAGTGAATATCTTCGAAAGTAAGAGCCTACAGGAGCTATGTCAACCAAGTATTGAATTATGTTCAAAACAATCTCTTTAGTGTATTATGAACTGTATAACTTGCAATAAGATATCCTGAGCGTTCAAAAAGTCCTACAGAACAGGTCTTCGCGCTCTCATTCAGGCGAACTTTTGTTCCTCATCTTTTTTGCGGCAAAAAACTGGAAACGTTGCTTCCAACATATATACTACATAAATTTATTATGAATAGCTTAACTACCCATTTGAGCATGTTGAAGAGGCATTTTGTTCGATGAAAATAAAAGGGAAAATTAGCAGAAAAACTGGAGGAGAAGTTTGCAATTTGACTATTTTCACGATCAAATGATCTAAAGTATCCTTCTCCGCTTTCTTTCTTACGATGAATGAAGATCGTATTCCTTTCACACAAACAAAGAGTACAGTCGAAGTATAGGAAAAAAGCCAGCATAATAGGTTTTCACTCATGTTCGTCACCAAGGTGTTCCCAAGAGACAAATTGGTTTTCATTGTGTAGGGAATGTCAAGAATGAGTCGTTTGTGAAAAATTGAGTAGCGCCAGTCACTACCATTGAGACTGAGAAGTGGTCCTTTTTGACCCAAACATAAAAAATGCAGCAATAACACGAGTTTCACTTCGAATCGACGCCCTGTGCTCATAAAACTATACAGAAATACGAAAAACGATGAAGTGATTCAGGACCGCGGCATAACATTTACGATCGTTTCGTCTCATTCCTCTTGCTTTCGTTCGCCGTATGATGCGAATAAAACATAATACATTTAAACAAAGTAACATTTCTCATTTCAAAGCATTGGAGCGGAAAATGACATTTTTTTCAGAAAATACGAACATGTCATAAAAGGTACATAACGAATTGTTTGAAAATGCTTGGATTTGGTTGATATAAACCTAGTCTTTATGCGCCTTCCCCCTTACAGGAGTTAATATGTGAAACTTTTCAGGTTTTTTACAAAACTACTCAATAATTCAAGCACGTTTCTATTTTTATGTATGTAAGCCTCGCGAAGTAATTTTGAAAGCAAACGCTACTCGTCTCCGCATAATCATCATTTATTTAGGAGATAATGAGCAAAGAACAGAGAGCTGAAAAATAAAGCTTTTTCTTGCGATTCTCCAGGCCCCTCCCTTCCCCTCCCCGTCACTGTTCTGGAAAATTTTCCCAACGCTGTGTTCAAGTGCAACTTTTCAAGCCATTCAGTGCCTAATCCACTGATATATTCAACGTTTGAGACACCAAAATAGGATGTGAATTTGAAACCTCGAACTTAAATAACTCGACTAGCGTTGATTTGAAAGTCTTGGCACTTATCTGGTACAGAAACGGAGCATACAACTCAGTTTTCTATCCATTTCATATCTCCGATAAGAAACGAAATGCGAAAAGGCAAGATTTTTGCAGCAAGCATAGGAGCAAATGGGTTCATATTTCAAAACTTAGAGAAAATCTATGAGAAAAAGAAATGTTATGGCATTTTTCTCATACAGTATTTCTAAATACGCTTGTTAGTAAAAACTGAAAACGAGATTTTCTTTTTGAAAACATAAAAAGAAAACAGCAGATACGCATCAAAACTAGAAATCCTGATCAATGGATTAAATTCGTTATCAGTGGAGAATTCTTTCTTTTTATTCTATCTTGCTCACAATCTTTTCGGTCAATGCTTGTTTAGGAATTCACAAATTGCTGCAAGTATATTAAGAAATACTCTACAAATTTTGAATTTCTCAACTTTTCACGGGCCAACATAGTATTTTTTTTGTTACTCTATCGCAATAGGCAATCATAGACGCACTCATGTGCATAAATGAAAATAAAGCTTTCACAGCGGTTTATGCATCTGTTGATGATGTTGAAATGTAATCACGGACTAAGACTTTTTTTTTACTTAAATAGCAGAAACATGCGATCATCTGTTGTTACAAGCTCATAAAGTATAAAATGAAGACCTGCACTTGATAGTCTAGCAGTACAATACCGCTCACAAAGTATGCAAAATTTCCGTGAATATCGCGAAATTCCGAAAATTCCGCGAAATTCCTGGAATTTCGCGAAACTTCGCGAAATTCCGGAAAGTTCGCGGAATTTTCGGAAATCCGCGACATTTTCGGAATTTCGCGACATTTACGGAAATTTTGCACATTCTGTGAGCGGTATTGTATGTGTATTTCCTTCCACTCACTCCATATACAATACCGATCATAATTCGTCAAAAAAGTCGCCGGAGTGCGGCGCACTCCGCCGTACTCCGCCGTACTCCGCCACACTCCGACGCACTCTAGCGCACTCCGCCGCAGTCCGGCGACTTTTTTGACGAATTATGAGCGGTATTGTATGTAGAGCAGTCTGTTATATCCCCCTTGTTCTTCCACACTGGTATCGTTGCGCTCTTGTAACAATCGTTGGGCATCTTCTTGCATTCTACAATACCATTCACATGACTTGCAAAATTTCCGTGAATGTCGCGAAATTCCGAAAATTCCGCGAACTTTCCGGAATTTCGCGAAACTCCTGAAAGTTCGCGACGTTTCGCGAAATTCCGGGAATTTCGCGGAATTTTCGGAATTTTGCGATATTCAGGGAAATTTTGCACATTCTGTGAGCGGTATTGTACTCGACGTGCTAACAACATTTCTTACATTGTTTTGCTGCTGGTGGCACATTGTAGGATAGAATATCTGCCAAATTACACGACTTTCGATTTTGAAAGAGAATTTATGAGAAGGCGATTTTGTAACATCATAATCTGACGAACAATTCAAATAAAGATCTGTGCTAAGCATGGTCCGATAGAGGTGTTCACAAAGTTTTCAACTCACAAAAATTTGAAGACAATTTCCGCAACAGGTGAGGGAAAAGTGCAGGCGAAGTTGCGATCTTGATTGGTTCAGCTACTTCTATCTCACTTTAGCTTTACTGCAAGATAAATAGGATTT
Source organism: Cylicocyclus nassatus (assembly GCA_958299035.1). Classification (NCBI taxonomy): domain Eukaryota; kingdom Metazoa; phylum Nematoda; class Chromadorea; order Rhabditida; family Strongylidae; genus Cylicocyclus; species Cylicocyclus nassatus. Next base: position 72,654,773 of record CATQJL010000223.1, on the reverse strand, counting down.
TCGTAAAGATCGGGACCAAGAACCACTATGAGTGAAGTTTGCGGTCAATCCGAAAACCTCAATATTTTGACCAAATTTTGCGCCGAGGCCAAGAGTGAGGAGCGATCGCGCTATATCAATGTGTATTGCTTCTAAGAAGCTGGAAAAAATATGTAATGTATAAGTATGAAACAGGTGTCTAACGTGATTTTTGGGGGAATTACGGGGCAACTTTGAGAGAGCCGATTTTACGTCCTGAGCATGCATGTTGGGGGGCTAATAACTCTGCGAATATTACAGCTACGGGGCTGGGGTTTGTTTTATTCGACAGATCTCTGAAAATATGATTTTTAGAGAGGAGGTCGTAGAATAACAAATTTCCATTAAAAGTGCCTAATTGACAGCCGAACTTGGGAAATCTGTCAACAAGGGCGACTTCGGCGCCTTATATCTCTACGAGTTGCAGGGCTGGGGTAATCTCATGTGGTCATTGACGTATATTTTTGGTAGCTCTATTTTTCTAGGGGTAGCTTGTGCCTAGTTATTCCCTGTAGGAGGCGCTATATAAAGGCGGTGATGCATATTTTGAATTTTATCTCCGTGGAGAGTGGGTATGACGGGCTGGGATAGCCATTCTTCAGTTTGTATTCGAGGAAGACACCACATATAATTCGGAGAAAATGTAGGGGCTCCGCCTGTGGGAGCCCATCTATAAACCTTCCCGGACTTGTTTTTTTTTTTAGTTCAGGGTCTCGCAATTTCTCCTCTTTCCCCCCCCCCCCCCTCATTTTTTCCCCCTCTCTTTATTTGTGCAGCGCGTGTGATAGTTACCCGCGGCCATCTGGACCTGGTTAAGGGGGCTGAAACCGGCTAGAAAGGGGTAAATAAGCTTAGAAAAACGCGATTTTCGCTTATTTTCCCTTATTTTTTCTTGATTCTTCTTTTTTTCTTCAATTTCGATCGTGATGTGGGGGTATAAAGTGGGTGGAGCTTGCTTGGAGGAGATTCAGCTGTATAAAAGCACTGGAAATGAGCTTATTATGGAGTTTTTCGATAATTTTACCGATTTCCGAAATCTCGAAACCTTCAGAATATCGATTTTATCGATTTTTGTCAATTTTCGGGATTTTGCAACCTTCAAAATATCGATTTTATCAATTTTGCCGATTTTTGGGATATCGATTTTCGTCAATTTCTGGGATTTCGCAACCTTCAAAATATCGATTTTATCGATTTTCGTCGATTTTCGGGATTTTACAGCCCTCAGAAGACCGATTCTATCTATTTTTGAGGATTTGGTGGTTCATCAACCTCCAGAATATCGATTTTTCGCTTTTTAGCTGTGAACTGTAAGCCCGGCCCACTTATGATATTACTATACAATACCGCTCACAAAGTATGCAAAATTTCCGTGAATACCGCGAAATTCCGAAAATTCCGCGAAATTCCTGGAATTTCGCGAAACTTCGCGAAATTCCGGAAAGTTCGCGGAATTTTCGGAAATCCGCGACATTTTCGGAATTTCGCGACATTTACGGAAATTTTGCACATTCTGTGAGCGGTATTGTAAGGACAAACAGGAGTTCTCGAGGAAAGTACATAGATCCTATGGCCATCTCAAATTTATATATATATATATATTTTATATACTAAGGTGTTCATGCAAAAATGGTTGCATGTCATTGAGGCCACGCTTTAAAAATCATCCAAAATTTTTCGAAACGATGAGCAGTACATTTGCCATGCATCTTCGATTCCTATAACATTGAAGAGCGTGAAAATTGAAGAAAGAGACAAAGCATATGAAAATTGTAAAAAAATTTTTCCTCGGTGACCTGTGGAGGTTTTTGCACAAGAATTGCATACAGGTTTTTAAATAAAGAAAGGATATGTTGCTTCAAACACAAGAAAGCTGTAACCGAACGAGCGAGAAGGCAAAAGAAAGCAAGAGTATGAGAACTCGATAAGAAATTCGAGTTAAATTCTCCTGTATGTTCTTCGCATTTCAAATTGTATGGCTTTAAGCCTCTTAGACCCTTTATACCTCTAGGCTCCGCTATACTTACCTAGGAAATCATGGTGATTATCCGCAGGTTTGTGGAAATAGTTGATTCTCACCATTTTTGAAAAAACTGCCTCGGCTTCTAAGCAAAAATTTAAGGACACAGTCGTTTTCGAGTTTTCTAATAATTTATAGCTTGTGCATTTTTTCTGTCAACCAGATACTTCTTCCAGAAAAAAAGGAAACAGTCTTGATGAGAATGACGCAGTAAAAACATCATTCGCTGAAAAGAAACGAAATCAATCGAAAAGGATATCAAATTATGAAAATGTAAAGCCCACAATCTGCGAAGCTTTCGTATGTTGAAAGATAAGCGATCCTGTGCACCTCCATCTTCTCTCGAATGTTACGATCCATTGTTTTTTTCATTAAAACAAGCAATCAAAAGCTTTGTTAGGATTACAGCGCACTTTCAACTTGTTCTACAGTTACTGCTCGACCTCCATCTCATCCTACTACAAAACCGATCTCGGGGAGGAGGAATCCAATTACTGGTGGTGTCCAAAACAAAGTCAGCAAGAAAAGAAGACGAAGATAAAAATAATAATTGCTCAGTCCAAATTGCGAGGTGTGACCCGATTCTCACGTCGAAACGACGTCTTGAGTTGATAAAATTCTAGGTGATTGGAATGATGCTGGAGTGAATCAGCCCTACGAATAGCGTGAAAATTAGCATCTTCCATAGTCTCAGTTAGCTGCTTTAATAATCAGGGATGGCATCTAGGATTGAATTGATAATTAATGAGATACACAGTGTAGCTTATATACCATTTTGAGTTCTTTCAACCACAAAAAAAATGCTGGTTTTTTTAATACTCAGAGATGAATAGCTGTCGATGGACAAAATATGTACAAAATAGAAGAAGAAAAGGTCGAACTTATGTTTTTGATGTCAACACTGCGATCAATCGGTCACTACAAATTTTTTATCAAGCATGTACTGTACTTGATCTTGTTCAATTGTATAATACTTGAGAAGAACTTCTGCGTTCTCTTGAAAGATAGAAACAAGGGCTCAGTTTCTAATAGTATCGTAAAGTATCTATGTTGCACACGGTACACTTCATTATTGGAACTACGGTTTTACTCTTTGATATCGAAGCAAAGAAAAGTCGCGACGTCGCGCGTGTCGTTCGCATTGCCGCACTTCGTTGCAGCTCCTGTACGATTTATCCTCACATCTCTTGAGCAAATGTCGGTGGCCCAACCCTACGGAGTCATTTGAAAATTAGGAGTTTGGGCTTTTGACTTGATAATTTTTGACTAAAGGAAGAGTTCAAACATCAAGATGATCCTTCAAAGCAGCGTGCTGCACCACATGCAGCAGACGTCCGAAACGTGTTTAGATACCATAGAGATGAAATATTTTTGTGGGAGGTATGAGAGCGAGCCAGACGTAAATTGTGATTATTTAATTCTACATCTGCGCAGATCTGTTTACAAGATACGACAAGGCTAGAGTTTGTTGGCCTCAAACTAATTCGCAGACAGCAAAGGCATGAAGTTTCAACCTCAACTTTTTCGCTGAGCCGAGGAGAATGCTTTGTTAAAGCAAACAAGTCGTTGTATTCTACTGTTGAGCGTATAAAGCAAAACAGTAATTTGAGGGTTTTGAAAGAAAAAATAGTGTTGATATTTGAAAGAGCACATAAGCAGCTACAACTACCATAATTCTACAAGATTTTGATTTGAATCAGCAAGCCACATTGACGAGTTGACAATTGGTTTTATCGGGCGTGATAGAACGAGGTGACGATTTGACCTTACAAACAAGAGACTCTAATCACTATTTCCTTACAGATGATTGGAGTCCCCAATGTCACACTTATACAAGTTTCTCATAAAAACACGAAGCAATGAGATTAAATCAATGAAAAAACCAGAATAAGATTGGGTTCTAAATTGTCGGGTTATTAGCTCGTTCGCGTTATTCCTGAAAAACCGTAACCGTCTTCTATCTGAATTTGAAATAAAGAGATCACGTAGATTTTAAAGGTAGCTTTTTGCAAAAAAAAATCCTTGAGTTTGACTGGAAGTCTCAAAACAAACGATCATGGACGCAAGTTTTGCGGCATTCTTCATTTTGAGTGAGCAAAAATGTGCTGAATTTAATGTGGGTTCATTTTGAGTGAGCAAAAGTGTGCTGAGTTGAATGTGGATACCAAAAAAAATGATTCTTGAGTGAAGTGGAAAAAACAATTTTGCCGATTTGTATTGTTTCACAAAGTTCATAACTCCGCAGATTCTCGAACAGCACAGGTTTTGTTTAGCTAGAACAAAGCGTTCAACCATTTTCTGCTTTGTTTTGACTGACATTCAAAAGCAGCGGTAAACAGCTGCTACAAGTACCAAGGTTCTGTTAACCAATTCATTCAAAGAGTGTTACAAAACGCTGCTGCTTTTGACTCTTCCATTTCATTGTGATCCTTTCTGATTCAGACAATCCATAGGAAGTTCCCTATGACAAGCGATTTTGGCAAACTTCCCGAGACTTTGATTTAGGGAGGAGAATGGAAGCTCAAAAATGGGATTTTTCCGAAAACTTTGACGCCAGGAACAACGCAGCCAGGAACGTCGCGAGGATTTCCTCGGAAAAATAGCCCAAAATGCAGAATTTTTCAAGGAAATTAGAACGAGGAAACCTGCCGACGATTTCATACTTCGTGATGCTGCCACATCACTTCATGCGTAAGTGCCATATGCGATCACGGAAATAAATGAAAAAAATTAATAATAAAATAATTTGACAAACCTGCAAATAGATGTAAATATAATAAATACGATATAATAATGAAAAATAAATCTGTAAATATAGATCCAAAGAATTCGAAGAAGAAAGTTCGCAAAGAATGGGTTCCCGGGAATTTATTTGCAGAACTTTCCAAGGGCTTTACGGGTACTTTCCCAGGTGAAACGAGGAAGTTCCCATGAACTGTCTAAGGAATGTTCAACTCTTATTGTTAAGAACCGAGTTGAAAGAACATTGAGTGATTATTTCCTGATACATACTGCTTGTGTGCGCATTCAACCCATACTGGTTTGGCAGATTAGCTAACTATTAAAGGCAGCGTCCAGGCAAGTCTGGACCTATGGGGGATATACGTGGAAAGTACTTTTGGGGCCCTAACTAAGCCACTGCCCAACCGGCAGCTCAGGTCGTGCCCTAAGGGCTGAGATATTCCCCTCGAAACTGGACCCCGCGACCGTGTTTCGCATGGATTCATGGCGCAAAGTGTGGATCCTGACGCGAAACTGCCATGAATCCATGCGAATACGTTCGCGGGGGCCAGTTTCGAGGGGAATATCTCAGCCATTAGAGCACTACATGAGCTGCCGCTTGTGCAGTGCCTTAGTTAGGGCCTCAAAAGTACTTTCCACGTAAAAGCCCCATAGGTCCAGATCTGCCTGGACGCTGCCTTTAAAGCGAGATTATGTACTTGCATATGATAACGTTCTGAGAAATCAAAATATTATAATTTTACATCCTATTCCACCAAATTGTTGATTTTATTTATCTCAAACAATTCACCGGGACTTCCGCAGAACAAGTCAAATTTGCAGCGGTCTCGCAGGATTTTGTTCACTATACAAAAGTGGAAACGTTAAAAATGAGAACTTCCGCAGGATTGACAGACTGGCTAAAAACGCGTATTCCTCAGGAATCTTTACAAAACGCTGCGAAAATTCCGAAAAATGTCAGCTCCTTAGCACCTTGACCTGCCAGTACTTCCGCAGGTTTTTGAACTTTCATCTCTTACGATGTTGTCTCGCCAACAACTAGAGAGGAGAGGATAGTGAGGGAGTCGCAGTCAATAGTTTAAAGTCCAAATCTCGGTGTTCTCGTTTGCTGTTGTGAATCGCATTCTTCGGAACCTTTGTAGCACGTTTACGTAACTTCTGCAGGTGACCCGCGGAACTTTCTTTAAGTTCGGCGGAAGTTGCGGTCAATTGTCTAAGATGTCGAAACAATTACATTATCAGTCCCACACGACGGGAGAACACGAACTAAAAATTCAAGGCAAAAAACTTTTAGCCGCAAGGAAATGAAAATGTTGGAATGGAAGCAAAACAGCTTGCGAGTGCAGTCTCTTGATCTGGTAATTAGCTGCAAATACGCAGGATGTTGTACAAGTTCGATTGAACGAATGGAAATACACTTTAGAAAATTTCTGTGCATCAATCTTCCTTTCTTGAAAATGTTAAACGTCTCAGTTAGTCTTGGGACAAATTAGTGAATTTCGAAAGATACAAAATGCGTCCGAAGAAGTGCGATAATTCGCATTGGCTTGCTAGCTTTACGAGTTGGAAGAAAAACTACTACGAGGGCATGAGATGGTGCATCTGCAGTCGTACCTTAATCCCCGTATATAAGATCTACATAAATCTTTTACGCTCAGAAAAATGCAGATCCGACATGTTTTCAGTTAAGTCTGAAGAAGCAGTTTGAGTCATAGCAAGTCTTGAGGAAGAAAACAGCAAGAACTTCCCAAACTGCTTCAGGTGTATACCAAAAGAGCAACATCGTACAGATTGAGAATGGAAGTCTGCAATCTAGTATAGTCACGGTCGCGCTTAAACTTTTTTGCAAAATAACGACAATGCTTTTTAAGTTAATCTATGTTAGGAGACAATGTTATTCAGATGATGACCAAGCGCACAGCTACTAGCAGCGTGATGTAAAATGCCTAATATCTTATATGTTTCATTCTCATACAAACACCTGAAACAGCATGAACACTATTTGGTGTTCACGAAGTCTTTCCAAGTGGAAAAGTGCCATGGGAGCTGCAGTGCCTTTTGAAGACCGTGTGATACTTGAGTAGCTTCTAATTTTTTCGCTGTTTCGACCCATTTCCAGACCAGCAACACCACTTCCTTTACTTTGCTTATTAGGTTGATGCGGAGTTAACGCATGTTCCCTAAAGCAGCAGATATGACATAAAAAGTAATAATAGTGTACGAAATATATTATTCGAAAGAGCTAAACGAGCTCTGCGAGTCTGAACATTCGATAAAGGTTCCAATTACGTAAAGTTTGCGGAAGAAATTTGGGAAAAGTGGAATACACAAAAATCAGAATTTTGCCTGAAATGATCCCGTGAACTCCCGACTTTGCGAAACATATACTATACACATAAGATATACATAGCTCACTTGTCGTATTTTTTCACTGGGATTTGATAAATAAAAGTAGGCCAAAAGTTCGAAAATGTCGCCTTTTCCGAATCTCTTATGTTAAATTTGATAAATCTTGACATTTAACGCACAAAGAAACTGGAAATTCATTGTTATATATTACTTCCAAAGGCATGCAGTACAGAGTTATCGTCGGGACAATCCAGCATCGAATTTCTAGAACATGCAGAATTTTTTTTGACTTTTAGCCATGGAGAAAATACAGCAAGTGTACATATTCATAGCTAATGCACGGAGATTCGATTTTTGAGCGTACCAAACTTTTAAGATTGTTCAAACATTATTTTGTAGAGCTTGCTTTGCTCTATCAAATGATGTGCCTCACAGATCTTAACACCTTTTCTGTCGCTCAGGAATAAGCAACATGCATCAATCATCATCAGCCTAATATTTAGCTTGACCAGAAATTGCGCCAAAGCACAGCTGTGCCAGAAATTCATCCTCTCTGTATAGGCTTGTATAATGAAAAAATCCTTCACATATGTATTCTGTATGAAACTTTTAATAAGAATTGTTCAATAGATAACCCATCAAAAAAGATCCTTTGTGTACATTAGTTTTAATCTTTGCGCCATGAACTGATATACACTAGTACAAAGCTGTGAGCTGTTGAATAAAATGGGGATAAGCGCAAACGTCATCCAAACTCTTTTGTGACAAAATCGCGCAAGCACAGAAGCACTTGAACAATAATTTTGTGATATATCATGTTGGGCCACATGTTTGACCTTATTGAGCCAATTTTTTGGCTCAGCATTAAGGACTTTTATGCCTCATCAAAAACCATTATACTTCAGCTTGAAATCGAAGAGATTTACAAGACTTGTCAGCTATTAATACATGGTTGAAAAATCATTAATGACTTCAAACACATCTTAAGCAAGCCACGTACCATTGTATAATTTCTTAATTACCCTTTGATTTAATTGGCTTGACGGCTGGAAGGCGGGGCTTCGTAACCCAATTAAGGCTTGATAATGATCAGAGAGCACGCGCGCGAGAAAGACACAGACTGCTAGCGAGCGCGACGACTTTGATTAGACAAAAGCCGCGCCTTCCAGCCGCCAAGCCAGTTGAATCAAAGGTTAAACAGAGAATAATGTGTCCTTTAAAGTGCTATTCTCCATTTTTATATGCCTACTTTGAGCAGAATAGCGACCCATGTAAACAAACATTATTCCCTCTAGGACAACATTTTCTTGACTGTCTATCTGTGCTTTTGACGTAGTCTACAAAGCACAGATAAAATGCATTGACATTGAGACCAGAAATTCTGCACTTAGTGTTATTCTACCGAAATTATGAAGCTCGTGATCACTTCTCAATGACTGATAACGTATTGGCGAGACCAAACATTTATGTGCCACAAAAATGAAAAAAACGCGCAGATAGAGCATGTGAGTGTCATCAGTTGTGTTCCAAAAGGGCGAAAATTCGATATGAGATCTATTGAACCATGTTCGTATATACCAAACACAAAACGTTGAGTAGATCGTACGTAATGTATATAAGGGATAGTGTATACAGGGGAGTGAGCACCAAATTTTTTATTCGCCTTTCTATGACTAGCACTTGCTAATTCCTTGATTTATCAAGTTTGATAATTTCTCCTTTTCTTTATAGCAATTTGACAGCAGCTGACTATTACCCAAAAAAGTTAGATGATTTTGCTAACGTAGTTATTTCGCTGTCAGGCATAGCTGTGTCAAATATGGTCGACTTTTTGATGTGCTCCTCCTGTACTTGCCTTTATTTCGAAATATACCAGTGTTGAGAGCAGAAGAATTATGATAGTGTTTTTCCCGTCTCAGCGTCAGCACGGAGATCTAAAAAAAAGGCGACTTGCGAAATTAGCGTCATCGTTGGATTTGAGCTTATTTTCGCTGCTTCATACCACTAGTCTGTTCCGAAAGTTCTGCCCGTTTCTTGATTGCCTTGTATCTAACGCAGCTGTTCCAAAAAACTTGCACTTACAGTAGTTTTATGGTGTTCGGATACCCATTAGTACTGTATTTTCAAAAATCAAAGCAAAAGCTGCGGAAATGTAGTCATGCTCGAAAAATGTTTTTTGAAAGATATTTTTGCAGGGCTAGCATATGCACATTGTCTTACTTCCCAAAATTGCCTCTAAAGTTTGAAAATCTTTTAAACTTTTCTACAAGCAACAATATTCTACCAATAGCCACAAGGAAAATATTCAATAAAGTATATATCTAGGTGAAACAGCAATTTAAAACCACCAGCCAAATGGCTCTTTCGTCTGCGTTGAGCGAAAAAACAAACATTAGAAGGTCGGCATACATGCGCCTTTTGGGACATGAGTTGTTCAGAAAAGTTAATTTTGAAAATATATGACAATTAGAATAAGGAAATTCCAAGTTGAGCAAAACTTTCAGAGAAGGCTAGTACAGCTGTGGGTTCCTTTGGTACGCTACAAACCAAAATACCCCACATTCTGTACTTGACAATAATTATTCGCTTAAAATCATTTCACAAAAGCGTATGCACTCGAAAAATAATTTCCGTCATTACATAGAAAGCAAATTGTTGTTGACTTCATCAAATTGGTTTATATCTGTTAGGTAGCTGTTATATTATGCTAACAATTATGACTAATTCTACCAAGCAAGAAAAATTAAAACTTTCTTTGTAGGAGTGTTTCTATGAGCGAAAAAATTTGCCTTTCACCAAGTGAGGAGCATTACACTTCTTGTGTCACATAGTCATGAGGTCTTTCGAAAAGTTTAAAGACGTGCTACTCAAATGATAATAAAATATTCTTAGAGTTCTCGTATTATTAAAACGTATTCCAGTGGACGATGTGCTTAAGAAGACTTCTGCTTCCTCTGTTGATTCTGGTGCCTCTGTGTGTTACTAGCCCCTACAAGCCCGAGAGCGAGGTGGATTCGTTGTCATATAAGGTTCGTCTGAGTTTTATATTTCATTCACATGAATTATGTCTGCCACTATCTAAACGCTTTTGCAGTGCTTTGACAAATGTTCCGAGAAACATGACTCCAAGCCATGCACCTTAGTCTGTCTCGAATGCAGGAAATGCTTTGACGGAACGGCTGTCAGTCTAGAAAAATGCTCTTCTTGCGCAAACATACTGCGCGGAATGCCTTGGAACATTCATGATTTTGATGATGTACTCGGGCGACTTTGAATAGCCAACAGGGCTCGGCACAGGGTGGCTTATGAACAAGCTGAACACCGTTTTGGGATTGTGGGTCCGAATAAGTATTTTCTAGTCAACGTTTCGTTTTTATGGTCGATTTGGATAATTAGGATGAGAGTCAAAAAGGATTTCGTAAATGTTTGTGAAAGTCAGGGAGGATTTTGTTTCTTTATTTTTGGAAAGCCACCTCGTGCCGAGCCCTCATAAAGTTTTGTATGTATGTATACTCATTGTATATTCATTTTGAATGAATTTTCATGATAAAAATGGCAGTGGACATACTGCGTTAGCTATTCGCGTTCTATTTCCATGAAAAGCTTGCTTTGGTACTGCATGAAACTGTAAAACAAATTCTTTTGTTCAATAATTGAAGAACTCGATCTGTTTCTCAGTTTGCAAAAGGATACGTTCTTTGTAAACGCCTAGAAAGCTAGACTTAGTGGGCGAGGTTGCAGACATTCCAAATTGCAGTCATTTGACTACTTATTGTCTGTTATGCTACGCAAAGCGGATAACTCATTTCGTATTCAACTAAGTTGATCTCAAGCTAACGTCAATAATCTCCCATAATCACGAGTCATATCAGGCTATCTCATAAGTTCCGTCCGTTTTGGTTTTCAATCGCAATAAATCATGAAATTCTTGTTTCTAAATAGGTTTCGAAGTAACATTTGATAGGCCAAAGCAAGCTGTACAAGATGGCTATCTTATTTTTGCACCAGCTCTGATCCAGCTCCAGTTTCAAACCGAAAACTAAAAAGATTCAACTGTCCTAAAAATCGAGTAAAATCATAACTCCGTTCAAAAAAGCCCTATAAATATTCTAACTTGCTCGCATAAACACTACCCATCTAAGACATTAATATAGGCCGTTACCATATTTTTCCTCGGTTAGAAATCAAGAAAACGAAGATTTTTATGCTTTTGCCGAAGTGATGCTGTGCTGTCCCTTCATAGATAGTTGCATAGTACTAGCCTGTAGAAGTGCAAATGTAAATTTCCAGCCCCTCACAAGCTTTGGTTCCCGAAAAATATCGAACATAGATGGCCTTAGTTGGGTGCCTTACGCTGAAATCCATATTTCGTAAAGAGCTGAAAATTTGCTTTTCTACAGGCTACTGTTGCACAACTATCTATGAAGGGACAGCACAGCATCACTTCGGCAAAAGCATAAAAATCTTCGTTTTGTTGATTTCCAAGCGAGGAAAAAATATGGTAATGGCCTATGTTAATGTCTTAGATGGGTATGTTTACGCGAGCAAATTAGAATTTTTATAGGACTTTTTTGAGCGGAGTTATGATTTTTCGCGATTTTTAGGCAGTTGAATCTTTTTAGTTTTCGGCTTGAAACTGGAGCTGGTTTAGAGCTGATGCAAAAGTAAGATAACCATTTTGTAGAGCTTGTTATCGTATTGGGGAGAGAAAGCGACGAGAATACCCTATATGCGAGGCATTTTACTAATTTTTCATATTGTATTAATCGAATAAAAAGTTCGAGGAATTGTCCAGTTTTACGTCCAAGTCCAGCAAATTTTAGCAGCCCTTCCGTGACAAACAGAACTCAACAAATCGCTATTGTCACATTGACATAGATATTCCCAGCTTTCATCTTTGCCTCTCCCCTCTGTCCTTACTTTGTTCCACCTTCTCGTCTTCAGTAGACATCGCAAGTGTCATCACTGCTTTACCGATCCTATTCTCTACAGGACCAACATTTCGAGTTCCAATACAGAACAATTTTCTCTGTAATCACGGAAATTTAAAAACTGCATCGAAATCAACAAAATGGTTGTACAGCGAAGAGAAAATGGTTTGCCACCAAAAGTACATGCGCGATGGGAGTTGGAACTATGTACGAAAATTTATGAAAGAATTATGTGGACTGAGGGCGCGACAAACTCTTCTCGCAGTTAGGTGGCTTTTGAGCCCAAAACCCCACAAACTCTTTTTTACTGCACCAAACCTCCTCCTCCCCGCCTAGTTACAGTCCTCCTAAAATTTTGACCAAGCGCGCAGTGATGCTCGCCAGACACAGCATGCCGCCCATTCGGAAAATGCAAACATTATAAGGTTTTTCATAAATCCGTTTGTTAATCGTTACTTGTATTTTTCCTATTTTTCTTGGTTTCGTTTGATTTCATGGGCGCGTCATAGATATCGTAAACTTCGATTCAACTGGTTGGCGGCTGGAAGGCGGGGCTTCGTGACCCAACTAGGGTCGCTCGCTGCCGCTACGCAGTCTGCATGTAACTCGCGCGCGTGCTCTCTGATCATTATCTAGCCTTAATTATGTCACAGAGCCCCGCCTTCCAGCCGCCAAGCCAGTTGAATCAAAGGGTATGTTTGTTGCGAATTCAATGGGGACTTCTTTTCATGAAAATTGCTAAAGCCACCTCGTGCCGAGCCCTGCCCGCAGCAGTTGGGAATTAGACGTAACATCATTATTAATCCAACGCTGACACAAAAAATGTCTCTCCTTTAAGCTTACGGGAAAATTAACCCCAGCGCAAGCGAAACAAACGAATCTTCAATTTTTGGTTAGTCCATCGCTTGTATAAACTTTTTGAGACGAAAGTAATAGGCATTCTTCAACCAGAACACTCCTCTTGACCTTCTCCTTTCTTCAGCTGGACGGAACTTCAACATTAACCCAGCTTTGTTACTGAAATAAGATTTTTCCTAGAGTTTCTGCACAACCTTCAAAATCCTTGATCCAGCTCCTTCGGCGCAATCTCCTTCTAGCTTGGACCGGTTTTACTGCCTTTGGTGCTTCAGAGTTCATAAATCATAGCAGCTAAAAATTAGGAAAACAAATGCTATTCAAGCTAAAAAAAGGAAGAAGGCAATTTCAAATGAATCAATTCTGAAACAAGCGGAACCCCCAATAAATCACCGCTTGTTTTCAAAGTCGTTGTCGAATAAATATCTTGACAAAGTATAAAACATGCTTTATAAACATGGTATGATGAAAAGGAGAGTGGAAAAAGGACATTTATTAAAAAGCAAAAGCCCACGACCGGCAGGGATTCTTTCATGCTGAATGATTGATTCTCAACCCTCCAGAGTTTCCAGAAAATTATCATTACCCTCCCATAGGCGGGTTATGATTCTTTTCTGGAAACAAGCTAACGAAAACTTAGTTGGAATCATGGTGTAGTTTTGGCCTGCTTTACATACTACAGAGCATTTGCCCAATCCTATTACATAACCGGTCAAGATTGAGAGGGGCTTTCTATAAATAGTAGTGGTGTTAGAAAGGAGTTCACCGCAAGAAGCAACCAAAGAAGAAAACGAGCAAAATGTACGTTATTACTTTGCAGAGAACTGCAAAACTTGTAAAGGCGGCATCCAGTCAAATCTTTGATCTCCAATTTATTCCGTGGCCTTTCCGCGGCTCTGATAACGGATGTGAAATGCAATGTGCAAGCTCCCAAAAAAACCTTTTTGGGTGTCCCTACCCTAAAGCCATAGACAATTGTCAATACTCGAGTGGGTGCAGCTTGATAGAGAGGGCGTGAATTGATAGCACTTGTGGGGGTTTCAGGTCCTTTTTTGCATACTTAGGCTACTCAGAGGACCAGATTAACGCAGATGCATTTAGATCCTAATTACAGCGCCTTCTTGTAGACTACAATACCGCTCACAGAATATTCAAAATTTCCGTGAACGTCGCAGAATTCCAGGAATTCCGCGAAAGTTCGCGAAATTTCCGGAATTTCGCAGACCTTCGCGGAATTCCTGGAATTCTGCGACATTCACGGAAATTTTGCGCATTCTGTGAGCGGTATTGTAGGTAGTAATCGGGAGTGCACGGCTTTAACTAGGACGCTGGTTTTAACTAGAATCTCATGTTGGAAAGACATCTCGAGCTGATCAACTTCTACCTGAATAAAAGGATTCAAAGCGAATCGGCTCCATAACATAGATTTGGCATTGTTCATCACCTTAGTTAGGTGGTGCAACGAACGATGCTTCAAAATAAAACGCAATTAGATAAATTGTAGTTCAAAATTCATACCCTCATTTTTTTCAACAACAAAACAAGCGCTTTCTGTTTCATGCAAACTGTGTAAGGGTGGAAGGAAATCGGACTTCAAAACATTCAATTTCCTTCAACTCTTGGAACTGAGACGATGAATTTCATAGCCCGAATTTCTCTAATTCATGTTTATTTTCCAGAACGGGCCCTCGGTATAGAATCCATTACTGCTGTATTCGTTGAACACTCATAAATTCCTTCTCTATCCTTGCTGAACACTCATAAATTCCTTCTCTATCCTTGCACCATACAAGAGGCAGCAAATCTTCCAAGAGTATTCGTTTTTTTAAGAAAAAATTTTTCATTTCCTGATAGGTAGATAATTTTGTTTTTTTTAACCAATAAGTTTATTGAGCAGTTGTAGAACGCAACTAAAGACTCCATCCCGATATCAGGCGATATTGACAGCATTGAGGAATTAATGACAATTTCAAAAATCTTTAATGTATGATAGTCCTACAGTCATACGAGTGCACTTCACTGTGACGTGCGATGCTGTAAAGTCATAATCTTACGGAGGAATTGGTTTGTAGAAATGGAAAAAGTCAATTCCTTATAGTGAAGAAAATGTAACAATTATTAGCGCTAAGTCTTAATCACCATCGAGCTCAGAATTGTTTTTGACAGCAATACTGCAATTGATCAAATGCCACAAAATTCCTTCTAAACGAGATCTTACCCAACCACAAATTCCATAATGTCAAATGATCTTTCCACAGTACAAGAGGCAAAATCGAGTTGTGAGGAACACAGCATGAAGCACCGTCACTGTTACATCTTTTTTTGCAAAAACCAACTTCAAAACTGTTCGACTTAATTAAGAGAGAATCATTTTTCTTAGTTACCTTGCGGGGAAGAAAACTGAGGACCTCGTTTTTACTATTAAAAGGACAGAAAGGAATTGACAGGACACCCAAATCTGGTTGTGTAGAGTGAGCTAAAGAGGAATTCGATGGAGGAAAGTCAAAATATCCAATGCGCTTTGCTTTGAAAGCTCGAGAAGAAAAGTAAACACAAACAGCAAAGACAGTTCTGATTCAAGAATTTGTGTAAACGTTTGAGAAGAAGAAAATGATTCAATACGTGGCTTTGCTGATCGAAAGTCTTGATAAGTTGTTGTTTATTATTAGCTTTCAAATTTTGTGGACAGATGTCGGAACCCCGACACAAATTCAAATCAGTGTGGCAAACCCTGACGAAAGTAAGAGGTAGCCACAGAAGAAATACTGTTAAAGAGACCATAGAGATCATAGTACCATAGAGACAAACAGTGGAAATCCAAGGTAGAACAGAAAAGAAAGAGCTAAGTTTTGCAGAACCAGCTGCAGAGGACAACAGAGAACATAGATTGGGACCCTTCCTTGTTTGATTTAGGCGAAAACTGAAACCTTAAACGGAACATCGCGTTGTGATGTGTGCCAATAAGTGGAACTTTTATGCATAGAAATACAATAAACAGTTTTGATAGCATAATACGTGTGAATGACAGAGGCTATACTCTTGTCTAAATGTTAGCACTTAACCATTTGAAAACGTTACAAATTGGCATCCATGAATCTACCCTACAGTCGCCGAAAAGATTCTGATTTAGGGCTGATCTCAAAAATGAAGAAAAATCGCGATATAGTATATGTTAAAGAAATAATTGATACCAGGGCCCGGCACGAGGTTGTCAAATGACAAGATGGAAATCGTTTTGGGCAAAAAAAGCAAAGGAGAAATCGTTTTTGCGGAGTCCGGGGCGGAGCCCCGGAAAAAAATTGATAGTCATGATGGCAAACCTATCTTTAGATCTTAACATGTTATTATAATGTGCCTCAGCAGGCGAAGACTGGAGTTCGCGCGCGTCAAACCGCGCCATCACTAATGGCCGCGCGCGCGACGTCGCTCACACGATTGTAACAGCATACATGACTAGTCCTCAGTATATGCGTAACGATATGGCACCAAATTTTGTAAGCGAACGGAAAGAAGCTAGTGGAAACAAAGTATGAAAAATTATGAAAAACTTATGTGAACGGAAAAATAATAAGCATTTTTTTCCGAAAATTTTGCAAAATTGGTAAATGAAGATGTGAATTCAAATGGCTCATTTGCAGCGCGCAGATAACGACATGGTATGAAACTTGGTACCGTGGTCACAAGCCTGTAGGAGTTAACTTAGGAGTTTCATTGAAAAATTATGTGACTGAAGGTTGTGGCAAACTTTTTTCTAAAAATTTCCCACTATCAAGAAAATGGGAAAATGGCTCGTTTGCAACGCAGAGGCGACGAAATTGCGCGGGATTTGGTGTGTATCTGCGCAGTAGGACTAAGTAACAAAGTATGAAATATTATGAAAAACTTATGTGAATGAAGAGCGTGCTTAACTTATTTCCAAATTAGCTTGTCATTTGACAAGCTAATGACAAGCTGAGTTTGTCAAAACTCTCACTTCACATAATTTCTTCAAAATTCTTACATAAATCTACTCTACACCTAAAAATTAGAATATCTTGAAATTTTGGTTTCAAACTTCCTCCTCTCCCCATTGCTAGAGGCAAAAATAGCTCTCAGGGGAACCGTTCCCTAGGGAGGGAAGCGCGCTCCGATCGAACGGCATATCGCTGAGTCCTTTAATCGTCGCTTAGTTCGGCGTCGTTGATGTTTCTGTTTTCGAACCTGCTGATATGCCTTAATATCGTTTTACGGCAGTTTTATTTAGGAGTTAGTTATCCATGCGTTTACCAAAGCGTTTACCAAAGTTTTACGGCAGTTTTTTTAGGAGTTAGTTATCCATGCGTTTACCAAAGCATATGTCGCCTTAATCAGTCATGATTTGTATGCATGACGAGTGTTTTCTCAAATTTGCTCAATGCTATCTTTGATTTTTAAAACCACGTATGGATTATTCCCAGGTATTTTTGGATGGACGCACGTCGAAGCCTTGGCTGGATAGTCGTTTGAATAGCACAGAGGGCGACAAAATTCTTCTCGTTATCGCATCTCGGAATGGGCACGTGGATGTTGTGGTATATGGTTTTTTCTCGCACGAATTTTTCCCCTATGACTAAATTCTACTCGCGCATAAGTTTTCACCGACAGGTAAATCATCAGAGCAACTCAGGATTCTCTCCAACGCTTGAACACCATCTTCTTTGCAGATGGCACTTTGAAGAGCTATTCGTGTTCGTACCCGACCAGCGTTCGACCGGCGTATTCTGAAGTCATCCAGGTTTGATGTATTTCGTGAACATTCCTGATCTACTTCTGCTTGCTCTCTGTCCATCGCATTTTTACGGTTTTGCGCCCCTTGAAGCCGAGCGCGAAATCGCTCGTCATTCCTAAGATACCCGATTTAGGCACAGTTTGCTTACCGATGTGCTCAGTTTTGTGCTATCGTCACCACAGCTTCACTCGTTTACAAGGAATTCTCAACATGAGCACAATGCCAGAGAATGCGTGCTTTGTGTGAAAGATGGGTTTTTGTTTTGATACTTGCCGCTACTTCCTTGGTATTCAGGCTACTATGCCTACGGAGCATCGGCTGGTCGAGAATGGTATCTCAATCCTGTTATGCAGTTCAAAGACGACAGTATCAGCGTTGCTGACCTAGCATTGCTCAACAGGGTTTTCGATAAAGTGAGTTGAAGAAGAGAGTCCTTTTTTGTTTCGATGTTGATGCTTGATTTGATCAGTGTTTCACTTCGATTCTCTTTTGTTGTTCGGTCCTTCAGGCAGACGTTGCCGCTGCAACCGCGCTGCAGCTGCTGCAATGTGAAGTAACTCTTCGTATTCCTCTATCAAGTTAAAAGATAGAAACAATAACTTTTCTCCGAATAGCACATCTTTTTTCTAGGTCGGAGATTTGCTAGATGATTCTGCTTATCGCAACTTTACCTGGATTGGTAGCGGTCTACAATCTACACTAAGGTATGGTTTGAGATATCTGTACACATATCCTATTACCAAATTCTCCTGCAGGCAAAGTTGTCCGAAAGGATCTTCAATAAAGGTCATGGTGTTTGCCTAATCGAGCTTAAGATGGGTATGCAGCTGCAAGACGGTGAGCTTTGGCTTTAATACATATTATGTTGGTATCTGGAATTTGTTACTTTGAAGGAAACGTGCTTGTATGTGCTGACTCGGAGACCGATCTGCTAATGTTAGAAGAATGCTTGTCGGTTGCTCCACATAACGTGTACAGTCGAGTAGATTTAGCGGTAAATATAGTGTGCTTGCACAGAAAGTGAAATGCGGTGAAATTTGCGCGTGAACAAGAAGCCACGCCAGTACTGCGGGTACCTTGCGCGCGCAATTGGCCGGCGTCACAGTCGAAACTACCCTAATTTCTGGGGTATAAGGCGCAGTAGCTTTCACCGCACGCGGACTATTGTATGATGACGTTCGCGATGCGCGGCGCCGCACAAGCAGCCACAGCAACCTCTTTCACCCAGCAGTAACTTTTTGCTCCCGTTCGTTGCTGTTTTCCTCTTCATAGTGATTTGTTTTAGAACAAACCTCTAACTAGATTCAAAGAGCAATCATTTAGAAAGCGTTTTTGCGCCATCGTTCGCTGCGGCGGGTGCACCTTATACAAGGTGCGCCTTATACCCCGGAAATTAGGGTATTTCTTCACGCGCAAATTCTACCGCATTTCACCTTCTGTGCACACTATATTTACCGCTAAATCTACTCGACTGTACACGATGTGGGTTACGAAAGATGAGGCACCCAGGAGAAGGTGAGCGAAAATGCAAGGCTTATGTCGCCTTTGGTCATCTTTTCTTTTTTTTTCTCTATCCTCACTATTACCAATGGTCTTGGACATTTTGGATATGGTGACTTCACGATATATTTGTTTTGTTGTGACTTGTTGTGGTATTACTGATGACAGCTAGATGTTTATATATGAGAGGAACTTAGCGTTACGCTTCTATAGAACTCGCTCCCAAATTTTTTTACATGATACTTATTAGAAAGTAGTTGCATTCTAGTTTACTTTTGGTTCCTAAAGAGCTCAATTTTTGAATGGATTACGGTTTTTTTGCCAGCACATGTGTCCTAATAAGTGATAGTGACATTTACAAAAATCAAAATATCGAAAATGAAATCGGTGAAATCGGTACCAGGGATTAAATCGCTGAGAGTGCAGAAATGTTGATCTTATATATAAAGCTGAATGTCTGTTTGTCTGTCTGTATGTCTGTCTGTATGTATGTCTGTACGTATGTTCCGAATAGAAAATTCCATTTCTGAACCGATCCGGACCAAACTTGGCACACATACACTTCGGGCCCCGGCGGGTGTCATAGGCTACTTTTCGTCATCGATCGATATCGATTTTATCGATTTTTATCGATTTTTTTGCTGAGTTCACCTACGGGGCTGGGAGTTGGCACAGGGGGTAATCGAGCGTGGGGATTCCGAATACAATACTGGTTTGCAGGATTATCGATTACTTTTATCGATTTTATCGATTTTTTTGCAAAGTTTGAGCTACGGGGCTGGGAGTTCGCGCAGGGGGGTAATCGAGCATGGGGATTCCGAATACAATATTGGTTTTCGGGATTATCGATTACTTTTATCGATTTTATCGATTTTTTTGCAAAGTTTGAGCTAGGGGGCTGGGAGTTAGCACAGGGGGGTAATCGAGCATGCTGATCATCTCCAAGGGGGGTGATCAGCATGCTCGATTACACCCCTGTGCCAAATTCCAGCCCCCTAGCTCAAATTTTCAAAAAATCGATGAAATCGATAAAAGTAATGGACGATCTTGAAAACTATTATTGTATTCGTAATCTGCATGCTCGATTACCCCCCTGTGCAAACTCCCAGCCCCGCAGGTCAAACTTTACAAAAAATCGATAAAATCGATAAAAGTAATGGACGATCCTGAAAACTAATATTGTGTTCGTAATCAGCATGCTCGATTACCCCCCTGTGCAAAATCCCAGCCTCGCATGTCAAAATTTACAAAAAATCGATAAAATCAATAAAAGTAATCGATAATTCTGAAAACTAATATTGTATTCGGAATCCCCATGCTCACTTCCCCCCTGTGCCAACTCCTAGCCCTGTAGGTGAACTCTGCAAAAAAGATCGATAAAAATCGGTATAATCGACATCGATCGATAACGAAAAGTGGACTGTGACACCCGCCGGGGCCCGAAGTGTATGTGTGCAAAGTTTGGTCCGGATCGGTTCAGAAATGGAATTTTCTATTTGGAACATACGTACACGGGTCTAGCTGGCAGGCCCGGCGGAGCCGGGCAAGCCAGCTAGTCAGCTAATATAAATAAGAACTTCAAGGTTCAGCGATTCCAACACCTCAAAATCAAGCCTTCTGCAATGTTATCGTAGCCTCACAGCAGCATTATCATGCGTAATTTCTTGTAATCAGCGTGAGTGTATAACCTTTGAATCAACTGGCTTGGCGGCTGGAAGGCGGGGCTTTGTAACCTAATTAAGGTCGCTCGCACCCGCGACGCAGTCTACGTCTCTCGCGCGCGTGCTCTCTGATCATTATTTAGCCTTAGTTAGGTTGTGAAGCCCCGCCTTTCAGTCGCCAAGCCAATTGAATCAAAGGGTACCTTACAGCACAAATAAAGTACCCTAAAATAGGAGACGGTCAACAAGCGCGATTTGTGTATAGGTCATCATTTCAGAAGGCCAATTAAGCGTTGTGAGAGCCTTAAAATGCCGAACAAAGAGTTCTGGCTTATTAGAGTGTGCCACTCGGCACACTCTAGTAAGCCGAAACTGCACTCGAGTGTTTTTGAGGTCCAAAAAATCAAAGCGCAAACACTAGCTTGCTGATTTTTTGAGAGGGGGGGGGGGGAGAAGGCGAGTGAGTGAGAGGAGTGGAAATCAAGAGTGGATGTGGGAGTATTTGAGGATGAGGGTAAGTGTGAAAGGTACTGAGGGTGTAGATTACTTGAGGCTGAGGATGATTGAATGGAGTGTTAGGGGTATGTTTGTAGGATTAGCAGAGTACTCAAAAGATGAGAAGACGGGAATGTGAGGAGTATGTGTGGAACCCGAGTACTTGAGGGTGAAAGGTTTCAGAAATTGTGAGCATATAGATGGTACGAGTTCCCCCCCCCCATTCCCTCCCCCCCCCCCCCCCCCGACCCCCCAGCTACCGGTGCCATTGTCATTGATATCACTCGAGATCTCTGATCTGATCTCTTTTTTCTCTTTGTTATTGCATTGTTTTTGGTGTTTTCTTCAATAAATGTTCTTCCTTGGGTAAAGTGTTCATTGCGCAATCACTGGACCAATTTTCAGGTCAAAGGGAAAATCGTAAAAAAATTTTGGGTCAAAGGGGAATTCGTTTTCGAAAACCCCTTTTGACAAGCTCGTGCCGGGCCCTGATTGATACTTTGACGGTTGCGAAGCAAATTTACCGAAATTCGCCTGATAGAAATTGCATTTATGAACTGCAGGCCATATTGTAATGATGGCGAAGATCGATTCGATTTAAGTTTATAATACAATAAAGAATCCCGTAAAAGAATGGACATTGGAGAAAAGCTTATATAAGTAAAATCGCTATTATCTCCCTTCATATCTAAGCAGATCTTTATAAAGATAAAAAATGGGCTAAAGCTTTTTGAGCTCACACTAATTCTCACAGCAATGCTCTTAAAGTTCTATTAAGTTGACGAATAATCTCTATTACAGTGTCTTGTAAAATTCTCGAGAATTCTAAAATCTTTCTAGAACCTTCAAACTCGCTTCATACCTAGGACCAGAATCTATTCACGAGCATGACTAACGCCGCAAATGTACAAAGAGCCAGCAAGTTTCAGACAGTTTTGTAGACACGCTCACGGTTTCCAGGTGTTTCTCTGTTGAAGTTTTTTTTTTTTAAAGTATTTTGGCAATGTCTTCATGACAACACTCTGCTAACACTAGCATGGCAACAACGAAGGGACAAATTAAAATCAGAAATTCGCCAAAAATTTTTCTTTTGTGTGCGCGTGTAGATTAGATACAAGGAGTTTGAAAGGAAATTTTTTCGTCATGCAAAAAATTGATGTCAAAATTGACACCTGAGTTGATGATGCTCCGTGTACTCAGCACTAACGACTCAAATGAATGTGTGCAAATATTGTGCCATCCCCTCCCTCCCCCCCCCCCTATATCTCCGGGAACTATGGACCATACCCTACTCGAATATTACATAGTTTGGTCTCTCGCTGATCACGTGGGAGTATGCCAGCCCATCGACCAAAAGGTCATAAAACTTCTAACAGTACCGAGGATGGAACTTTGCACCGCAACAACATTCCCTGAAGATAAAGTGTTTTCAAACCTTTTTTTTTCAAGAAGTGAAAACAAAAGTGTGGTAAAAATTGTTATCCGCCAACCTAATAGGTTCAATCCCAGAGTTGAGTCAAACAGATCATTGTTCTGTGGGAGCTGATAAGTCGTTGGAAATCTCAATTTCCAAAATTGAAGTCTTATTGTTAGTCTTCATATGGGACGGAAGTGCAGGGATTAACAGTAAGAGTAAGAGAAAGCTGACAATTTTACCAACAAATGTATAGTTTCGGTGCTTACAAGCGCTGTTGAGCAACCTAATGCAGTTGTTGTAGCAATTTTTACCGCAATTACGAAAATGATTACGATTTAAGTGCGAGAAACTACTTCATTTTACTATGACTTGTTATTGATGTTGATGGAACGAAGTAATCGATTTGACCTTTCACATGACAAGACATTCTTATTCACGTAGATGAATGAAGAAGCTTTTTGTCACCTCTTTTATTACATAGTTGAATATATCCCTGGTGTCATTTGAGAAGCAATTATCAGCCCTTTTATTGCATAGGTAAATGGAATTCTGACATCATTTGAACCCTTTCTCAAATATGAAGCAATGAGGTTACGTCAACCTATCATAATAACACCTGAACGAATAATTTTTCCAAATTATGTTCATCAATAAGCGACTTATTTGACATTTTCGGGCAACAGAATTCACAGCTATATTTTCAGGAGAAAAGACTTTTTTGCCGGCTGCAAGCAAAAAGCCGTAGCACTACGTACGAAAAGTCCTAATAGCGCTGAAAATAGCGATTATACATGCCGGTGCTGTCATAGGGTATTTTTTCATAAGTTAAATCATTTAAAACACCCCTTGATGCTATCACTAACTCGTTCGCAAAAGCAGGAATTTTCTCTGACAAAGGAGATTTAACTAAAAAGCTTTGTTCGAAGCCAAACGCTGGTGCTTCGTGGCGAGCAAACTATAGCGAAGGAGCTGTCTCTGCGTTGAAAATCGTAAATCTTCCACTTAAGAATCCTACATGAAGGTGCATAGTCACATAAAAGATTAGAAAGATTAGAATAAAAAGATTATTGTAGCAAGTCAGATAGCAGTGCGTTATAAATTTTCGCCAATACATTGCGGGTAAAAAAACTATTATAGAGCACTTCCAAAAGTTGTCTAAAGTGCTTGTGTTTAGCTTCATCGTTTTCTGAATCATCTTCATATACAAAGTCTGTTTCCGAAAAGATTTCCAGTAGTGCCAGAGAAGTTTCTTTTTTGGATATTGGATATATTTACTCAACTTTCGGCAAGCACAGTACCACCGATTTCTGGCGTTTTACTGTTTTTTTCGATTGCAGTTTCCTTCAGAGGAACGAAAAGTTTTTTAAAGGAAAATAAAAGGTGTAAGAGAGATTATTCGACTAAGGAACCTTCCCTAGTACGATAAATGCAAAAACTTCAAACCCATTATCTTCACCAACCCAATTCTGGCAACTTTTGACATATTTTTTTGAACTTCTTGAACAATTTACTATAGAGCTGGATAGAGCAAAAAAATTGCAGCACTACAAAAAATTTCAAAGTCCCCAACTGACTTTTTAACTTATAAAAATATTTTTTTGATCCCGTAGTAAACCTTCGAAACATATCGTGATGTACAGAATCCATTCACTATGTATAGACAGTGACAAAAATCAGCAAAGGTAACACTTAGTAAGCTATTGGAACTTTACTTAGCATTATTAGCTATTTTGACTTTGCCGACATAGCATTTGAACTACAAGACTTGTGTTTTGTAAACAAAGCAGAATGCGACTTCGTAAACAACCGTAATCTTAGAATCTAACTTCTTGTTGTAATAATGCATCTATTTTATTTTTAGCTCACAAAAATGACATAAACTATAATAATTTTGAAGGAGAAATTTGAGAGCAGACCTGCGGTTAGTTTAATTTCGAGTGTGATTTAACTACAAAAACTCAAATTTTCTCTCTAATGGTCACTATGTATATATGTATATATATATGTATATATCTATGTATATATCTTATAGACAAGCATCTATAAGATATATAAATACAAAGATATATATTAGTTCCAAACTTGATGAGAAACTGCGGAATCTCAAGCAATGTCTGTCTGTCCGTCTGTATGTATGTTCCGAATAGAAAAGACTATTTCTCAACCGATTCGGACCAAAGTTTGCACACACGCACATCGGGCCGGGGCGGGTGTTATTGGCTACTTTGCGTCATCAGTCGATATCGATCTTATCGATTTTTATCGATTTTCGCAAAGTTTGACAGCGGGGCTGAGAGTTGGCACAGGAGGGTAATTGAGCATGCTGACTACGAATACAATATTAGATTTATTATCCGCTACTTTTATCGATTTTATCGATTTGTTGAAATGAGCTACGGGGCTGGAAAATGGCACAGGGTGGTAAGCGAGCAGGCTGATTACTAAAAGCGGGAATAAACTTGGCATGTACACGTGGGCACAGGAAAAGTTTGTACAGAGATTGAATGAGAGCTTTATCATAAGTTTTGACAGGGCTGGGTGGAGCGGGTAACCCAGCTGGATACCTAGATACCTATATAAACACACTTTGTAGAACGAACCACGAGTGAAAGCATTTTCAATTGAAAGCGAATAAGCTTTTTTATTATGAAGTTATGGCACAGCTGGACCATAGCAATTGTTTTGACTTGTGAATATGTGCGTGCACAAAATTCGAGAGCCAAAAATTACTTTAATAGATAGAAACTTTGGGTGGACGTATCGTATTAGCCAGCCCTCAACCCTACTTTTCAAAATTTTTGGTTTTTGAATAATCATATTAGGTTGTCTCATAAGTCTTTTCATACCTGACTTTTCAACGACATAAATCAGTTCTTCTTGAACTTCTGATAAACTGCAGGGTACCATTCGACAGAGCAAAGTAAGCTCTACAAGATGGCTTTCAAAAGTTCGCACCAAGTCCAATCCGCAACATGCTCCAAGCCAAAATAAAAAATTTTCCCGAATTTCCGAAAAAGCGAAAATCATCATATCTCAGTTCAAAACAGCTCTGCAAATTTCCTATTTTTTCATGCATATACTCTCCTCATCGGATATTTATAAATGCACTTGCTGCATTTTTCTGATGGCTAGAAACCAAGAAAAAATAATGCGCTCAATTTTCAAACTTTGCCTGTATCACTTCTGTATTCCCCGCAAGTAGGTGATTATATAGCATATTCGCTCAGAATTACTGCCAAATATTTGCACCTACTAGGTGCTGTAGTTCCTGAGAAAAATCGAATTGAAGGTCCGAATATGAAACAACTTATGGGACAACCTAATAGAAAAGCAGAATTCTTTCTGGTTGCTGACAGTTTAAGCACTCAGCTGTCCAAGTTTCATATTAATTAGATGAAAAATGATGAGTTACGCAGTCTTGAGATATAGTGTGGACCCCGGCCAGGTTCCCATAGGTACTTCCAAAGCGCGCACGCAGTGCGCGCCCTCCTCAATGCTTCTCGCCTCACTCATGAGCAGTAGAGCACATTCACAAAGGAGAAATATGTAGAGTGGAAACCTCTAGATTCATTTCGAAAGAACGTATGCAAGAACGAAACGCAGACAGCCTCCATGAGTCCCTTAAACTCAATCAATGGATGCAAATTCCGAACTTGCACTGATGAAAAGGTTGTAATAAGTATACGTAGAGAAATTAAAGAACAACAGCATCTTAAAACATTTCTCTTTGTGGACTCAGAAATTAGAGTGGTCAAAAAGTGGACATTTCAGTAAACAAATGCCTACTGGCTTCTCGTGCTCAATTTTGACTTGAGACACTGTCCTTAGTAAATCCCTATTCAGCCCAACTCGGCTGGGGGCGGGCCTACGTTGAACGTAGAACGAATCAGCCCGGCATCCGGTGAGCCATTGATTTGGTTGCCGATCGTTTTCTAGACGGGAGATCTTGCGGCTCCCAAAAATTCAACATTTTGAGCAGGTTTGGTCGAGCGCCTAAGTGAATAGGTTTCAACGCGCAAGACCATGGTTCGGAGCCGGCTAGTCAGAGTTTTGCGCCAATTTTTGATAGCGACCGCTATCGAGAAAAATCGATGGCGACAGCTATCAAGGCTATCGCCAAGCAATTAAAGAATGAAACAAATTTACCATAATTTGGCGAGAATATCATGAGAAACAAGAATTTTGTAACATAGTACAAATGAAAAAATCAAAAAATCTTTGTTTCATCAGTTTTCGAAGGAGAAACGTAGCAAGCTCTGAGAAAAAGAAGAAATCCAAAAAATCCTGTTTTCTTGCTTTTCTCGCCGCAATCAGCTGTTAATTGATCCCCTCCCATTTAGGCCGCCGAAATCGTGCGGTTTTGGGAGTTTTGCACCGCAAAAATACATCGACTGGATTTTCCTGTAAGTTACTCACGAGCAACTTACGGGAAATTTGTCTGATCCTCTCTTATGCACACTATCTCTCTCGGGTCACCTTAAAATTCAACCTCGAATAAGTGGCATTCTGGTGAACTGACTGTGACACTTGACCAGACAGTCTTCTGACTGTTGAACTGACTATCCTAAAGCATGGGAAGGTGGGCGGGATTAGGTTCACCCGAGAAAGTTCTTCTGAATGACTAATCTCAAGTCACCTGAGATGAATGGAGGTTCACTACGGGCCACTGTCTACACCTTATACATCAAACCGAAAGGGGCTCTTATTTTATACAAGAAGATTTAGGAATACTCTCTTAATATCCAATCAAGTCTCATTTTTCAGAGAAAAACGGGAAGACACAAGACTACTATACAAGACTGAATTAGAACTATTAGAGCACGTGAAATCTCGTCACGGTCTTCGCGAATTATTTTATCTGAAATAGAGAGAATATAGTACACCAAAAACAAAAAAAAAGAGAGAAAGGAGGATTTCCATCAGAAGCTAGGACAGGAGACGCACTGAAGGCGTGCGTTGCGGGTGCGTCGCGCAGGTACCTATGGGAAGCTGGCCGGGGTCCACACTATAGACCTATAGTTTTGGCCGGCACTGTTTTAAAACATTGCGATGTGGAATTGTCGCCATTTTGCGCTTTAGAAAGTGGATTCCGCAAATGCAATCGGGAAACGAGATATTCCAAACGTAGCCGATTGAACCGATAAAGCAAACCTTGGCTTGCATCCAGCTTTTACCATTCACACTTGGCAGCGAATATGCTAATAGTTGTGGTTAAGTAATGATTCTTCACAATATACACGGAATTCCCCCAACCCAATGGCAGAGTTTTCTCTGTCTTTTTACTCTTCATACTATGCATGATGAGGATCTAATTGCTGATGGCAGAAAAAGAAAAGCAAAAATATAATGGCTCCTCAATGATGACGAGAAGAGAGGCCAATAGCCGTTATCGTTGGCAAGCGCCGGGGCGGATTTGCAACTGATGCGCGATTAAGAGTTGACACAAAGATGTATGTGATTAAGCTGGTTACAAAAACATGAGATTTTAGAATTATCTACCTCTATCGATTTTATGCAAACTTCAAGCTACGGGGCTGGGAGTTGGCACGGAAGGGGGGCGGGGGGGGGGGGGGTAAGTGAGCGTGCTGATATGAACACAACGATTTTCAATTTTTCGACCAATTTTATTTGATTTTATCGATTTTTTGCAAACTTCGAGCTACAGAGCTGGGAGATGTTGCAGGGAGTGAGTGAACATGCTGTGTTCAGAGAAAGCGGTAGGGATAGAAGGAGACTGGCATCTAAAAAAAAGAAAGTTTAGTGATCAAGTATAAAGGATCGTCATGAAAAAATTCACGACTATTATAAGATGTACTAAGAGCTATTTGTTATCAAGGGTAGGTATTCGAATTTTTCAGTTTCACAAAGACTGGTTGCTACTTATTACTCAACGTTTTATTAGAAAAATCTTTTTCTTATTGTAATGCACTCTTTCTAGGTTTTTTATAAACGATGATAAGACGAGCCGTAGTTTCCTAGGACGAAAAGGCTCAGGGGCCTGACGGAAAGGCAATCTTGCAAAGAATAGCTCCGTATCTTTGAAAAATTTCTAGAACAGGCGAAAAATTCGAATTACGAACACGTGCTTTAAAAACCCTATTTACCCCTGAACAGATTAAGTGTGGCTGGCTGCCTTTGAAGAAATGCATTCATGGATTTTAGCGAAAAGAAAATTCCGCAAAAAATACCTTTGTTGCATAGGAAACTTTCACTTAATCTGGCGGAAAATTTCACCTTGGGAAAACTTATTCTTTTAAACCCGTAACTACTGTCCAAAAGAAGAGCAATGAGCGTTTGCCCTCACGAGAATATAGCTCAGGGACTTTTAGCAAAAGCATATTTTCACAGAATGCTCATAGGAAAAATTCGTTGGATAGGAGGAAAAATCTAAGAGCGCATCCCCCGAAAAAACCCTACCTCTGTCTCCAAAAAGAAGAGCAATGACCTACCTTTAGTCCCTCTGAAAAGAATTCCGGAGCTTCTCGCAAGAAAATGTTCTCGTAAAGAACATCGCTGTTCCAAATAAAAGCAGCTCAGCGGTTTTCAGCAAAAAGGTATTTCGACAAGGAATATGCTTCTTGGTTTTATGAAAAATTTCACTCACCTTCGGAGGAAAATGTGATCCTTGGATACGTGATATTGTGATAATGTGATACTTCTGCTTAGTAGAAGAGCAATGTGCGAGGCCTTCACCGAAGGACAAAGCTTGGAGAATTTTAGCAGTAGTATTTTTGCAGAGAATGCCTTTGAGAAATTTACTTGACGGGCGAAAAATCCAAGAGAACGTAGACGAAAAAACCCTTTTTCTGACCCTAAAAGGAAGACCAATGTGCTACCTTTGGTTCCCTTTGGAAAGAACATTCCGGGGCTTTTCGCAGGAAGATGTTTACGGAAAGAACACCACTGTTTAAAAAAAAGAAGCTCAGCGGTTTTCAACAAAATAATAGGGCAGGAAATATGTATCTTCGTTTTATAGAAATTTTTACTCCTAGAAAAAATATGATCTTGGGAGCACCCACTCTGAGAAAATCCTACCTCTGCCAGACAGGAAGACAAAAGCAAGCTTTGGCCTCAGGAAGAAAAAAGTTCAGGGGTTTTGAGCGAAAAAAATTTTTTGGAAGAGATTACCTGTTACATAAATTCCCACTTGATCTAGCAAAAAATTCACTCTTTGAGGCATGTAGTCCGGAGAAATCCACTTTTGACCCCTTGAAAGGAGGGGCGTGGTCCATTCACAAAATGAGATTCAAGAGCTTGCAAAAGACATTTTCGAAAAAATACCTTCTAGACAAATGCAACTGATCTGACGAAGAACTTATCTAGGGGTGCATATACTCTGGAAAACCCTAATTCAGCCCTCGAAAAGTCAAATGAGCGCGTCTCGTATTTGTGGGAGAAAAACCTAAGGAGCTTTTAGCAGAAAGATGTTTTCAAAAAATACTCTGGCTCTTGTAACATTTTCACTTATTCTTTTTGAGAAAATTTTTGCCAAGAATATTAGCGCTTCGATGGACTGCACAACTCGGTGAAATCGATTTTTTGGAGCTTATTACTTTAAGACCTTACTTTTGCGCCTAGAAACTAAAGAATTGGACGAGTGCCGGCCTTGCTGAAGAAATTGAAAATTGAAAATTTGACACTTTTTTATGGCAAAGGGTCCACCCTAAGAAGCAGTCTAGGTTTTGTGCAAAATAAGTTCTGCTACATCAAAGATGCTGTCTTGTTGGTTTCTAAAGGAAATACCGATGGTGAGAGGGTCGTAACTTGTTTTATGTGACCATGGTAATGCTAGGTATTTGTACGCTTAGAAAGTCAAAACCAGAATCATGCTTTTCATTTCGTAAGTTGACCGTTTTCTTGAGCTGTAATCTTATTGTTAATTTTAAAAAAAATGGTCTCGTGTGCTTAACTTGTAGGCTTTGACAATGGCGATTACGAGTTAAATTTGATGAAAGCACTAAACTAGCTACAACTTTTTGGCTTATCAGGCTTCCCTATTGAATCAGAATTGAAAAAATAATCTTGATTTGGAAGATACAGTAATTTTTGATAGAACAAACTTACAGTAATTTTTGATAGAACAAACTTTCCATTTGATTACCAGTAAAGTCGTTTCTCGTGTGGGCGTGTCTAGGGTTAGCATCAAATCAACGACAAACCATGACTCGTGCTTTGGTATGCCAATTTACGTGCAAAAGCGGCTTTCTAGCAGATTTGTCTGAAAAAACTTGACGAGTAGAGCAAAAAGACTCACTCAAGTGATAAGTAAGCACAATACTGAGCTAAATTTCAGCAAAGACGATGTAAGTATATAATGGGTTAGATAAAAGCAATGACGACTATAAGGAGGAAGGGAAAGAATGCAATTAGATATTTCCTACATTTCTTATACTATATCAAGTCCTCGAAAATGCTTCAGCTTATGGTCCAGTCTTGAAAAATCTATGTCTACTCGTGAAGTATCATTTATTTTCTGGCAACTTCTTGATAAATCTACAACTGGATGCTAATGGATTATTTAAGTTCAAGGATTGATCATATTTGTGAAAGACACGCTTGTTTTGAACAACGATTGAAGATCCCGTCTTCCATAATTACCAGACAGACATTGCTGTCTTGAAAACAGTATTGAGAAAAGTATGTTGTTGTAAAGCAAACTGGAAGGAACCATCACAGAATGCAAAGGTATAAATACACAACCTTGCATCTAGCATCACGTATTCGCATCTTATAGCTTATTTTTCTAATTGATTGAAATGTTACGCACAATTATGTATGTCTAGCTATCTAAAGTCGAGACCTGCTGCAGCAACATCTTTGGAATAAAGTAAGCTTGAGGAAAAGAGTCATGAGAGCTGAACAAGCTAAAAATTGCATCTGGCTTATGCAACCTAGAACATCTAACAATTTACTCTCTTTTCTACTAATTCATTGAGTTTTGCTTAAATAGTGCTTCAAGATATCAAACACTTGACGTGGTAGGTTAGGGTAGCGTATGAATAATTTCTTCTATAAAAAGTTTATTGAAAACCGTGCCAGCTCTGCTATACGACATCTATTCAATAAAATACACTAAATTTTACCGTATGAATGCTGGAACTCTTGGGCTCAAGTCTCACATCGTTACTAGTTGTTTTGTCGTTCAGAAAGATTGGCACAATCCAAACACCACTTCAAGGCGCATTGTAATTGATGATTTAGTTCTCGACAAAAGGTGGTGCACTGCAAAAGCATTCAAGAGATTGATAAACACAGCACTTTTTAATGAGAATACCTTGTCCAGATCATCCATGTCTTCAGCTTTTGCGTTTGTCGTAGCAAGCACAACATCAGTATTCTAGAGTATACATTCGATTATTCAGGGCATTGCTGAACAAAGACATAGAAATTCGGAGCTTCAGAAATGACGAGTTGATAGAGCACGCTTCGAAATATTGTAAGACATTCTTTTATAATGGCTTGACACACAAATCTTACACCAAAACCTCCAAAAAATTGTCTAAAATTTTCAAGTATTTTTTCAAAACACATCAATTCTTGTGATTGTGTAACAAAAGTTGTATTTTGTCATGATGACTGAAGATACTTACAAATTTGAAAACGAAAAGTTGAAAAAAGTAGAAAATCGTGACTTCCCTTGAACCTACAATTAGCACGAAGTTTTTCAAAGAAAGAGCTTGTCAAAAAACCAAAAGCAACATTAGTAAAATTGTTGTGGAACGCGTTGAGCCGTTGACAATTTATTAGAAAAACACAAAGATTCCCCTTATACACATAGGCGTATATGCCGCGGGTTCACTAGGATCAATGCAATAACAACACGTAAATACAACAAGGTGCGGCGGGTACGCCGCAGCCACATAGGCCGCCTCAGCATTAGCTATCAATAGTGAGCAAGTTCCAATATAAGGGACGGCTCTACAACACCTCCCTCCTAAGATGAACAACGGTACATCCTATAACAAGGATCTACTTGTAGACGTTCTGGTGGGCGACGATGGCGACTTGGTCTGGTTGATGTCGGTGAAGTAGACGAGGTGGCTTGGTGTTCAGCAGCATCGAAACCACTGTTAAGTCGGTCTTCGTCGGAAGTGGACTGTGTCGAGTCATGATGGCGATCCATACTTGCTGCACGGCGCATCTGGTTCGCATGTCGTCTCCATAACTGGCCGTCTTCAGTAAGCACGCCATATAGTGCTTCTCCGTAGCGTTTCTTCACTCTAGCTGGAATCCATTTTTCACATCCAGAGCGAAAATCACGTACCCACACGGCTTCTTGTGGCTGGTACGCTCTCTTTCGTGCTCCATGGTGGCGGTTAAACTGCTTCTCCATGTTTTCATTGCCCATTCCTTCTTCTTTGGAGTCTTCATTCAGCAGCGACAGCGGTGTTCTTATCTGACGTCCCAGGAGCAGCTCGGCAGGCGAACGTTGTCCCGGAGCAGTTGTACAAGGCGTTCGTCGATAAGACTGTAGAAACTCCGCAAGCTTCTCTGCCGTTCCTCCCTCCTTAATTTTCTGGAAGGTCCTTTTGAAGATATCCACAAACCTTTCCGCTTGTCCATTTGATTGTGGATGGAATGGGGGTGAACGCATATGCTTGATTCCTCGCTCTTCACAGAAATCTTGGAACTCCTTTGCTGTGAACTGCGTCCCATTATCCGACACGATCACTCGCGGATTTCCAAATCGAGCGAATAGAGATCTGAATTCTCTCAGGGTAGCTGTAGTTGACGATGAAGGCATCTCAAATACTTCTGGCCATTTCGAGTAAGCGTCAACTACGACGAGATACATCTTGCCATTCAGCGGTCCTGCATAGTCAATGTGAAGTCGATTCCATGGTTTGTCTTCCCCTTTCCATGAATGCAGCATCGTCTTCACTGGCATTTTGGAGGCTTCTTGACAATCCCTACAGCGGCGCACTGAGTCTTCAATTTCTCTGTTGATGCCCATCCAATATGCGAATCCTCTCGCGAGCATCTTCATCCTTGTCATTCCCGGGTGTCCCTCATGTAACTGCTTCAGAACCGCTTGTCTCAGCGAGGCTGGAATGACTATTCTGTGGGCGAAATACAAACATCCGTTCTGCACTGATAAATTCTCCCTCAGTGCTCTCCAATTTTGGACTTCTTCTTTAGGCTTGGACGGCCATGCTCCCGATTGCAGCATTCGTATGACTTGCGCAATTGTTTCGTCCTTGCGGGATTCTTCTTCTATCTTTCTTCGGGTCACTGGTAACGCTCGTACAGCAGCAGCTTGGACGGCTCGCACATCTTCTTCTATTTTCGCTATGACGACGTCCTCGGTCTGGAATGGCCTTGGAGGGATCAGTCGAGACAGCGCATCGGCTTGTCCGAATTCGGTCGTCTTGTGGTACTCCAGGTCGAAGTCGTATGCGAGTAAAATGAGCTTCCATCGTTGTAACCTGTTCGCTGTGTACACAGGTACCATCTTCTTGGGTCCAAAAATGTGTAACAGCGGCTTGTGGTCGGTGAGCAATCTGAATCGGCGTCCGTATATGTACCGATGGAACTTACGGACCGCGAAAACCAATGCTAGTCCTTCCTTCTCAATTTGTCCGTAGTTCTTTTCTGCGGCTGTGAGACTTCGGCTTGCATGGCAGATAGCCTTTTCTGTCCCATCTGGCATCTTGTGCAGAATTACAGCCCCGATTCCGTAGTCTGACGCATCCGCAGCTACCACTATCTGTAAGTCAGGATCGAAATGTGTAAGGAGTAGATCGGAGGCTAAGACTTCTTTGGCGCGCTTGAATGCGTTTTGGCATTTCTCTGTCCATTCGAACTTTGCGTCCTTCTTGAGCAATGCGTCCAGGGGTGCTCTAAGCTGGCGCATCTCGGCCACGAATAATCCATAATAGTTGATCATGCCGAGGAATGACCGAACATCCGCTATGTTCTTCGGCGCTGGCATTTGCTGGATGACTTCAATCTTCTTTGGATCCGGTCGGCGTCCTCTTTTGTCGATGATGCAGCCTAGGTAACAAATCTCTGGCATGAGAAAGTTGCATTTTTCCAGCCTGACGTGGAATCCGTAGTCCTTGATTCTCTTAAACAAGGTTTCCAAATTCTGGCGGTGTTCTTCGTAACTCCTCCCTGTGATGATGATGTCATCAAGATAAGCGGCTACTCCATCAAGTCCGCTTATCATGGAATCCATGATCTGCTGGAATATACCGGGTGCCGATTTCACTCCGAATGGCAAACGATTATAGCGATATAATCCCTTATGTGTGTTGATAGTCAGCATCTCCTTTGACGTTTCCTCAACTTCCACTTGTAAATACGCTTCGGCTAGGTCGGGTTGAGTGAAGAGCTGGCCTCCATTGAGCTTGGTGAACACATCCTCCGCTGTGGGCAGTGGATGCTGATGCAGCTGCAATGCATCGTTGAGTCCTGTCGAGAAGTCGGCGCATAGACGGATCCTGCCTTTTTTTTCTTGACGGCGACTATTGGCGCGGCCCTCTCTGAGTGTTCTACAGCAGAAATAACTCCTTCGGCCACCAGCCGATCAATTTCTGCTTCCAGTTCCGGTGCCGTGGCGTACGGAACTGGCCTCTTCTTCTTGAAGACTGGCACAGCATCGCTCTTCAAGATTAACTTGGCCTTGCTCTTCGTGCACTTTCCCAAGTCGCTATTGAAGACTTCCGCATATTTCCTCTTCAAATCGGCGACGACTTCGGCTCGAAATTTCTCCTCGCTAGTCACCTTTCTGCAGTTGTAGTTGTCCTTCAGCTTCTTGTACGCCTGCAATTGGATACACCATTCCAATCCCAATAGATTCGAGCCTTCGGTGACGTAGCAAATTCCGTTTCCATGAACGGTTTTCCCTGTAACTCGATCTTTGACCTCAAAATCGGTCGAAAATTTACCGTCGATCTGCATCGGCGTCCCGTCGGCAGTTTTCACGGGCAACACACAGGGTTCCAGAGCAGGGGATCCCATCCTCTTCCAGGCTCTTCGCGAAATCAGGGTTATATCCGCACCTGTGTCCAGCTGTAGCTTGAGGGAACATCCTCTGATTACGACGTCGATATAAGTCCGCGCCTTCTCGGCGTCGAAAACGACCACATTTTTGCACTGTCGCCTGCGGCTCACATGGGATCCCGTCTTCCTCCGCTTCTTCCGACTATTGTCAGATTGTGGACAGTCTCTTCTGAAGTGTGGTCCTCCGCATATGAAGCAATTTACCTTTTTCTTCCATACAGCATGGACGTCGCGAGTGCCTTCCATGTCCGTGTTATCCACTTTCAAAGCAGTGAAATTTTCGCAATCCGTGACTAGGTCTTCGATTGTTAATGGTGCTTCGTCCTTGTAAGCGTCCAGTCGACGAATCATCCGAAGGCGAACTTCCCTGAGTGAGGGATCTTGAAGACCTGCTACAAATTGCAGCGTCTTCATCGCCGTGTAATCCAGCTCCTTGAGTCGAGCGTCCTCGTCCATCCGCTTGATGGTGTTAGCGTACTCGCGAAATGGTACGCACGTTGGTGTAAGCGGTGGACAGGCTATCCTCAGGCACTCGTACCTCCTCCTAATCAGGGTCTTCTTAGAGG
Source organism: Cylicocyclus nassatus (assembly GCA_958299035.1). Taxonomy (NCBI): domain Eukaryota; kingdom Metazoa; phylum Nematoda; class Chromadorea; order Rhabditida; family Strongylidae; genus Cylicocyclus; species Cylicocyclus nassatus. The sequence goes on along the minus strand of CATQJL010000223.1, from coordinate 72,618,467 downwards.
CGAATAGCTTCTGAAGATTCGCGATGGTGGTGTCGAAGTCCAAGTCGTGCGGTTGCGCAGGTAAGACCTCATCCGCATACTTCCGGTAGGCTTCTTCGTCCAGCTTCATGAGAATTAAGTCGCGCTTCTTGTGATCCGGCAGCTGGGCGTCGCGAATGATAGGTCCATACCTGCCGTACCAGTATGCAAACGTGTTACCTGTCTCCTCGTCCGAGACAAATCGTTGCACTTCCTTGCTCAGCTGATCGTATTGATCTTTGCTGGCATCCTGGACGGCTCCCTGCTTACTGGCTAAGGTGATGATCAGCTCCTTCATCTGCTCTTGCTGAGCTTGCAATTGCGTCTGCTGCTCCTGTTGAAGTTGCAAATGTACTTGCATTTGCTCCTGTAGAGCTTGCGCCTGCATTTGCATTTGTTCCTGCTGAATTCGCATTTGATCGACCATGACCGACAGGACCTTCTCCAAAGAGTCATGGCCATGCCGCTCTTCACTGGCTTTCGGCATGGTAGAACTCTTCGGAGTCGACGAGTTCTTCTGCTAAATCGAATTCCTAGCAGCGCTTACTTGTCTGGCTGTCCTCGACCGGTAACAACTTCCTCCCGGCTTGGCTGAGCTGCAGCGCTTCTTCTTGTCCTTGATTGGAAGGCTGCTGGTCCTTGGTCGGGCTGCTGGTCCTCGGCCGGTGGAGCTTCTTCTGGTCCTTGGTCGGTGGAGGTCTTCTTGTCCTTGATCCTGATCGCCAGTTGTTGTGGAACGCGTTGAGCCGTTGACAATTTATTAGAAAAACACAAAGATTCCCCTTATACACATAGGCGTATATGCCGCGGGTTCACTAGGATCAATGCAATAACAACACGTAAATACAGCAAGGTGCGGCGGGTACGCCGCAGCCACATAGGCTGCCTCAGCATTAGCTATCAATAGTGAGCAAGTTCCAATATAAGGGACGGCTCTACAACAAAAATAGTGAACCTTTCGGTAATTTTAGCGAGCAATATTGAGAAAAAACCACTTCTTGAGTGCTTCTCTTAGTCCTTGCCTGATATAGGTACTTTTGAAAGTTTCATTTTTCCATTTAATGATCGTAAGAATAAAAGAGGCAAATGCACTAAATTGCGTTACCCACGCACTGTAAAATTTTGTGAGATGCTTTCCAAAATTTTTGAGGGCCCATAACCCCGGCTTCCCCATCTTTATCTGTGGTAAGGTCCAAAACGCTATATGAAACGTATCAAAATGTAGAGTAGTTGCATAAAAGTATAGATAGTCTCCCTTATTTATTTGAATAAATCGCAGCTTGAACAAAAATGATGCTCAATGCAAAGTGTTCCATGTCTGCTTCGTAAAGCCGGAAATGACGCAAATGCGAATGCAACCAGGGTCAAGCTTGTGATGCGACTGTCGCAAGGGGGGTCGTAAGAGGGTACCTAAGAGGGGGGGGGGGGGGTCGTAAGAGGAGGTAGTTAGACTAAAATACCCTAGGTTTCAAAGGGAATCAAAAAGCAAGCAATTAGTTATGTTCTTTACAATAAATCTATAAAAAGTGGAAATCAGAATAAAAAAGATAAAAAATCTGTAGAAATTCTCAGGAAAAAAACATTTACAAGAGCTCAAAACACTTTTGAAGGATGTATTATTTGATAAAAATGCTAAATGTACCGAATGACCTAGAAATCTTGCTTCTGAAGCCTTCGTGAAGTCTCACACACTCGACAAAAGCGAATGTCTTTACCAGCTGTGACCATCATAAAATTCTAAATCTTTTGGTAATGTTTTTTACGGGCTCATATGATTTATCTGTACTTTCGAGATGCTCCGCTATATCAATGCAAAATTTGGTGTTATTTTGTCAACTGTAGACTTTCTTATGATTTTATGTATGGTAGCAAAAAGTCAGGAAAGGGGGGTCGTATCTGGGTCGCATCTAAATTTCTTCGGAGCTATTGAAGCTTGTTGGCTGCAATTCTGCTGTAATATGAGGCCATCTTCCTATTTTCCCTCGTAAAAATTGCAGGCTGTTTTTTGACTTCTCTGGTAAGTTACAAAATTTCAAGCTCAAAAATCCCACTTTTTGCTTTCTAGGATCGCATCTAAATTTGCGAGAATCGCATTTAGTTTTTTTCGAGCTTACTGCTCCTCAAGAGCTGAAACTTTTTCTTTGGATAGTCTGAGCACTATACTACAGAATATGTGCTTTGCAGCCTCTCAGTCTTTTCCTGGCCTAAGTTACGAATTTTCAAACTACCGTGCTCATGCACGTTCTTGACGTCGTTCTGGACGGCGCTCAAGCGGTTTTTTTTTCGCGGGAAAAACTGTGGAAGAGGTAAGAACTGAGCTTCTTAGTCGAAAACATCTTTTGTAGTTCAAGAATGTCATTTTGTTCTCCATGTAAAAATTTGTGTCGCCTACGGGAATCGCATTTGCTGGCCTGAAGTATGCCTGAAAATTCAAAAAAAAACTTGCAGAATCTCAAACATTATCAAAGGTGTGTATGTGTGCTACAGATGATGGACGCACCCATTGGCCTAGAAATTCTGCTTTCGAAACCTCACTGAAGTTCTCACGCAGGTGTTTTTTTAGATTGACATTCATTTATGCAGGTTACCGCGAGGAATGTGGGCAGGGGAGGTAAGGGGGATAAATGAGTGAGGGTGGGGAGGGGGAAGGGGGGGGGGGGTCGTACGGATGGACCTTCAAGGGGGGGGGGTCGTAAATGAGGGTCTCGGATCGCATCAGCACGCTTGGCCCTGAATGCAACCCATTTTCAGGTGTACAAGCTGCGGGGTGGTCCTACCTTACATCAACCAGCCCTAACACATCAAAGGGCCTCGCAAACAAAGGACCTATACCGTGCTGCGTATTGCCTGAAAGAATCATGCGGTATAAGGATCGTTTCTCAAAACACAATGAAGCGGCTGAGCAGCTCGTTTGAAAATTCGAAAAAGTGCGGCTTATACACCTAAAATAGGATACATGTAGTGCAGTACGGTACATACACAAATAGCAACATGGCGAAATAGTAACAGGCAGAGTTACATGTTTTTGTCTTTCCTCTATCGAATCACATGTTTTGCATGCGTGTTTAAACGCATGGAGATTTAGAAATTTATGAAAGTATATGAAATGTACTATTAGGTTTGCTCGAAAGTTCCGAAACATTTTCGGATGATAAGATCTGCTATTGCTCGTATCTAATGCATGACAATCCGATAGAGATATCATTCGATAGAGCAAAGCAAGCACTATAAGATGTTATGCAAAAGTTCGCACCAGCTTCGATCCATTGTAAGTTTGCACCCAGAATCTGAGTCTTACTGAAGGCTTGACAAAATTGGTTGGAAACATATATTTTCGGTTAAAAAAATCCTACGAATCTCCAACTTGCTCACGCAAATTGCACACCACATCAGACACTCATATTTGCCGTTCCTGTATCTTTTTCTCATCTAGAAGTCGAGAAGGCGAAAATTCTCATGCTTGTGCAAAAACGAAGCTACGCTGTTCCCACTCATGCATTTGCATCGTACAAGCCCGTAAAAGTACAATTGTGAATTTTCAGCTTTCTACAAGTCTTTGTTTCCAAAAATCATCGAGTTGAGCTCTCCTCACTTGAGTGTTCCATGCTAAAATCAATATTTTTCGAAATTAGGGCTTGTGGAAAGCTGAAAATCCAGGTTATATTTCTAAGATGTAGTATGCAACTACATGGGAGGAAACAGCGTAGCTTCGTTTTCGTATAAGCATGAAAACTTTTGTTTTCTCAATTTCTAAACGAGGAAAAAATTCAGGAACGGTACATATGAGGGTCTGATGTAGTGCACAAATTTTGTGAGCAAGTTGGAGGTTCATAGGACTTTTTTAAACGCAGTTATGAATTTTCCCAATTTTTCGAGCTTTCAGTGCAACTCGGATGGATACAATGCGGTGGGTCAAAGCTGGTGCGAACTTTTGCATACATCTTATTAAGCTTTCTATCGAATTGTGCCTCTATTGGAGGTGCATGCATTAGTTTTCGAAAAAAGCAGATCTAGTCTGGAAATGTCCGAAAACTTTCGAACTAACCTAACAAAAAGTGGAGCTCAAATTGCTGACTTTTGACAGCTATTTAATCTTTGAAAAACTGAAGATCTGTCAAAAATGCACATTTAGTTTCGAAGCATGTGCACACGTTCACAGCACGTGAAAAGCACTTAAGTCTTGTTGTGATTTGTTGTTTTCCTTACTAAATGAAAGTAAGAGATAACTAGCACTACATTCCAAAGCAGCACAGCTGTAATGTAGGCAAATCAAACATTGCCGTCCTCCGCTGACATCCGCCTGCTTTTGCAATCTTCACCATACTTGTCCTAGCGACCCTTATAAACAGCCTTGAAAGTAGAGATATAGGATTTCCATGCAGAAGCAAACAGTAGAGATTTGGAAGAGTTGAACAAATTTGGTGTAACGCATGTACAGCACTGATTACTTATCCTGCTTAAAGTGTCTTATGTTGGGAAACAGCGGAAGGATAGGTCTGCTCCTATGTGATGATTAGCGAGTGAATCTATAGATTGGAAAGCGATTTTATTCAATATCATGTGTAGATCAAAGAAGTACTGACAGGGGTGCTCCATCTCTTATGTATACAGAAATCCCAAACATTCGAGATGTATACTTTATATTGCCGTCTTTTGGGAAGTAAAATACTGCAATGAAGTAAAGGAAAGGTGTTATGCAGCATGGCTCGAAACACGACTTACAATAATGAGTCGCTTTAACCTTTTGGACACATATTCTATATTAAAACTCAAGAAGTAACTTCTGGCTTTGTTACAGGAATAGAGCAAACATGCGGTGCATTAGTTCTCTGCACTATAACTGAGCACTATTGTTTTCACGCTACTTGGATCAACTTCCAAAAGTAAATGTTCCTGCGGTCAAATCTACAGCACTTGTCGATTATTACAAAGACAGAATCATAGACTTTTTCGAGCTCGGAGTCTCCAAAGATGTTATCGTCGGAGAGTTTTTACATCTGCACTCCATTCAAATACCTACTGTTTAAGATTGATGAGTGTTAGTATTCAAGTACAAATCAAATATTATTTTAATTAACTTCTCCATGAAAACAAAAAAGAGTATATAAATCAAGCAGATCGTCTTCAGTCGTTCCTCGACGTGAGCAACTTCATTCAAGGTGCGTACTTTTCCTCCAACATTTCGAACAAAATCATATTTGCGCATAGGTTGAGTTTCTACCGCTGCTGGTCACTGCTGTGTCGCAGTGAATGTGAAATCTTCATGTTACTGTCCAACAGCGTTTGAAAAAAATTCAATTACAGTAGAGTGCTCATTACTGGCATCGCACTTACAGCATGGCATTCCAGTCGTACTAACGTACTCCCTGCAAATTATGCTGCTATTTCTTTTCAAAAACGATAGGTAAAGAAAGCAGGACACCATTGTTGGCCTAAATGCTGTGTATCTCCTTTGCAAAACCTTTGGAACTTTATTCATGATCATTATTGTTAGTCAAATAATCGATACAAGGGAATGTTTTCTCAACAAATTCTGAAAAATTTTGCGATCACGTAATGAGCTTAAGGAAAATAAGAAAAAGACTGCGTTATTTCAAGTAAGACAAAATTTATAATGTAAACCCTTTCTTATATTTAGTGCTAGAATTGCGAGAGCGAGCAGCCTATGCAAAAAGAGGTTCAAAGTATAAATTTATTTATTTATTTATTTAAAAGTATAAATTGCTTATGCACCTTATATCTTGTGCTCTGAGTAGCTGGCTGTCAACGGGCAATAAGGATAGATTTTCTGATGTAACGTGCTTGCAGATGCTTTTTGAAGCAAAATTATTTCCTTGTTCAATTTTTGCTAAGCAGATTTTTTTAATTCTCCAAAAGATGTGGCTAAAAATCTGATAAGAGGGTAAAGTGTCAGCCTAAATATGGCCTAAAAATTGCTAATACAGAATGCCTCAAAGAATGTGACATCTGCTTGATTGCGATTCTATTCTATATTCATTTTTTCGCGAACCTTCGGTGCCGTTGTTAGCTCCGTTTGAGTCCGCAGTATAAAATGCAGGGTACTTTGTCGTTATTGAGTTATTATTATCCGTTTACTTTTCGTGACCCATTCTTTTCAAAAAAGGAGAAAAGGATATTTATTCTTTTCTTGTATTTGGTGAAGGCTTTATAGGATAAAACTCCTGTCACGTGTCAAAAAATCGAAATGTCGCCCACATGTTTAACTTTTGGCAAGAATTTGTCTGGAGTACCTTCAATCTATGTTCAATCCATAGAAGCGATAAGGGGGGAGGGGCAAAGTCCCCTTCAGGTGAAGGGGTTTTTGGCTATTTCCGACCTAGGAAAGTGAAGGGGTGAACTGAGTTTTGAGGTGAATGCTGCATAAACTTACATGCCGAGTGGGACTGGGATGTGCAAACAGAGAAAGTAAGCTTTACGGAGGTAATATGATAAATTTCAGAATGTTTTGGTTTTGAGATTTCATCGAACAAAGGCTTTTTTGATTCAGAGTAGCTTTATGTCTCATCAATCGACATACCATTCGAAAGCTTGAAACATGTGATAAAAGTAGAACGTCTATTTTTCCAGCTCTCTTGTGAATTCACTTATAAAAATTTGTATCTAGCTTCAAACACAGCTGATTTAATGCGATCAGTCTGCGCCCCGTTTCTGAAAGGGAGAAAAAAGCTAGAAAAAGAGACGGTCTATTTTTATGGGGTTTTGCTCTGTGATACTGTTGGATCAGGCATCTTCATTCATTCTTACGAAGCAAGCTTCATTTATGAAACCAAGAAGGTCTTTCGAATTTCTAGATATGATCGCTTGCGAATTATCTGACTGCTCTTTCGATGCTCTCTTGCAGTCTTGATGTCTGATAGCTCTTTCATTCTGCAAGTTATGCCTTGAGTCTAATCTCAACTCCAGGTGAAAGGGGTCAACTAGATGCCGGTTCTAAAGTGAAGGGGTCCTAGTATTCTCTACCTATTGCATCTGTAGTGTAATCTGCTTTTTATTCCATAGTGACCCCATTTTTAGTCAACATTTCACGAATGAGCTCCAACATTATGATAATGACATTTTGTGTTTAGTAAACACATTAAGATTTCCCAAAACAGAAAAGTGGGCTATTGTTCCATCATCTAAACAACAAAGAAGAGGCAGCCAGGAAGCCATCATTTATTAGGTTGGTCCGAAAGTTCTTGCGCATCATTTTCAAAAAATCATAACTTCCTTGACACTCGATGGATTTCGTTGCGATTATATCTATTCGAAAGAAGAATTTATGCTCTTTACAATCGTACCTCCGCCCTAAATTACTTTGAAAAACTTCAAGAGTTAGAAGCAGTTGAATGAAATTAGTCAGGATTGGCATTTTTCGACTGGGTCACGAAAACTTCTGGAAGTATTTTTATTTGATAGAGAAAATTATGTTCATTACAATGGTATCTTTTTCATGAATTAAAATGAAAAGGATCGAAAGTTAGGAGCAAATAAAGAGAATTTCTTTAGTTTTGCAATTTTTGAGCATGCTCAAAAAAGCCTAAAAACGTCACAGAAGAGGCGGGAAAGTCATGAACATGGGTTTTGTAACCTTCTCTTTCTAGGTGAATGGAAATCGTGCTAATCGAAAGCGATTTTGATTTGCGTGAAAAACGCAGGCCCGAAAGTCCGAAAAAATCACGTAAAACAAAATTGCTCTCGATTAGCAGGATTTCCATTCAGAGAAAGAGATGGTACAAAACCCATGTTCATGATTTTCCCGTCTTTTCTGTGACGTCTTTAGGCTTTTTTTGAGCATGCTCAAAAATTGTAAAATTGAAGGAATTCTCGTTATTCGCTCCTAGCTCTCGATCTTTTTCGTTTTAATTCATGAAAAAGGTACCATTGTAATGAGCATAATTTTCTCTATCAAATAAAAATACTTCCAGAAGTTTTCGTGACCCAGTCGAAAAATGCCAATCCTGACTGATTTCATTCAACTGCTTCTAACTCTTGAAGTTTTTCAAAGTAATTCAGGGCGGAGGCACCGCTGTAAAGAGCATGGATTCCTCTTTCGAATAGATATAATCGCAATGAAATCCATCGAGTGTCAAGGAAGCTATGATTTTTTGAAAATGATGCGCAAAAACTTCCGGACCAAACAATATATTAGGTCGTTCCGAAAGTTCTTTCCGTTTTTTCAATCTATCATAAAAACGCGTGGAATGAAGGTAAAGAAACGCTTCAGGCATCATTCAACGCAGCTTTTCTTCCTCTTTTCAAATGTCTTATTTCTGTTCCACTTGCTCTTGCAGTCAGTGAGATAATGGCCGAAATTTCGAACCCATGGTTTTTACCATGTTCAACTTTGGCAATTTATCACAATCTTCTTTTTTGACTTTCGAAGGAGCTTTGATATATGTCAGATAGAGTAAACAAAGTGCAATGCAATGCAATTTTTTGGCTTATCCAGCTGACTTCTCAGTACTTTTTCAGATAATTTTTCCAAAAGTCTTCACTTTTGCAAAGTCTCAAAATACAGAAACGCTCCGAACACTAACAAATTTTCGGATTTTGACACTTTCAAAAGTCGTTTATGATTGTCCACCACTTTTACAAAATAACTGAGTGTTTACCGCTTCGAAATATGAGATTTCGCATTTCACGTGTACACTCTCAGGCGGGTTCAAAATCATGAATTATGGAAATTTTATCGTAAGAAACCCCCACAAATGGGGAAGAAGAATACTCAGTAGAAAAAGAAGGAAAAGCTGCATCGAACGGCACCTTAGTTGTGCGCCGTTTCATGTTCTATGGCTCATGGCATCACCAAAAGTGGAATTTGATAGCATCAGAAAAATACTTCTAAAGAATTTTTAAGGCTACTTATAGACGCCGAAAAATTGCATTAAATTGCACTTTGTTTACTCTATCTTACTGTTATCAAAACTTTTCCGAAAGTTCAAAATAAAGATTGTGAAAAATCGCCAAAGTTGGAGATGGTAAAAACCATGGTTTTGAGATTTTGGCCATCATCTCACTGATCACAAGAGCAAGCTGCACAGCAATAAGACAGTCGAAAAGAGGAAGAAAAGCAGCGTTGGATAGTGGCTGAAGCGTTTCCCTATCTTTATTCCTCTTGTTTTTATGATAGGTTGAAAAAACGGAAAGAACTTTTGGAACAACCTAATATTCTTTCCCGGCAACGCTGCGTGCTCTCTGATCACTGCCTAGTCTTAATTGGGTCACGAAAATCCCGCCTTCCAGCCGCCAAGCCAGTCGAATTAAAGGGTACGTAGAGTACATATTAGAGGGATACTCGCGTCCTCTTAAGTATTTTTATCTATCTATTTATATAATATATGCTTACTTTGAGCGGCCCATTATTCACCTCAAGTACAATGTTCTCTCTCACAGGCTTAATTATGCATTCGACTAGGGACAAAAGCAAGCATTGCAAGGGAAATCTGTTCTCAATGCCAGTCTACCTGAAAATCATAAAGCGTATCAGTCACTTCTCATTAACTGATGAAGTATTGGCGAGATCAAACATTCACATGCCACGAAAAATTAAAAAACCCTTACAAGGGAACGATACTTAGTGTCCGTGGCTTTCTGAGACGAGATGTATACCATTATACTCCTTTCGAAACTTTGATTCTGAATCTGACTTCCGTTTCTGCTTATCGTTTCTCTGAAAGGAGTTATGGAGGATTCGAGCCAAGTTTGGCCACCCGAGGGAAATACTATCGGAGTGCCAGACAGTTTAGTAGGCTGTGGTGTAGTGGTTAGAGCGATAGGGTCATAAATTGATGCAGGTGTCGAATACTTTTGTGCTTTTTAGTTTTGCATTGCCTCGATTAATCTTCTTTTTGAAAGTTAGGCATCCTCGAGATAAATGCATGCCCATCCTCTTCAAAAAGTTTGGAAAATTCGGAGAAATAATTACTGTTTGCCTAAAATGTATCTATCAATCATAATTTGAGTAAATTCACCCCAACAAAGCCGGTAGCCGCAGGCTACCTTGATAAGCATCCTGGTCAATTCCAAACCCCGTACAAAATTCGCTGGAATTGCTGGGTGAGTTCGAGAGAGCCATCTGCGACGACTCATTCTTTATCCGGTGCGCTCACATCTCCTATGTTTTGATCACTTCGTCATAGATTTCCATCACTTTGTTCAACATGATTTTTCATTCATTTTCATTCTTGTGAGCACCTTTCAGAATATATTTAGGAAGCATTGCTATAAAAATGAGCTTTTGTTGGGGTTTTTTTTGAGTAAGGGTATGCATTTACCTCGAGGATGCCCAACCTTATAAAAGAAAATTAATTAAGATAATGCAAAACTGGAAAAATATACAAGGATTTAAACCTACTTCTACACCAACTTATGAAAACCATAGATATCTGGCACTCCGATCGCATTTCCTTCGGGCGGCCAGTCTTGGCTCGAAAATCCTCCACACTCGTTTCAGAGGAACGATCAGCAGAAACGAAAGACAGATTCGGAATCAGCGTTTCGAGACGAGTATAATGGTGTACACCTCATCTCAAAAGGCCACGGACACTAAGTATAGTTCCCTTGTGTGTTTTTTTCCTAGTAATTTGAATAAATTAGGTTGGCCCGGAAGTCTTTCGCACCAAATTTGAAAATTAATAACTTCTGATTTTTCCAACCGATTTGAATGCTTTTATTTTTGTATGAAAGTGTAAGTCATGCTCTTTATAACGACATCTTAGCTGCTTGCTATTATCATCTGTTGCATAGATAGGACCGGCAGAAGAAAATTAGTGAAAATTTGAATTTTCTGCATAGGGTCATAAAAAATCTGAAACCTACAATAAATATCTGAGCAGTTGGTGTTATAGGTTGTATTACCCGCTCTTTCTAAACGTGCAAAGCTTGTGTTGATTGTCTCTATAAGAAGTTGTGATTTACGAGAAAAATGCCAAAATATTAGGTTAGCCCGGAAGTTCTGTCGTTTCATTTTTGAAAATTCATAACTTTGCTCTACCCCAACGGATTTGCTTTGCTATATTTTTGTTGGAAAGAGCAATTCTTTCTCTTTCCCTCTCCTTCAAGCTTCTTTACCTAGCCCCTGCTCTGCAATGAATGCAGAGATAAAATCAGAAAAACAAGGCCATATAAACTTTGCTCATTTTAACTTGGGTCGCCAAAAATCGGGAACGGTGCAGAAAAATCTGAAATCGCCAGTACATAGAGTTTTTGACCTACTCTTTCCAACTGTGACAAACTCGTCCTGTTTGGAAGTCTCTTTAAAAAGTTATGATTTTCGAGAAAAGTGCACATTAATTAATTTTGCGTTTTCTGTAGTGAACGAGTAATTCGTAACTTTTCACGGAGACGTCCAAACAAGCAATTTTTTCACGGCTGGAAAGAGCGGGGCAAAAAACTTACGTGTTGACGATTTCAGACTTTTCTGCAGCTTTCCAGATTTTTTGGCGACCTAAGTTAAAATGAGCAAAGTTTATGTGGTCTTGTTTTTCTGTTTTATCTCTGCATTCATTGCAAAGCAGTGGCTAGACAAAAAAGCATTTAAAAAAGAATGGATAAAGGATAAAGGATTTGGCGTCTTCAATACCCTCTGAGGGCATGCGCCGAACGCACACTCTAAATTCATAGTCGAAGAGGCAATTATATGCGTGCGAGCCTATTACAGTGACTTGCGGGTACCAGCCGTTTTCAAGTCAGTGCTTTTATCCTCCCAGATTACTCTGGTACCAATCTGCCGGTCCCGGAGGGTAGACGGCTTGGTTGGCCAGGGGCGGAGATCGCTTGTCCAATCTGGTCACAGCGGAGCCTCATACCCTACGCTACTGTCTCCCAAAAAAAGAAAGACTTGCTCTTTTTAACAAAAACATAGCAAAGCAAGTCCGTTGAGGCAAAATTATGAATTTTCAGAATTGAAACTACAGAACTTTCGGACCAACCTAATCTTGCCTTTTTGTATCGCTTGCTCGAAAATCATAACTTTTCAGAAATGTTCAATCAACACAGGCTTTACACGGTTAGAAAGTGCAGGTAATACAACCTATAATACCAACTGCTCAGATATTTACTGTAAATTTCAGATTTTTTATGACCCTACGCAGAAGATTCGAATTTTGACTAATTTTTTTCCTGCCGGTCCTATCTATGCAACAGATGAAAATTAGCAAGCATCTAAGAGTCATTATAAAGAGCGTGACTTAATCTTTCACACAAAAATAAAAGCAGTCAAATCGGTTGTAAAAATCAGAAGTTGAATTTTTGAATTCGGTGCGAAAGAACTTTCGGGCCAACCTAATATTTTGGCAATGCCTTCATGACAGCATTCTGTTGCCACTAGCATGGCAAGAACGAGGGATGAAAAGCAAATAAAAAATTAGGAATTTGTCGAAAACTTTTCTTCCGTGTACGTCGTGTAGGTTTGACACGGAAAAGCTTTAAAAATTCTTAGGTTTCTCAAAAAACCATGTTGGAATTGACATCTGAGTTGATGATGCGCCGTTTACTCAGCACCATCGACTCAAATGGACGTGCACAGACATGGTGCCATCCCTCCCCCATATTTCCGGAAACTATGGACCAACCCTATCCGAGTAGTGGTTGTGGTACATGGTTCGGTCTCTCGCTAGTCACCTGGGAGAATGCCAGCCCGTCAACCAAAAGGTCCATAAAACTTCTAACAGTACCGAGGGTGGGACTTTGCACTACGTCAACATTGCCTGAACTTAAGGTGTTTTCAAAAGCTTCTTTTTCTAAAAAGTGGAAACATAAGTATTACAAAATTTATGTTATTCGCCAACAGGTTCAATCCGATGAGTTGAATCAGATGTTATCCTGTGGAGGATGATAGTCGCTAAAGTCTTAATTTCCAAAACTAAAGTCTTAGTATACATATGAGACAGAGCTAGTACAGAGATTAACAGTAAGAGTATGAGAAAGCTAACAGTTCTACGAACACATGTATAGTTTCGGTGATTACAAGGTTTGACCGTGTCAATGCAGATGATGTAGCAATCTGAACCATATTGCGACAAATAATCAGGATTTAGCAGCAAGAAACTATTTCATTTTACAATGACTTTTATTGATGTTAATGAAACGAAGTAATCGATTTGACCTCTCGCAAGACAATACCAGCTTTTCATCACCCCTTTCATTACATAGGTGAATAAGATCCTGATGTCATTTGAGAAGCATTTTATTAGTCCTTTTATTGCATATGTGAATGAAATCCTGATGTTATTTGGGTGTTTTCTCAAATACGAAGCAGTGAGATTACGTTAACAAATCATAATAACCTAAAAGATTTGAATTTTTCAAGTTAAGTCCTTCAATAAGCGGTTTAATTGACATTCTTGGCAACAGAATTCACAGTTTAATTTTCAGAAAAAAAAACTTTTCCTTCGGCTGCAAGCAAAAGGACCCGTAGCAAAACGAAGGAAAGCTCTAATACTAAGTTGAAAATGGCGATTATAAATGCCGTGCTGTCGTAAATTACTTTTTCATTATTTAGATAATTCAAAACGTCACCTTGATGCCATCGTTTGAAAGGAGATATTTTACCTGACAAAGGAGTCTAAAAAAGTTTTGTTCAAAAATAAACGCTGGTGCTTTGTGGCGAGCAGACTACAACACCGCTCATAATTAGTCAAAAAAGTCGCCGGAATGTCAATTAAGCCGGTTATTGAAGGACTTCACCAGAGTGCGCTGCAGTCCGCCGGAGTGCGGCGCAGCCTACTAGAGTGCGGCGGAGTGCGCCGCACATCACTAGAGTCCTCGGGATCCGCATCGCATTGCCATATCTCGTTTCAGAATGGACGAATTCTGAATCCGAGGACACCGTTCGATTCAGCTCGGCGAGACGCATCATAACTGCATGTAGAAGCGCGACAATCTGTCGATTTACTGTAGGTATACGGTAGGCAGTGAGTTTTCGCTCAGTTTTGCACATTTTTGTTTGTTTAGAAAGTCAGTGTGCTGAAAACAACGTCGCCATTGATTTGTTGCTGATGGCACATCGTACGGATACTGTTGGAGTATGGTAAAGAGTCACTTTGAACTTTGATCAATCTGTTCTAAGTCAAGCACAGTATTCCATGCGCTGATTGCGGTACTCCTGTTTACGGAGATCTTAGCTATTCTGCAAGAAGGGGTTTTACTGCGAAGTTACATTACGCGGTATTTAGCTAAGTCAAGCAATCTCGCAAGTTTGCCTGCCCTTTTCGCCTGTCTGCTGACGGAATTGCCTGCACATTCTTGTAGGTTGGAGTCTCTGTGAACAATGCAGTAGAAACTTACTTTATCTGTGCCTTCATCTGCGCTATTCCCATGATTATGAGCTTACGAGCTCACGTTCTCATGAATTTTATCCCAAACCTAAAAATGGCGTATTTTGACGGGATGTGTCACAAGTGCATAACACACTGGTCAAAAGTACCAAGTTCATCTTACACGCGAGTAACCCATCAGATTTCGCCAAAACACGCGAATTTTAGGTTTGGGACAAAATTCATGAGAACGTGAATTCGTAAGCTTATAATCTGAGGAGTAGTGCAGATGAAGGCACAGATAAAGTATGTTCCGACTGTACAGAGACTCCAATCTACAAGAATGTGCAGGCAATTCCGTCAGCAGACAAGCTAAAAGGGCAGGCAAACTTGCGAGCTTAAGTGATTTAGCTAAATCCCGCTTAATGTAACTTTGCAGCAAAACCCTTTCGTGCAGAATAGCTAAGATTTTCGTGAACAGTGAGCCCTAAAACCTTTGTGAGCGAAGTTTCAGGTTGGATCAAGATCATTGATATTACAGGCAAAACCTGCGGCGAGCTCAAGAGCCGAGGAACGAGAAAAAATCAAATGTCCCGATTTTCCCAGAAAGTCGCACATAGGGTTTATCCGATCCGCTGATCATGAAAATCATACCTGATCGCAAGATAGCTTCTTACTGTAGGGCTACAGTAGGCAGTTTTAAGGTGAACATGGATTTCTTCAAAGTTTGTTAGCGATTTAATCACAGCTAAAGACTTTCTGCGCTTTTCTCTTATACTAAAAACTAGGGAGGCTGCTCTATCGGGTGATGCCTACGGGAGCCCCCCATCTACAGAAAGCATTGAGTTGCGCTTACACAAACACCCGTCCGCAGAACGAAAGTGAAGACCTCAGATCAACGCTAAACTCAGCTCAGATGGGCAATTGGCATGCATGTTACAGTACTAACGCAAAATTCGCTTTTTACGGTGCTGCTGTAGACTTGCGGTAAATTGATAATTCCTGGACCTTGCACATTCCCGAAATTCATTGCTCTTTCTCTTGGCTTTGAAGAAAAATCTCTAACTGGTTTTCTATCGTGGATGTTATAAGGACATAGCTCTACTGAAAAATGCTTAATAAAACTTTTTATGTGCAATGTGCGCTGCGATATGTTATGGTTAAAACACGTGCTCACGAAAATATTATGTTCACTATATCTGGAGCGAAAAGCGCTTCTGGAAAGCCCAAAATCCGCTCCGAAAGTGTTCCAGACCCCTCCATTTCCAGGCTACGCCCACTTCTTACACGCACGCTGCTTTTAATTCTTGTTGTGATTTGTTATTTTTCTTATTAAATAAAAGTAAGAGGTAACTAGCACTACATTCCACAGCAGCGCAGCGGATGTGCAAATGTACGCATTTTAATCACCGCCGTTTTCCGCTGGCATCGTCTGCTTCAGTCGTCACCATACTTGTCTTAGAGACCTTATAAAGAGCCTTGAAAGTACAGACATGGCATTTTCATGCAGAATCAAATAATAATGGGCTGGAAGAGTGTGACAAATTTGTTGTAACGCATGTACAGCACTGTTTACGTATCCTGCTCAATGTGTCTTATACTGGGAAACACTGGAAGGATAGACATCCTCCTACGTGATGATTAGCGAGTAAATCGAGATATAAATTGGAAAGCGATTTTATTCGATATCATATGTAGATCACAGAAGTACCGACAGGAGTGCTTCGTCTCTTATGTAAATCCAAAAATTCCAAAAATTGAGATGTCTTATATGAAGGTGATGCCACGCACTGTAGGTATACTTTATAATGCTGTATTTTGGGAAGTAAACCGCAGTGAAGTAAAAAAAGTGTTATGTAGCATGGCTCAAAATACACTTACCGTACGAATCGCTTTCATCTTCTGAACACATATAATCTATATTGAAATATCCTCAAATTACTTCTGGCTTTGTCACAGGAATAACACGAACATGTGATGCATTAGTTCTCTGCACTTTAAACTGAGCACTATTGTTTTACGCTATTTGATTCAACTTCCAAATGTAAATGTTCCTACGGTTAAGTCTACAGCACATGTCGGTTAGTACAAAGGAAAGCATAGACTTATTCAAACTCGGAGACTGCATACAATGTTGTCGTCGAAGTGTTTTCCCACCTGCACCTCATTCATATATCTATTGTTTGAGAATGATGAGTGTTAGCATTTAAGTACAAATCAAATATTGTTTTAAATAACCTCTTCATGAAAACAAAAAAGTATATAAATCAAGCAAACCGTTTCCTCGTCAGTCGTTCCTCGACGTGAGCAACTCCATTCAAGGTGCGTATTTTTTCCCAACATTTTGATACGAGATCATATTTGTGCATAGGTTGAGTTTGTACCGCGGCTGCTTACTGCTGTGTCGCAGAAATGTGAAATCTTCATGTTACTGTCCAATAGCGTTTGAAAAACTTCTATCAGGTTGTAACATAAGTCTTGAGACTTTAACTTCTTATCATTGTTCAATCCATAGGTGCGAAGGAGGGGAGAGGGGGGGGGCAAGATCCTTTCCAGGTGAAGGGGGTTTTTTTTTTCGGCTATTTCCGATCTAGAAAAGTGAAGTGGTTGCTGATCCCTGAGGTGAATGCTGACGCAAGCTTACATGCCGAGTGGGACTGGGATGTGCAAACGGTGAAAATGAGCCTTTCGGAGGTAGTATGATGAATTTAACAATGTTTTGGTTTTGAGAATTCATCGAACAAAGACTTTCTTGATTCAGGATAGCTTTATGTCTTATCAATCGACATGTCATTCGAAAGCTTGAAACATCTAGAATGAAAGTAGAACGTCTCTTTTTCTAGCTCGCTCGTAAATAAAATTTTTTTATCTATTAGCGGCATCAGCTGATTTAATGCGAAGTCTGCGCTCCATTTCTAAAAAGAGGAAAGTAGAAAGAAAAAAGACGGTCTACTTTTACTGGGGTCTTGCTCTGTAGTTGGATCAGTTGGATCTTCATTTATTCTTTACGGAGCATGCTTCATTTTTGAAACCAAGAAGGTATTTCGAAGTTCTACATATGATTCGAAAGCTTGCGAATAATCTGACTCAGGACTCGGCACGAGCTGGCACCAGGGGAATTTCAAAACGAAGTCCCTTCTAATTTTGAAGATTTCGTAGGAGGTCCCTTTTGATCTGTTCTGAAAACCCGTCATTATTTTTAGGAAATACAAAAGTATGTAGTAAGGTTTTCAAGCATGCTGATTTCATGAAACAACTTTTCACAGCTTTCTGAGCTTTTTAAGTGGTTGAATCACATCTTGAGAAGCAGAAAAAAGCCGATTTTTCGACTGCGGAGCAAACAGAGTAATTTTCAGATGGCTATAAAACGCTGAAAAGAAAACATGATGAAATTGTTTCTCTTCTGTATGTAAACTTTTACAGTGTAGATACATTTCATGTAAAAAAGTATGAAAACTCAGTGAGCAAAGTGTCGGTGCCAGCTAGCTGACACCCAGCTGACACGGTCTCAGTTAATTCAGAAAAAAGTTCAGCAGAGCCTTCATTGACATAAGTTTTCAAAAGTTCTTAAGCCATAGTTCGGGTTCCCTAACGCGCATGCACACATCAATATTATTGCGTTTTGGCTGAAAACAACGCCTTTATTTGCTTGATGGACAACATGCCGGTGGCAGGCGGACGGCTCTTGCGGCTCTTCTCCGCCCCGAACCTCGAAAAACGATGTCCCCTTTGCTTTCCGCCCTAAAACGATATCCAGTTTGACCTGGTGCCAACTGTGCCCAGCCCTGATCTGACTGCTCTTTCATTTGTTGCTATTCTCTTCAGTAAAAGAAAATATATTACGATTCTTCCAGTAAACATGCTTCATTATTGGCCAGTCGGTCCAGATTTTTTACTCTCGCTCAACTCTTTCTTGCGCCCAAGTGTACTCATCGTTATAATGTTAAGTACTCCAAGAACCAGACATCCTTTCAGCTTTTGATTATGTTTCTTTACCAAAGCTACTTTGAGTGCGACAGGAAATCTCACGTATGCGTTTTTTTTTCAACAAAAAGGCCGTTGCTTCGATGCTCTCTTGCAGTCTTGATGTCCGATAGCTATTTCATTCTACAAGTTATGCCTTGATTCTGTTCTCAACCCCAGGCGAAAGGGTTAGACAGATGCTGGCCTAAGTGAAGAGGGTCCAAGTAATTACCTATAGCATCTATACTTCAATTTGCTTTTTATCCCATAGTGACCCAATTTTGGTCAACATGTCATGAATGAGCTTCAACATTATGAAAATGACATTCTTTGTTTGGTAAACACATTTTTGCTAAAACAGAGAAGTGGGCTATTGTTCCATCATCTAAACAACAAAGCAAGAGGCAGCCAGGAAGTCATCATTTATATCTTTCCCGGCTAAGCGCGCGCATGCTCTCTGATCATTACATAGTTTCATTAGGTCACGGAATCCCGCCTTCCAGCCGCCAAGTCAGTTGAATTAAAGAGTACATAGAGTACATATTAGAGGGAGACTCGCGGCCCCTCAAGTATTATTATCTATGCATTTATATAATATACTAGCTGGCTTTTCCGGTCCAGCCCGGGCCATGGTTACCTGCACTGCGAATCCCCCCTCCCTCCCTCTTATCTGTTATGAATGACTTACCACGGGACATCCGCTTCGAAACCGCATCCTCGTGATACTTAGATACCTAGATGGCCCGGCTTTACGTGACGTTCGGGCCCCAGCTCAAAAGTTTCCATTTCCTCGTGATAGTTAGATACCTAGATGGCCCGGCTTCACGTGACGTTCGGGCCCCAGCTCAAAAGTCTCCCTGTCCCTCGCTTCAGACATCCACGATCTTCCTGGCTGACGTCGGTGGCTGCGTCCACGAGTTCCAGGTGCAAAAATCGTATCTAGCTGATTTCTCAGCTGGTCCATCCGTTCCACGAACACGTCTGCCCATCTCGTTGGAGGTCTTCCTCGGGACGTTTTGCTTCGCGAGGAATTCACTCCGATGTTCTTAGTGTCCATCTGTCATCTGTTCTTCTCATAATGTGACCGGCCCATCGATGCTTCGCTTTTGCAACGTAATCCGTAATAACGCAATCTGGGTCACGAAGACGGGACATTCTCCTCATATCCGTACTGCGAAGTCCGACGAGGTGTTGCTTGTGTCGGCTCATCCTCAGAAGACTACGCTCTAGCGCTCCTTGGGTGGTCCTTGAAGCTTTCGAAGTGGCGACGGTGTCAGCCCAAGTCTCAGCTGCGCAACAGAGCGCCAGGAGAACGGTTGAGTCGAACAGGTGGGCACGAAGCTCCGAGTCCGTCAGTTGGTCGGTGGCTTCCTTCAGAGGCCCGAAGGCGGCCCAGGCTGCTCTTCTTCTCCTGTTAAGTTCTTCCCTCAAGTCGTTCTCCATGTCCATCGAACGTCCGAGATACACGTAAGAAGACGTTTCCGTGATAGGGGGTGCCTCAGGGCCCGGCAGGAGGTGGCATTTCAGAATTTTGATTCGATATCCCCTTTGAAGCCAAAATTTCTTACGACTTCCCCTTTGACCCTATTTTTGACCCCTGTAAGTCCCTGACAAACAGATATACATAAATAATAAGATGGGCGGCCTCAGCGCTTATTACAGTAGTACTACCTGGCTTTCCTGGTCCAGCCCGGGCCATCAAGGTTTCAGCTCAATGGGTTCATCCGCAAAGGAATCTATAAAAAAAAACATAGGGTCAAGATTTGCACAAACTTTGACGTTTATATATCTAAGATACTACTCATTTATTAGTCAGCTGCGAAACTTTACAATCTACAATAACCGATTGCGATTGGAGCGCGCTTTCCGAGGCCGATCATAACGCTGTGAACCCTATTTGGGGCTGTATCGAAGCGGTGCCTTGGTGGTTTTGGAAGCGGACTTGAACATATAGCAATACTTTCGACCTAGTCTACATTTATGTAAAGAAATCCGGGAAATTATGTGAAGGGAAGCAGGGAGCCACCCCAGGTGGCTCCCAGGTGGCGCGGGAGCCACCTAATTTCGAAAAACACTTACCATTTTTTAAATTCACATAAGTTTCTCATAATTCTTCATACTTTTTTTATGCTCATGGTCCTCCAACTACACAGCAAATTTGGTGCCATATCGTTACTTGTGCATTGAAAACGAGCCTATTTTGTTATTTTCCTCTTACAAGAATTGCGATTTGAATTCCCGCCTGCGGGCAGGCTATCGATCGGAGCACAGAATCTTCACGTTGCTGGAATCTAAGTTCATAGGACAGTAGCATCAACAAGGAATGATGAATAAAGAATGATATGTGCATTGTTTATCGGTAAACAAAGGGGAAGTCGTATTTTGGGGTCCGGGGCTCTGCCCCGGACCCCAAAATAGGACTTCCCCTTTGCTTTTTCGGGCCAAAAACGATATCCAGCTTGTGAAAGCGCCACCCCCGCCGGGCCCTGGGGTGCCTTCCAATTCCATTTCTGCATCTTCGCAAAGGGCGTTCTTCATGAACTAAGTCTTCTTCCGATTGATTCGCAATCCGATCTTCTTCTCTACTTCGTTCAGTTCCTTCAGCATCGTCTTTGCTTCAGTGATACTGCTCGAAAAGACAACGATGCGCAAAACGAAGGTTCGACAGGAATCTCTCATCAACTCGTATGCCTCTCTCGTCCCAGTCCAGTGACTTCATCACCCACTGCAAGGCCGTGGTGAACAGCTTCGGCGAAATTGTGTCGCCTTGTCGGACCCCCTTCCCAATTGGGATGGTCAGGGGGCGATGGAAAAGCTGCATCGTCGTTGTACAGGCCTTGTAACAGTCGGCTAACGTCCTCACGTAAGCTGGGTCCACTCCTTGATCGACTAGCGCAGACAGGATGGCGTTGGTTTCGACGCTGTCAAAGGCTTTCTCGTAATCGACAAAGGTTAGGACGAGAGGCAGTCGGTATTCCCGGCAGACTTCTATAACCCTCGAAACCGTCTGGATGTGGTCCATGCGCTGAATCCTTTGCGAAATCCAGCTTGTTCTTGGGGTTGGGCTTCATCCAATGTCCTAGATATGCGAGCGAGGATAATCTTCGTGAAAAGCTTGTACAGCACACTCAGCAGGCATATTGGACGGTAGTTCCGAAAATCTTCCCGTTCACCCTTTTTGAAAAAAAAAGGACGGTTCTTGATGTTCTCCACTGGTCGGGATTCCTTTCCTTCTGAAGGTAAGATGTCAGGTGCGACGCGAGAATCTCGTGTAGACGTTGTCCTCCGGCTCGCAGAAGTTGGACGGAAAGATTGTCTGGTCCTGGAGCCGTGGATGTCTTCATGGTCTGAACGGCCGCACCTCAGCAGGTAGAATTCGTGGTGGTATTTCTCCAGTGGGAACAACGGGCATCGGCACGGGTGTTGATGAGCGAAAGAGGTTGGTACAGAAGTTCTTCGCGATAGATTCCATCTTGTATCGGGAAGAAGTCGGAGTCCCGTCCTCGTTTGATAGTGCAGCCAGCGGTACGTGATATTCACAGAGGTCCCTTCGGCATTTCTTGAGACTTCGTCTTCCTTCGGCTGCTTCCAGTATCGTGGCTTGCCTGTATTTCCTGAGATCCTCCTGCAAAGCTGTTCTGCAACTGGCGTTGGCTATCAGTCGCTCGAGATGGGTTGCATTCGGATCCTGCCTCAGAAACCTTCTTCTTTCGTACATTTCCTTGGTGGTCTTCGAAATGCGTTTCACGTTCTTCTCGGAAGTCACTGAGGCGCACTCTCCGCAGGCTCGCAATCCTTTCAGAAGCCGGTCGTAGTCGTGTTGAGTCCCCCTCGATGGGCCAGTCACAACTTGATATGAGCTCTTCCAGCCTGTTACCGTCATAAACGACATTCTTCCTTCTTGCGACACTGTGGCAGACCTTTTTTTCCAGCCTTTGACTGAATCGTAACTCCGCTCGAAGGAAGCGGTGATGGAGCCGCTGCAGAAGGATGGAACTACTGAGACATCGAGCAAGCTCCACCTTCGGTTGGTGAGAATGTGGTCGATCTCCGCGTGAGTCGTTCCGTTGGGCAACTCCCATGTCCACCGGCGATGTTCTTTCTTCATAAAGATGTTCCATGGAAAAGTCGTGCGGCGGAGAGAAGTCCAACAAGACGGTTGCCGTTTTCCTTCCGGAGCCCATATCCAAACTTCCCGATCCTATATTCCTTTTCCAGTGGCATCCCGATTTTCGCGTTAAAGTCACCCACAACAAACTTGTAAAAGGACTTCTCGTTGCGGACGACCTCCTCCACATCTTCGTAGAAAGCATCTAGTTCTGAGTCGTTAGGTGCTGATGTTGGAGAGTACCAGTTGATGATGCTGATTGTCTTCTGATGTGGAGGGCGTAGTCGTAGGATGCCTAGTCGAGGTGATAGAATCTCATGCGAATCGACAAGATGGACGATAGATGGGTGGACGACAAAGCCGAAGCCTCCCACGTTTCGTGATGGAACCTTTTCACCACGAATGATGAGAGTCCCATCACCCATCTGTCGCACGTCCTTCTTTCTGGACTTCGTTTTCTGCAGAGCGATGATGTGCTCTGCAGCGTCGAGAAGAGCGTGAAAGTCGGCGTTTGTGGAGACTGTCCTAGCGTTGTAGGTGCAGAGCATGAGGCAGTCTCATGGCGTGTCGTCCGGGCAGACGTGTCGTTTTTGTCCGATCCAAAGGGCGCCCTAAGGACCCTGACATCGTTCTTGCTACCAACCGGCGCCGTAGGCGGGATCCGTTGTACAGGGTTTTTTCTCAATCTTCTTGCTGTCTGAGTAATAAAATTTGTTCCCCTACAAGAGCAGACTTACTAGGCCAACTCTTGATTTCCACGGGGCTATCGCTGACCCCGGGCTTGGAGCGGGGAGAACCGCCTAGCGACCAGAAGAAGCCAGACGGCGGGGGATCTGGCGTGGCCGGTTGTTAGCTAGGCATCGGCCAATACCGGAAACGTCGAACTCCTTCACAGCTTGGGAGGCCCTACCAAAGTATACACTCGGCTGTGCATCGCAGTCCGACACCCAGTGTCACCCCCACGCCACGATGAGGCGACCGACCATTGTGGAAGTCCTCGTGATCCCAAGGTGAAAATGAGCTTTACCGCCCTCCTTTATATAACTACTCAGACAATCGCCGGGGGCAGGCGGGCACCGGAAAAATAGATGGCTGACTTCTCGCACCCCGCTCGCGGATTTACTGGAAAGCAATCAGAACTTTTCGGAACGCCGCTTGCTAAGTTCTGAGCAATACATTAAGTTGATGCATAATTCCTGCACCAAAATAAGTACAGACCGCAATAACTCGCAATAATCTTACATCCCAAGTAAGATTCGATACATCATTAGATAGAGCAAACCTAGCTCCACAAGATATTGCCTAAAACTTTGCAGCAGCTTTGACCCAAGCGAAGATTAAAGCCAAAAACCAAAAAAATCCAAGCGCTCCAAAAAACCAAGAAAAAATTGGAAGTCAGTTCAGAAAAATCCTTCAAAATTTCTAACTTGATCATGCATTGTCATTTCGTATAAGACATTTCTCTATGCAGTTGCTGTATTTTTCTATCAGCTATAAATTGAGAAAACTAAGTATTCCACGTTTTTCCCAAAACAATGCTGAGATGTTCTAGCACTGACAGTTGTATACTATAGGGCCTTAGAAGAGTAAGTATGAATTTTCAGCTTTTTACAGCAGCTGGTTTACGAGAAATATCGAATTTTTGGCAACTATTCAAGAAAAATTCGAATGAAGAGAGCTAGACTCGTCATTTCTCGTGAACTAGCTGTTCTAGAAGGCTGAAAATGTAAAGTTTCACTGATAATGGCATGTACTATACAACTGTTAGTGCTAGAACATCTCAGCACTGATTCGGCAAAAACATGAAAAACTTCGTTTTCTCATCGTCTAGCTGATAAAAAATACAGAAACCGCACAGACAGATGTCTTACGTAGAATATCTACGCGTGAGCAAGAAAGAAATTTTGTAGAAGCTTTTTGAACGGAGTTGAAATTTTTTTAAAAATGGTAGCGTAGTAAAGCGCATGGTTTTTTCACTTTTCGACTCAAAACTTCCCGTGAATCAAAGCTGGTATAGATATTCGAGCACTATCTTGTAGGGCTAGGTTTGCGCTATCTAATGATATATCGAATCCTTCTTGGGATATAAGATTATTGCGAGTTATTGCGGTCTGTACCTATTTTGGTGCAGGAATTATGCATCAACCTAATATCTGCAAAAGATAAGAGCGAAAAAAAATTCGACAGGCGGTCTCTCAAAAACTCACTCAACATTATCTTGGAACTTGCGAGCGGAATGCGAAATTTCAGCAACGCGTATCTTCCGGCGCCCGCCTGCCCCCGGAGATTGTCTGAGTATGGGAAAATGCTTGATTAAACATGGTAAGCCTTCAATTCCTCAAAAAACGTAAACAAATCAATAAATCAATAAAAGGACACAACGATTCGCCGCAAAAAGTAGCCTATCATCTGCGCAGGGGTCGAAAACATATTTGTGCAAAGTTTCAGCTGAATCCGTTGACCGGCGCGCGTTTCTATAACGCACATACCCTTGAAACTGACAATTTTTGAGTTTTATATACAGGGTGTCCGTAAAGCATATATACACTGTTTGATCGTTAATATCTTTCTTTCTAACAAGTCTTTTGCCTTGCTTCCGTGTACCGTTTTGACTTCAACTTAGATTTGCAGTATAGAAAAAATTATCCATCTCTCTTCATTACTGTAGGATTACGGTAGAAACTTCAAAGAGGGTTTTGAGCCACGAAAGGCCACATTTTGCCTCAGAAAAAAAAACAAAAGCCTGAAAGCTTATGTCAGTAAGTAATGTGTTTGCCAACCAGATTCTGCGGTACAACTCTAATTAGCCTAGTGTAAAAGCTTTCAGGCTAACATCAGTAAGTAAGTTGAATGCTCTTTTTTGTTTGCCAACCAGATTCTGCGGTAATAATGCAGAATCTGGTTGGCAAACACATTACTTACTGACATAAACTATCATGCCCAGATTCAAACATAAAAGAGCATTCAACTTACTTACTGATGTTAGCCTGAAAGCTTTTACACTAGGCTAATTAGAGTTGTTGATTCTAACTGTAAAGTTCCCAACTTATCGTGATGCTTCATTGAAGAGTTATGCCGGGTAAGAGGTAGCGGCCATTCTTTCAATGTTTTTAAAAAGCTCGGTTACACCGTTTAGAAAGCTTCGCATTTGCCTGTGAATAGCTAAGTATTAAACTCAGCGTCCATACAAACCCTATTACACAAGTTTTCACATTTTCTTGAAAAGTTTTGAGACAACAGCTTTTTCCACATTGACACCATATGTTTCAAGTTTCTACCGTAATCCAACAGTAATGAGGAGAAATGAGTGATTCTTTCTATGATGCAAATTTAAGTTGAAGCCAGCTCTACAGATTGGTGTCTGAAGCAAGAGAAAAGACTTCTTTGGAAGAGAGATATTATCGATCAAACGTTCGATACATTTTTTGGGACACCCTTTATACCATTGAGCGGCCCATTATCTTATCTCAAATACAGTGTTCTTTCTCACGGACTCAATTATGCATTCGACTCAGGGACAAAAGCAAATGCATTGTCTGTTCTCGATGCCATTGAAAATTATAAAGCTTACAAGTCGCTTCTCATTAACTGATGCCGTATTCGCGAGATCAGACATTCATGTGCCACAAAAATGAAAAAAAGCGCGTATACAGAGCATGTGAGTGTCATCAGAAATGTTCCAAAAAGGCGAAAATCTGACATGAGAATTATTTCATACTTGTTTATACAAAACACAAAACGTTGAATAAATCATACGTAGTTGTATAAGGGAGTGAACAAGTTTTTAATCCCGCCTTTTCTGACTAGCTACTTGCCAGTTCTTTAATCTATCAAATTCGATGATTTTTCCTTCTCTATAGCAATTTGAAAGCAGCTGACTAATACCCAAAAAAGCTAGATGATTTTGATAGCGTAGTTATTTCGCTGTCAGGCATAGCATTGCCAAATATATGGTTAACTTTTTGAGGTGCTCCTCCTGTACTTGTCTTTATTTCGAAATTTACCATTGCTCAGAGCAGAATAATTATGACAGTTCGGATACCCACCAGCTCTATATTATCAGAATTAAAGCAAAAACTGCGAAAATGCAATCATGCTCAAAAAAATGTTTTAAAGGGAACTCTGCGGTGGGGCTAGCGTACGCACACGAAAGCTTTCTTCGTAGGAGTACTCCTATAAGCGAAAAAGCTTGCCTTTTACCATATGAGGAGCGTACAATTCACTTTGTCACCTATCATTGAGGTCTTTCGAAAAGTTTAAAGAAGTGTTTTGAAATAATGATAAAATATTTTAGAGCTTTCGTTGAAAGCGTATTCCAGCGGACAATGTGCTCAAGAAAACTTCTATTTTCTCTGCTGATGCTGATGCCTCTGTGTTTTGCGGCACCAAAAACCCCCCTGACCCTTCAGCCTTTGGTGGAGGCATCTGGAGGGGCAGGGGCACCGTATATACCCATGAACTTGAAAAATTTAATGGAGGAAGTGGTTTGTTTGAGTTTCATATCTCATTTCTGTGAATTTATGTGTGCCACTACCTAAACGCTTTTGCAGTGCTTCGACAACTGTATAGCTCAGTTACCTTACCAATCTGACAAATGCAACTCATTCTGTCTCGAATGCCGGAAATGCCAGGGGCCAGCAATGACGTTTAGCGCAAGAAAATGTCCTATTTGCGATCAATTACGGAGCAAATTGATCCTAAAACCCCAAGATTTGATCAGAGTACTCTTGTGATGTTGAGTACCCAACAGGGCTCGGCACAGGTGGCTTATAAGCAAGCTGGACATCGTTTCTGGGACAAAAAAGGGAAATCGTTTTTGGGGGTCCGAAGATAAGCTCTTTCTAGTTAACGTTTCGTTTTTTTGATCGATTTTGATAATTCGGATGAGGTCAAAGAGGACTTCGTAAAATTTTGTGAAAGTCAGGGTCAGGGGGGAAGAGCTGTTTGTTTTTTTTTTTGCATTTTTGGGAAGCCACCTCGTGTCATGCCCTGGTAGCCAAGTTTTGCATAGTAGCAAAATGACATCGTGGATATACTGGGTTATTTGTTCATTATGTTCTATCTACATAAAGAGCTTGCAGTATCACTTTTTTGTGCAACACCAGATACACATTACATGCATATCTGTAGAAAGCGACGGGGATACCTCTTTGAATAGTCCTTCAAAAAAACTTTCTGATCAAGCGAAGTGTGGCGGCTCGGCTCTAAGCACCTAGATCTAGCCCTAGTAATCAAGACTCGCCCGCTTAAACATACGACGCAACCTACCCTACTAATTTGCCCTAGCGCGCGTCTAGACAAGAAAATAAGCACTATGTTTTTATCCTTATGACATCAAAGAAACAATAAAAGGGCTACAAAAAACCTACAACTAGACAACAAAGAAAATCACCAAAATGGAAACTAAACTACTAAACGATGATAGAGCTCAACACGGGACGAGCTGTCCCATCCCGTGCTATCGATGAAGCGCGTCTAGGTAAAACTCTAACAATAATGATGCTTCCGAGGCTTCACCTTAACAGATCCGCCACGCGTCGCCGGATACCAGGCGCGACAGCCTCCCCGCTCCCAAAGTTCGTAAGATTTTAATGCCTCAAGGCTCAAAAGTCTGAAAGGTGGCTCGTCCAAAAACAATCCCGAAACCTTGGATTTCAATTCACGATGGATCTCGATGTGCAGAGCTAAATACCAGGCACGAGCATAATGAACAAAGGTGAGAAAAGATATTCGACAAAGGAAGCAGACAGACTCTGCAATGAGGCGCCGCCGCTATATATAACCATTTTGCTGGCAACGCCCCAAGGCAAGGAGAGGTCCGCAGGCGATTGCGGAACGCGTGAAAAAGTACCGTAATCGTCGCCGAATAGCGCGGCAGCAACCAGTACTTCCGGCCTCCTACATCTAGGAGCGGCCCGTATCGCTGAGCTGCGACACTCCCCCCAGAAGCAATGGCTTGGGCGTTCGAGAGGTGGTTACGTGATAGCACTAGGGATCTGCGATTAATACCTTTGGCCGAAGTTTTTTTTTACGTGATAAAAGAAAAGGAAACCCGTCTCGTGGCCAACAGTCAAATCTAGGGGCGCACGAAGCGCAACATAAAACAATGCCATAAGATCTTGATGCTCAACAAATATACGGGGTAGTAGGCTGCTGCTCACTACCGATCAGGATCGTTGTTGCTGGATAAGCGACAGAGCACGCGTAGGTCCATATAGCCATATGCACGCAATTGATGGAGCCGTACTGTAACATATGAAATCAATGAGGCCAAACAAGATCGAGTGAAAAAGTGCTTGTCATTCAGTGTCCGTCGTTTATGGTGAGATCATGCCATTAGAGCTACTAACCCTTCAAAATTCTACCACTTGCAACTCTAAACGAAAATAATAGTGCTCGATGGTCTTAAGAGCGCAAGGGTAACTGTCCTTCCCGATGGTGTGGGGCAATAACGTACAGCAACTTTTAAATGCCGATGTTTGTGCCGACTTTTAAATGTTTAAATGTTTTACGCAAAATCACAAAATGGACGTTAATCCAGTTTCCCGCGACCAGGTGGACTATGGCAGGAAGGTAACATGCGGCGCGCTAACGACGTTTTTGCGGTTGAGATGACAGATAAAATGCGGGCCATAAAGCTGGCTGCTCAAAAGTCGCAAGTGTGTTTGAAACTCGGGTAAAGCGCGACAACCGCGACTGATTTGTAAACCAAAATCGACTATGTGAAGGGGTAAAGTAAAAGTCCGAAAAAAGAAATGAGTAAAAAATCAAAACTTTTACCAAGTCTCACCTACACTGTCCTCGCGCACAGGCGCGTTCGGTAATCATTAGCATGAGTCCAGGTGATACAGGACACGAGTATTTCCGTGCGGAGTCAGTGCATCGCGAGGTCAGACCAAAACCATGCACGCAGGAACCTAGGAATACAAAAACGACAGAAAAGAAACAAGAACGCTGAAAACTGTAATGAAATAATTAAATGCTTGGAAAAAGTAGGTTTTTGCGTTAGTGTTTGCGATGACTACTAGCAACTGATCGCGCGTCTGCACGGTACGAAGCCCTGCTGGTCACTAATCCCAAGAAGATTCAGCTATATCTGAACGGCAGAGCACCCCCAAGAACGGAAGACGGTGGTTTGGGTGGGAAAAATTGCAGTCCCACAATATGAAATGAAGTTAGTGGCGACAAACTTTCTCATGTAAAGTGAAGAAGATGTATTACGGTTCGAAAAGAGAAGTGACAAGTGGGTACACAGGATGAAAAAGTAAAAAAAGTGCCCATGCTTAACGAAGAAGCCTTATTGATTTTGCGCAAAGGCTAAGAATCAAGCGTGTTGACCGAAGAAAGCTGAATAGAGAAATTGGAGATATACACTACACTTGAAAAAATTCAAAATTTTTCATCGAATGAATGAATATCGAAATTCGAAGATGAAAATTTTCGAAGAAACAAATATCGAGTAAGTTCGAGATTTGAAATTTTTTCGAATGAATGAATGAATGGTAAAATTTTCCAATGATTATTCGAATATTTATCGAATATCTAGAGCAGCCATGTCTAAAACTTGCTGACGTACCCGGCTAAAGCCGATTTATTCATAATCAGCGCCCTTACACCCCTATACCAACTCCCAGCTCCATAGCTCAAGATTTTTGAAAAATCGGTAGAAACGATAAAGTAGATTTTATTCATGATTGGCGTCCTCGTACTCCATTATATCAACTCCTAGTTTCGTGACTCAAACCAGGTCCAGTTTGCTTTGACTGCATAAGTTGGAAAGTATGTTCTGGTTCTTGTTTCACGCTAAGGGATGAGGTAGCTGTAGCGCTTACTAAGCATACCTTCGATACATAGAGCCATGTACTCTAACTTTCACTTCGAGCGTCATTTTAAAACACAACCATGCACCTGAAAAGCCCGGATTTTTTTTTATTCTTGCAATCTTTCCCATCATGCGGGGTCTGCTGCTCTCGTAAGTTCTCACCACTCTTCTCGGTTCAAGGCTTGTTGCTCATTTATCTCAAATTCTGTCATATACGCTTTGACTTTATTAGCCATCGCTTCTTAGGTTTTCCTCTTGGTCTCTTTCCTGGTACGTTTACCGACATGGCTATAGTCTAGTTACATTGTTTTCATCTCGTCGGCTCACATGTCCATACCAGTGAAGACGTCTTTCTTGCATCTTCTGTACCATTGGCACGATTTTCATCATGTTTCGTACTGTGTCGTCCGTAATGTGATTTAGCATGGTAACTCCATTCGCTTCCATACAGTACCGTTGGTCGAACTAGTGTGCGGTATATCAGCGATTCGAGGTCTTGCGGCATCCGTCACATAGAATTCGTGTCATGCTTCTCCACTTCATTCAAGGTGCACTCACTCTATTGGTTATTTCGTCGTGGAGCCTACCGTTTGCAGAGATACGACTTCCCAGGTACTTGAAAGAGATGATTTTCTTGATTTGTGCCTTCGATCTGATGTTCCCAAATGACTGAACTATTTCCATGTATTCCGTTTTTGTCGTATTTAGCTTCAATCCATGCTGCTCCAGCTTGTCCTTCCACATCTGCACATCCATCTGAAGCCTCCTGCCTGCTTCTTGCTAGTAGCAGTCATCGTCCGCATACATGAGTGTCCACGGTGGTTGTCGTATAAAGTCTTTGACTATTGCATCCATCGCCGCGATGAACAAGGGCGGTCAAAGTACGGAACCCTGATGCACGCCAGTGTATATCGTGAGTTCTTCTGGTAGTCCCGCGACTGTTTGGACTTGGCTTCTGGCATCTTTGTAGATCATTTGTATCCATTGTACGTAGTCCTCTGGTACTATGTGTCAACGCAGTGCCCACGATATTCGTGGGGTATTGTCAAACGCCGTCTAAAGATCTAGGAACGCGGAGTGTAGTTGACTTTGCCTTTCTCTGCTTCGTTCGATCATTATACTGGTCGCGTAAATGGCGTCCATCGTGCTACATCCCTTCACGAATCCACTTTGATTTGGGGCCAGCTCTATAATTCTTCGAAGTCTCGTTTCCAACACTCTCTCAAATATCTTTAGCATTTGACTCATGAGACGTATCGGTTGGTTTGTAGAGCAGTCTGCTATATCCCCCTTGTTGTTCCACTTTGGTATCGTTGCGCTCTTGTACCAATCGTCGGGCATCTTCTTGCATTTTGTTATTTGGTTGAGATGTATTTTTAGCCACTCGATTCCAGCTTGACCGCACTCTTTTCAAAATTCGTTGAGGATGTCGTCTGGGCCTGTTGCTTTGCTGTTTTTCGTCTTCGTTACAGCACTGCGGACTTCCTCCTCTGTGATCTTCGTTACCGGTCTATGTACAGGTTCAGCTACTATGGCTGAAGATGTAGATGGCTTTTCGTAACTTGTAGATGACATTGCATCGAAGTGTGTCTGCCATCGCGTGCCTATCTCTTCCAGTTCTCTTAGGATCCGCGGACATCCTTGATATGGTAGAAGTGTTCTGTATTTTGCGAGGCTTTTGCTCTTCAGGTATATATCTCCTTGCCTTCGCGAGTGTGCAGCCTCTTGTAAATTTCTGCCATATTTTTCTTCGCCTTTCTGACGCTCTTCTTTGCTGCACGCTTTGCACTCAGATATTCTTGACGCGCATTCTTTTCCTCCTAAATTCTGCCATACCTTATACGCCATCTTCTTTTTTTTTCAAACACTTCTCGTACGGTACCATTCCACCACCATGTTTCCTTTTCGTGCTTCGGCTTTCCCGGTTTTTTGCGTATTAGTAGATTACTTGCCACCTGATGGATGCAACCATGAATGGTCTGGTTCTTCTTCCATTTTTGGCAGGGTTGACTTCATTGCTGCTTTGGCTTGAGGGTTGTCTGAGCCCACCATTGATGCGCTCTTTACCTCCCGTCAATGCCCTTCTTCTTCTATCGATGGGTATGTTCAAGTCTAGAAGCAGCTGTCTGTGTTGAGTTACGCAGTCTTCACCGGGGATGACTTTGCTATCTCTCACGTAGTTGAGCTCATACTGTCGTATCGCCCAGAAGTCTTTATGCGAACTACGATCCCACTATAATACGTGATAAGGTGGTTGATCTTCTTGATGAAGTACATGTTCGCTAATGCCAATTCGTGAACTGTGGCAAAGTCCGGGATATGCTTGCCCTCTTCGTCACGCGTGCCGTATCCGTAATTTCCATGACACTTCTAAAGGTCACTTCGCTGCTTTCCTACATGCCCGTTGACATCTGCTCCAATTAGTAGCAGCTCCTTTTGTCGTATTGCGGTTATGTAGTTGTCGAGCAGAACTCCTCTTTCTCAGCTTCTGTGCAACCTGCTTGTGGCGCATATGCCGTTACTACTCGAGACGGCAGACGGCCGTTCATCCGATCTACGCTAGTAATTCTATCTCTCAGTGCTTCAAAGACCACTATTCCGACACCATTTTTACTACTGCTTGTTCCCTTGTACAGAAGCCTGAGGCCGTCGCCGATGTCTCGTGCTCTTTTTCCTTTCCACTTGGTTTCTTGTAGGCAAGCAATGTCTACTTTACATCTTTTGACGAGATCCGCAACTTCCCGGTGTCAAGCTGAAAGGGATCCAACGTTAAGCTAGACGAAGCTTATCTGAGAACTTGTATTCGTGCCTACGGTAAACTAGCTTCTTTAGCCGTCCACGTTCACCTTGTTGAGAGGGTAACCCTAGCATACTAGCCGCACCCGTCGGGCTCGAGTGCGCGTCGCTGCCGGGGAACGCCCTAGCTCTAATCCGAAGATTTTTTCCGAGCATAAAGGAGCATTTTGATGCGACGGATTGTCTTCTTCAGCCGGCTTTTCGCGTGCTTCTATTAATTGAGTAGCCTGACGCTGGATTCGTGGGGCAAGAGCTTTTCCAAAAAAAATCAGCCTTTGCGCGGAACCGAGTCCGTGACTTTCTTCGCCAGAGACCAGGACACTAAGCTCTTGGTCAACTCTGTCCTAACGATTTCCGAATATTATGAAATTATAATTACATGGGATTGAATGTGAATGAGGCACGTGTAGTGAGTGATATTTGAAAAAAAAAAGCAAAAAACAAAAAGATTGCGTTTTTGTAGCCTTATATTTATACTGCTATTGAGTGTTAGAAGTTCACGAAAGCTGTTGTCGGCGACGCTGTCGGTGCTCCTGTGTCATGAGTATTACAACAATATATAATTTTGCAGGATTTCGTTAAGACCCCGCCAAGATCTAAAACCAGAGCCGACTGCCCCTCGGTTCTGTTCTGTCTCCGCTGCTCATCTGCGTCTTCGCGCATTGCCTGCTACCCCGCTACCCCAAACGCGGGGCGCAAGGCATTTGGCTCTGCTTCCCTTTTCTTCGTTGTTTTCTGTTCAATCTTAGCGCCGTATATCACCCTGAAGCTCTTAATCCCTGTTTTCACGCTGACAACGTCGCAGAACTCTACTTTCCAGTTTGAACGAGAAATCTGACAAAAACCGTGTAAAAACCTCTTGTTTTTTTCCCAAAGCTCTTTTCAAAAAGTTGTGCATTTCATAGATCTTGCTTCCATTTATAATGTAGGCAAAGTGGCGGGGCTGACTTCTTCGACTGTGATGACCTAGCACAAAGTTGCAAAAGTGCGTTTATTCAGAAGTCTCGATTGGAGTTAGTAAGCAATCATCTCCAAGTTTGAGGTCATATTGCTTGAAATTATGAGAACAAAGCAACAACGACGCCAAAAACAGAGACTACGAAAAGGAACTCAATATTTAGAGGACGCTTTAAAACTAGGTTGTCTTCGACGTGCATTTCGACTTAGGAAAAAAAGAAAACTTTACGTTTTTATAACTGAGTTTCATTCATTTTCCTCTAGATAGTTATCATTTACAAAATATGTTTGTTTTT
Organism: Cylicocyclus nassatus; assembly: GCA_958299035.1. Classification (NCBI taxonomy): domain Eukaryota; kingdom Metazoa; phylum Nematoda; class Chromadorea; order Rhabditida; family Strongylidae; genus Cylicocyclus; species Cylicocyclus nassatus. The sequence continues at coordinate 72,584,249 of CATQJL010000223.1, read as the reverse complement.
GAACAATCACAAAGAAAAAACTAGCTTTCCATCGTTTTCCCTCACGCTGTAGATTGCCTGGTCCTGTAGCGAAAAATTGCAAGTGCCGAGAAACGAAAAATGTCAAACTCATTGCAGGTTTTGTCCAATTTTTAGAGATCCGTTCTGCTTTCGCTACAGGAATCCGTCGACGACGGCCCCGTTGCGTGCATTTACATCACCGCGGGAGTGCCTTTTCAAAGCCTTTCCAGCCTTACACACCTTAAGGTGCAATTGCAGCGCGCGGGGAATTCGCAGCTCGCAGCTTCCCTATCCTTTAACCTCTTTTAATGATCAAGCATTTCTATCGTTTTTTTTCTTTTAATTTCTCATTTCTCACTTACACGTTCCCATAAGATCATCACTCCGGGCAAAGTTAGAATAGATAATGAGTTTAATTCATAGTTGCGGTGGTGAGTATCCTAGCTATGATTGGAAGTGCTGTTTTTTTCAGTGGTGTTTGAAATGACTTGTTATTTTCGTCGAGACCATTGAACTGATAATTCAGCACTCTAAACTAGATATTTAAGTAGACTCATATAACGAAAAGACATGATAACTATCATTGCTTGCGGAAAAATTACATTTTTTCCTTGCCTATGCCCGGCACAATATTCTGCGACTTCGAAAATGATTGTGTAGTAGGTGAAAAGGAGATGAGATCAAAAAAAGTGCCAAAACTCTTTTCTCCTAATCGTTCAGTATGCAAGAAAGCAGAACTTGTAGGGTATTCGATCATCGAGAGAAATTCAGAGAAGGGGAGAAGAGTAACTGCCTGAAATGAAGAGTAAGAAGAAAAAACCCTAGGAAATGCTTGAATCAACTAAAGAGGTTAAAGTATACGGATGCTGCAAAGCTGCAAACTCCCCGCACGCTGCAGAATGCTTTCGAGTTGGAAATGCTTCAAAAAGGCACGCCCGCGGTGGTGTAAATGCACGAAACGGGGTGGTCGTGTCGCTTTGATTTTTTACATCGTTTTTTCCTACGGACAACTTCCACTTTTTATGGAGGACAGTTACTCGAACAACTTTCACTTTTAAAGGCAGTGTCCCGGCAGATTCGGGTCCTGGGGGATATACGTGTGGTGGGGTTCCTGGTCACCCCATCGACCTCCAGGCGCACTCCGGCTGCGTGATGTTCCCCCTGGGCCGAGAAAATGGCCCTTGAACCGGCGCGCGCAACCCCAACTGGCGCGCGCTTGGACGGCCTTCCCCGCCTGTTCGGCGCGGGACCCCACGAGCGCTCTCCCCCATGATGCATGCTATCCAAAGCAAGAATTACAGGCGGCAGGATCTTCGTCTGAGGACCTCCCCCAACTTTCCATTAAAAATCTCGTCCAAGCTGCTTTTCTGGAATTAGGAAAACGCCCCAAAATCGGCCTTTTCAGCCCGTTCAAAGCTCAAATTCGGATTCTACGTGGCGAAAAGGCCTAAAACATGCAAAAAGGTGGAGGTGCAAAATCTGCCGGGACACTGCCTTTAAGGCCCTATTTCTAAACTATCGAAGGTATGACCACACCCTTCAATTTTTTTACTACAACCACAACGTCCTTTTATCCAAAATAAACCCGTCATTCGCGTGAAATTTTCGAAAATACAGCTGAGCATTGTGCAATATAGCTTTCACAAGCGAGAATGCTTACTAGTGCGGATCTTTGCAGAAAAACCATGAGCAAGCCAAAGGAAGAAAAATAGGCCTGTCAGCATAATTTCTTCTAGTATATAAACACGGACCATGAGCTTCGGTAGCTGTTTGTTTGCTGATTTGTGCCATAAGCCGTGTGAACTATCTCATTGATCGAAAAAGCAGTCAAATAAAACCCATATTCAATTTTAAGCTGTCGCGACTTGGGGGAACGCGAGTTTCCATACAGAGGGTAATCATGGCTGCAAAAATTCCTTATCGAGATTTGCGGAAAAAACGCAAACGAAACGAGTTTGTTACTCTGCAGTTGGCTCTGCAACAACCTCGAGTAATTTGCATACGGATTTTATTCGAACGCATATTCGAATAAACATGCGAATTAAATATGTTTAAAGGCAGTGGCTCGGCAAATCTCAACCTAGTCAAATTTGCGCTTACCTAGGGTTTTTCAATACGCTGATCCGAAAATCCACTTTTGAAAGCTTGAAAACGACGAAAATGAGAGTTATTCAATGCCCTTACCTTTGATATTGGACGAGTGGAGCAAGGCCGATGACGCTAAATCGTGGCAGGACCCAATGGTTATAGCGTTGCGGCGGGCCTCCAATGGTGAGAAAGAATTGCCAACTCGTCCAGATGCGTGTAAGATTGGCCTGCGCGTGTAAGTTCGAGAGCGATTTTCTCGGCAGGGAAAGCATGCTGTGCAACCGGGATTGCACTGTTTTCATAGTTGGGCAATAGGGAACCTACCGCGTTAAAATCCGGTTGTTGGATTTTGCCGATCCACTGCCTTTAAGACACAGTTTTTGTTTATTCGGGTCTCGAATATTATTCGAAAATGGAAAAACTCCGAAAATCGAATTTCGAATGCGAATATAATCGAATGTTTTGTTCGAATGGTCGTATTTTTATTCGATTTAAACCCAAGTATGATAGGCACTGTACTTGACACATTAGATGGAAAAGAACGGAAAGAAAATACAGAAGCAGTTCAAACGAAATCGCGATCATAGTGAATTTGAAAGGAACTGCAAGAATGCAATGCTAGAAGAGTACACTGACAAGTTTGCAGTGAACGAAAGCAACTCACTCAAAATAAGGATAGAAATAGGAGATTTTGCACTTGGAACAAGGTTGCTCTCAAAAGAAGAATTTGCTCCGAGTTGAAAGAAATGTTAAGAGACCTCAAACAACGAAGAAGAATTGAAAAGAATCTTGGAATAAGCATTTGCGATAGTCTTGGTTCAGAAGAGAACGAAGGAATACTTCTTTGCGTTGACTATCGAGAGCTCAACAATGCATTCAAAAGGAGTAGTATCCTTCCTCACAGTCAAGGCGATTCTGCAAGTAGCAGGCAAAGAGTATTTTGACCTTTTGATTTATGCAGTTGCTATTGCAGTTGGTAAATCCCTCTGAAAAAACAGACAAAACGTAAGTCGGCCTTCGAAACGCTAGAAGAACGGGCGCTCCCTACAAGCCACTCCACTAAACTAAGCGCTGCTGGGAACAATTCGGGAACAACAAATTTCTCGGTAATGTCATCGTTCTCAAGAAGTGTTGTATGAACTTCATCGCCGCTCCCCTTTTTGAGCTTACATCAGCGAAGAATGAAATTGTAGTAACGACATGACGCGTTTGGAAAAACAAAATAAATAGTTCAGCGACGCTAGCGTCCAGCGATAAAATTCATTCAGGGACGCTTAAAGAAGATGAAGAGCAGTTTTACCACACGAAGGAGAAGCCAAACAGATTTGGCCAATATTTGTGCTCCAAACTCACAAATGCAAAATATATCACACACTCAGATAATTGCCGGGGGCAGACGGTCCGCAAACTCGCGCTTTTCTGCAAGCGGTCAGCAGAATTTTGGGGCGTGGCCAAACCTTCAGCAAGCGGTACTTCCTTTACTGTCTGTTGTTCTGCCAGCGGGCAGCAACACAGAATTTTCTGCAGGCGCTCGTCAAATAATCTCTTTCAGCGAGCGCTGGTCAAATTTTCAGCTGGCGCTCGGATAGTTTTTACGCAGTTTCGGGCATACGCCGAGCAAGGGTGAGACTCTACATGGCTGAGGTCATCGATGGTTTAATTACTCAAGTTTGAGGTACTTTCTCTCAGCGGAATGTACCTGGGGGTTGCGCGGTCCTCCACAAAGGACCGTGCGGTTCTCAAATTTTTTGCATATTCTCGCGGAAAGTCCGCGAGAATGCGGGCACTGCGCCGCAGCTAATCTGTATGGAAACCGCGATTGTTCTCCAAGCATTCGTTTAAATTTCGCTAAAATTCTTCCAAATATCTGCAAGCGGACCGCAAGAAATCAGCGAACTATTTTTCCGGTGCCCGCCCGCCCATAAATCGCATGGCCGCTTGCCCCCGGCGATTATCTGAGCAGCTGAGCTCAATGCACTGATTGTTGTGTTCGCAATCAGGTAATCTCACGTGTTCATATGAATATCAACAATTGTAAGAACCGGTCATTAACGGCGCTTTTGGTGGACTTACAAAAAGAAAAATTTTGCACCTTTAATGGTCACTCGGCAGCGATAGGGACTGCAGATTTGAGTACGTGAAGCATAAGCGAAAAAAGGTGAAAGATGCACTCAGCAGAGGGCCAGCATGGGATGAAAGAAACACTGACAAGTTAATAAAGCAAAACTCCGTCTAGTGTGATGCAGACCAAAACAGAAATCAACATGACTGAAAGATTTGAAAGGCCAGAAGGAATGAGCCGCGATAATCAAAGATGTGTGAAAGCACAACCACCAGCGAAGATCCGCGAATGAAAGGGCCCGCAAAGTTTGTTGTATCAATCCCCAAAAAGAAGTATATTCACTTGCTAGAACTATAACAAAACTTTAGGGCAGATCGTGCAAAAAACCTTTTCAACTTGCTTATCTGAGCCTAACTGCGCAATTTTTAGTCAAGATCAGGGTCGAGCAAGAAGTATGGCACACACGGCCAGTTATGACCCCCCACTTTTCCTCTCAATTTGCTCGCTCTCAGACAATAACTCGGACGAGCGGCGGGCCTTAATGGCTTTCCGGGCGAGCGGCGAGCTTTAATTTGTGGGCGTAGCTTCCTTGCGGATGAGCGGCGTACCCTCGTTACCGAGCTTGCGAGCGGCGGCCCATCCCCTCAAGCGGGTGGGCGGCGTACCACTAACACGTTAGACTAACTTGCCATCATTTCTATGCGCGAGTCATTTTCATTTAGGCCCCGGACAGACTTCACGCGACTTAATCGTCGCGATCTAATCGCCAAATTTCCATTCATTTTCATTTCACATTCAAAAATTTCGGGCTGGAAAAGTATCACAACCGAATGCAAGTTGATCGGCATGGAATGATGTTGTAATAGTTATCTCGTCACGATTCAGTCGCGACTCAAATCGCGTGAAGTCTGCCCGGGGCCTTACTGTTATTGTGGCTTGAGGGCGGTAAACTAGCGGTGGCCCTCAACAATAAGCAGGTAAGTGTGCTCAAACAGTTATGGCGAGCATCCGCCGGCCACCCACGGACGGCGCCACGCCCATTCCGAGGACGCGGCGAAAAGCGCCTGGTAACCACCCGAAATGCCGGCGGATCCGATAAGCGCCCAAACAACGGCAGCGGGCAACCCGGGAAGCGCCCGATTGATGTGCACTGACTACACTGACTACTACCACACCGACACGCATTAACACCGCATTTTACTTAAAAATGGAAAAGGTATCTCGAATATACAAAAGTCAAACTTGGGAATTGCCCATTATCCTGCGACATTAAAGTCGAATGGTCCCATCACAGGCGGACTGTTCTCATAGCAGCCTCATGTATTTTTGAAGTTTATTTTGTTTCAAATGACTCCGAAGGGTGAGATCATATGCCTCAAGACCGACTGTGACTTTTGTCTAACAAGGGATTGTACACAGAAAGTAATGCAATGGAGAACGCCTCATCCGCATTACTACTCTGATAATCTATCAAAGTTAGGGTTTAGGACGCAAACAATGAGCAGAGAAACACATAAGTGCACTTCTTCACCAAATGTCGCAATGTTGTCCGCATTCCACGCTACAAAAATTCAAATAGGAGATCTGCAAGTTCTTTGAAAATATGCTCTGGTACAATACAGTTTAATCATGGTCAAGTTGATAGGGTTCTCCAAATATAACAGGCTGCTGCATAACTTTTGTCCCGCAATTTACAAGTTCAAAATATCATAACTTCTTAATCTACTTTTTTTCGATGAGCTTATTTTCTCTGGATTAAACAAGCTCTTTCAAATGAATAATGCCTGAAAAATAAGGCTATTGTAAAATAACAAGGATTGCTAAAATTTGAAAGTGTTTTTTAACTATCTTTCTGGTGCTGCTTTGTGGTGATGCTCACGAGAACTGACACGCATATGTACTTAATAGCCATTGCTGGATGCGAATATTTTGAAGATTATCCTTATGACCAAAAAGAGTCCTCAAAATTCCGAAGACCTGCGCTCTTGGGCCTATAATCTGCTTAGACGTAAGATTTTATGAAATGTAATATGTATCAAAAAGGGCAAGAAAAACGCCTTGTATTGATACAAACATTTCCGCATCAGACATGATTACCTCGCAGAACTGCTCCGTTAAACACACAAGGCAAAAAACCGGACGGCACTTACACAGCAGCCTAGTAGATCTATTGTAATCAAAAACATATATCCAACATTGATACGGTATAATCGCCTGCGCGTAAAAACCCACTGGCAACAAAAGGGGCAAGTGGTGCACCACAAGGAAGTTTAACAAGGAAGTTTGTCTTAGTATTCGTATTTTTAGACCCGTACAAACAAACGAAATGGTTACTCATAAGCAACTTTACAAACTTTTCATCAACATCAGAATCGTTTGAAAAGCAGCTACCTTCAACTGAGATATCAGAAATTTATGTTGAAAATTTTTGAAAATTGCGTGGTCGGCAATGGATAAAATTCACTGCGTTCATGGGACAACATGTTGAAGCATGTCAAACATCTAGTGACTTGTTTGCGAAGCAACGCAAAGCAACATTCCGGTCATGTTCATGGGTGATTATAACATGTTCAGACAACATTCGCATTATTTTTGCCTTCAGTAGTCAATCTGACTCGTTAGTTCACACCTGCAGCTCCTGTTCTCATCGATTTAACATTTTCTGATGCTCACAGAGATCTTGAAATGCAATCGTAAAGCTCTCGCAAAATCTTTGCTTTGTGCATATATTGCAGAGTAGAAGACCCTGTACCTCCCTTATTTTTTCATAGAATCTCTAGCACTCATTTTTCATTGTAACTCTAATTCTTGCCTTCGATTCTGCGAAATGATGGCATCGCTTCGGGCAGTGTCACTTTATGTAATTATTTCAATTTTCTGTCATATTTATGTTTACATCCACAGTTGGTTATTGCCGCCTGGAGCTATCACTGATCTTCTTGATCGGCTCTGTCATGACAATATCGAGGTAAACCGTTTTTAGTACTTATCATAGTAAAACTAGTACTTACAAGGGAGCATGTTCAGTCGAAGTGGCCCTTTTAGGGTGTGCACCAATTGGAGAACATAAAACGCTGATTCACAATCTGCTTTCCTAATCAGCGGAACATTTAGCGAGGAGTTACGAGTGTTTACTGTGCAAAAAATTGAATGTGCAAGAAGGACAAAAATAGTATAATAATTTTTCTAGCGTTTCAAAAATAGTATGAAAATTTTTCTAGCGTTTCAATGGAGTAGTGATATATCAGAACACTTTATCCAATAAACTCCACGATAAAAAAATATCACACACTTGGTTGCTTTATTTGAGGGCTGGTAAGATTTTTGCAACTCATTTTCTCCTAAATGCACATTTTTCGCTTTAATAAACGCTCATAACTCCTCGTTTACAACCGCTCTTCAGATAAGGAAGGCAGATTTGGAATCAGCATTTTATGCCCTACAATATGGTATAAATGTTATACATCCCACCTAAAAAGGCCACCTCGACTAAACATGCATTCCTTGGCCCTCTGTTTTTCGAAAATCAAAAATAAATCGGTAGTATCAAATATCCTAGAAGTCCGACAAAACAACGTCTCCATCATTTGTGCTCGCATGAATTGTGGAATTTGTTATTATATGTTATTTGTTGTTTGTTGTCATGTTTCTATTAAATATTGGGAAGTCACGCTTCACTGCCAAAAATGCGAGTGTTTACAACTTTTACCTGCTTTTCAACTACTTGACATTAGTTTTTCTTTGTTACTGATTTCATCTACTAGGACCCAATCCAGTTAGACACCGAAAAGTGCTGTGACATTCGAATTTCGAATCCTTTGTCTCCGCAATCCAATAACTTCAATTTACATGAAACCTACCCATTACTGTTCGCTCAAATTCATTTGGAAGCGAAATCGAAGGCAGAGACGAGGTCGTAGGGTTTACTTTTGTTGCTAGTTGATTCTTTAGTGAAAATTTAGAGAGTAGCAATCAAATTCAAGCATCTTCCCCTATGTGACATTCCATTATGGGATTATGGCATAACTTAGAACACAGCTCAAAACGCAGTCCCCATCTCATTTTAGTGACGGGTTGCATTCATTTTCTTTACCGTACATTGCACCGTATCGCTGTTTATGAGCTTTCTATCGAGCTCATTTGTCTCTGTTCGCGAACGAGACCTTGATCTAAAAATCGGTGATTTAGGTTACCTGACGCTTACATACTTATCTTTAGAAGAATATTAATCTAGATTTCTGGCGCCAGTGTATTGCAATCATTATCATTCTTATAAAATTTAATGTAGCTCTTTTGCCTGTCGGGATGAGTTTTAGGTCCAAGCGAATTGTGTGATGTGTAGCGAATTTTGCGCAAATCGTCAACCGTCAAATCGCCATTATCCCCTCCCTCCCCACGAGTAAGCCAATTTTCACTGTTTTTCGCTTTCTGACGGGGGTATTGTCGAGCAATTCGGCTTTGTCTTTTGCGCACATTTGGCCTAAACAGCGCCACTTCTCAAGTGGACAAGGCTAACTCGAACCCATGCGCTGGTTTTTTTTTCATAGCCCTTCCATACCCCTTATTAACCGCTAGCGACCGGTTCCACACATAACTAACGGATCGATATCGTATTCATAGATTTTTATCGATTTTTTTGCAGAGTTCACCTACGGGGCCGGGAGTTGGCAGAGGGGGGTAATCGAGCGTGGGGATTCCGAATACGAATATTAGTTTTTCAGGATATCCATTACTTTTATCGATTTTATCCATTTTTTGGAAAGTTTGAGCTACGGGGCTAGGAGTTTGCACAGGGGGGTAATCGAGCATGGGGATTCCGAATACAATATTAGTTTTTTCAGTATATCGATTACTTTTATCGATTTTATAGATTTTTTTGTAAAGTTTGACCTACGGGGCTGGAAGTTTGCACAGGGGGGGCATGGGTAATCGAGCATGATGATTACAAATACAGTATTAGTTTGGTGCCATTCGGCTATCCGGGCTCCAAAATTTTTTTGTCGTAGAGCTTGCTCAAACTTCGTGTAAAAGGGTTATCTACATGCTGATTACAGATATCACACTTTCTCTCCAGAACGTCGTCCCGTGTGGTTACGGTAGGTGTACGGTAGGAAGTCAAAATCATGGATTCGGCTGGAGTTCGGTCCAGAGAACTTATTCGACATGCTGATTACGAACTTCATACTCTCTCTCTCTCTCTCTCTCTCTGCACATTGGGACCTTTTCATAGAGCTATGGTGGTTATACGATATAGGGTCGAAAACAAAGATTTGCTTTGAACTTCGTTTGAGGTGGTCATTTAGCGCGCTGAACATGAATATCATGCTGATTTCGCAGGATAGTGCATTTTCTTGGGTTACGGTGGGTGTAGATGGGTCGAAGTTCCAGATTTGCTCAAAACCTTACCTGTAACGGTTCACAAGTATACTGCTTATGAATATGATGTTTGCTCGCTGTCATAACGCATTAGTGAAGTTATGGTGAGTTGCAGAATTTGAATGGACATTTTTTCGCTTTCGGGCCAATTAAGATCCCAGATATTCACGAAATGGGGGAACGGTCGTTTTGTTATCAAGATGGCGGTCTCCAGCGCCATCCTGATAACCTGTCCCAACGCGTAACGCACGCGGCAAATTTCCTTCCCCCCGTTTTTGCTTAGGCAAAAGCCGCCGAATGGTGTATCGTGCGCGGCAGTGGTCCTAAAGCATTACGGTCGTGGGAGACTTTTATACCACACGTGCCATTATCGTGGAGATTAAGCACGATATTCTTGAAACAGCACTTTAGGTAATTCCCGCCTAGGTTCCAGGCAGGTTCATGATTTTTACCCGCTGCCACGCGAAATGACTACGATTCGCCATCAGCGGCTTGAATAACTCCTATTTACCGAGTTTGAGCAAGACCCATCACAAAAAAAATTTTAGAGCCCGGATAGCCGAATAGCGCCATCAGTTTTCAGATTACCCTTACTTTTATCGATTTTATTGTTGTTGTTTTTTTGCAAAGTTTGAGCTACGGGGCTGGGGGTTTGCACAGGGGGGTAATCGAGGATGGGGATTTCGAACACAATATTAGTTTCCAGGATTATCGATTACTTTTATCGATTTTATCGATTTTTTGCAAAGTTTGAGCTACGGGGCTGGGGGGTTGGTGAGGAAGGTAGGTGAGCATACTGATTACTCACACAACGGGAGTAGGGAATTGCATGTAGAAGTGGGCACAGGTAAAGGTGTACAGGGATAGAAATGGAACTCTTTCGTTTTTGACAGAACCGGGCAGTGCCGGGTAAGCCAGCTAGTTGTGTAATATGTATGAGTGTATAAATCGAAGTACGAAGCACATCCGCCGGTGTCGAGCAACCTCCCAGCTAGTTGTTTTGTTCTGTTTCTCCTTTTCAGTAAAAGAACAGCTTGCAGGTGACAATACCGGAAGCACTGCCAAACTTGTTAATTGAACGGTTCATGGCAGCACGCGACGGCGCTCGAGCAACCCTACGAACGGATGTTATTCTCTGTCGTTCCTCAGCAGCACATAATATAATCTTCCCGTGGCCTTCTTTGACCTCTCCGAGACGCAACGGTTTTTTTTATCTTGCACTTTTTACGGTCAGATGTACTGCAAGAAAGTGTGAATCACTTTGAAAAGCAATTAACTACACAAGGTTTTGTTTAGCATTTGAGATCAAATTTTCTATCGAAATTGGAGCAACAGGCTTTGAGGTTATTTTCGATATCAAGTATCTAATGTGTACACCTGTAAAAGTTGACCTCTATGGATTGCATATACTCAGTCATTTTGGCAAGCACTGCCGACCGCCCACGAGAGACGGCCACACTCATCGCGAGAGCGCCCGATGAGTACCCAATAGGGACCCGACAATATTCGCGGATCACCCGATAGGCCTCGAACAACACTCACGGATGGCCCCACAAGGGCCAAATCCACGTGTGGCCCTATACGCGCCCGGCAGAGCGATGAGGTCATGTACATATACCAGTTTTGAATAGCAATCTACACAACAAACCAGTGACGGTCTAAACCACCTCAGCAGAACTTTCGTCATCTTTTCCAGTTCCAAGATCAAATTAGGTCATCCGAGACATTAACTTGGATCAGAAACCTGACTTTACTTTGAACAGCTGTAAACCTTGGTAGATTCATCATGACGGTTAATCTCACGCGAGTAACGTTTTCTGTTAGAGCGTGCAAGAGCTGTCGTGCGCAGCAAGGCCGAGGCTCGCCAAACTGATTCCGTCTTTTAGTAGACCAAAAGAACCGGAGCTTGCCCGATAATGATGTGCATGGCGTCTAAGGTCCGCGACTTTACTGAAACAAGGTCATGGAGGAGTCCGATAAGGGTTGCGGCTTGCTCGAAAACAAATATGCAATGCGTCCAGGAATGCGGAAGCTCGGTTCGAGTTCTTTATGGGCCGCGGGTGTACTGATGAAACATTTGAAGCTTGTTTTCTCGCGATAAAATGAGCGGCGTGTAGCCGAGTAGATGGATTTAAGGCCGCGGATGGCAGATTCAGATTTTTGAGGTTCGAGCGCTGCCAGAAAGCAGTGTTAAGGGCCGCGGGAGCTTGCAATAATGTCTAACAGTAGCGTACTCCCCCTTCCCTCCTCCCGAGAGTGGTTCACAAAAATTTTGAAAGTCACTTAAATGAGTTGAAGAAATGTGCAAGTAACTTGTTCATACTTGTAAATGATTACAACAATTTTTACAATTTTTAATGATTCCAATATTAGCCTTGTAAAAAAAATTTCTCAAAGGCACTCTAATATTTCAAAGTTTCTGTGGGTCCGCAGAAATTAACATTCCAAAATTTTTTTTAAATGCTTGGCTAACGTCAAGCACCTTCATTCTGGAAAATTTTCGTCGCTCCCTCCCCCCCCCCCCTTCACCCCGAGCGGAAACCTGGGTGCGCTGCTGTTGGTCTAAGTATATGTTCCGTGTGCTTCAGGTGAAATTGCTCCATACATACACACATTATGGTGCGTGGTCGGTTGGTTCCCTGCTACGTTTTCCGTTTTTTTGGGCACTGAGTGCATTCAAAAAAAATTTTAAAAACTAAAGGTGTAGTCTTGTTTGATACTGTTTTTCTCAACCACATAAGTACTGAGAAATGTATACGATATCCACGATCCTCAAATTACGGATGCGCATGGTCGCATCTAATCTCCTATATTTCAAAGTGGTGAGAATCCACTTATCTTGGAGCTAGCGATAGCCCACTCTCGTGTGCTTTATATTCTGAAAATCTCGTGTATTCGCCCAAGCCCTTAATCTGCAAAAAAAATTCTGAAACTCAAAACATCCAAGTTATTTTGGAATCGTGATATACAAATAGAGGCATTGCTTGAAATTGCGCTATTGTATATTACCGATTCTTTCCAAAACGTGCAAATGAATAAAATAAAAAGTAAAGTTAGTTGAAGCGACAAAAGCTCAAAGAATGTGCTGGAGCTCACCCACTTTTTAGCCCGCCAATTGATTACTCGACAAAGGCAAATCCTGATGAAAAAAGAAGGAAGTTGTGTTAAATGTTTTGAACGTTTCTGATCGTTTTTGTAGGTTCGTTTTTCGACGGAAAACCAAGACGAGTTTCGATCTTACTTATCTCTCAAAAGCCTAAGATGCCATCCGAAAAATTATAAAAGGCTCTAAAACTATTTGCCGTAAGCGACACGGCAGAGGAGCACGAAAAGCGGGAGATACTACAGTTTTTAGGCAATCATAGCAGTAGCGAAGTGGAGAAATGGAGCTGGAAGTCTTGGAAACTTTACTTGTAAGGCAATCGCAGATCCATGTATATCGCTGATCTCGATTAGAAGAGATTACCATAGAAAACCGATGCTTATTGATGTAGAGTAGAAATGTATTTTAAATATCATATTGTTTGTTTATGACATCCTATGTATTCTCAATTCCCAATTTGGGAAATGATTCAATTTTCTTCTCGCCTCGACCATAAGAAGCTGTACGACACTCGTGTGGTCGTCCGTCGACATACAACACACTGAAGCGGCGATATAGGTGCATCGGCTAACATCAAGACAGGAGTTACGACGCCGATATATGTCCGACGCCAAAAAGACGGCGGGTTATTTTAATTTTACTCATTAGCGCGAAAGAGGAGCAGACGAAAATCGGAGCCGGGAGAAGTGAAGGGCAGACCCTAAATGGAAACACACGAGCAAGAAGCACAAGAACAAGCAGCTTGGATTGCAATGGTGGGGAGCACCACGTTAGCAGTCACGAAAGGACTGCTAACGCGTCACTGCAACAAGATACAGGAGACGGTGAACAAGTGCGAAGCACTCTTCAAACAAATCGACAATCGAGTTGGCCATGAAGTCGATATATGTCCGACGCCAAAAAAACTGTGGATTATTTTAACTTTTCTCATTAGCGCGAAAGATTATTAGACTTATTAACTTATTCCAACTTCTTATCGAGATTCGCAGAAGTTGTCGACGCGATGGATACCTTTACGGAGGAACCTGAAAGAGAAATCCAAGAGTATCTAGACAAAGCCCAAAACGCGATCGATTACGCGGAAAGTTTGAAGGTTGATCTTTGAGAATCAGTGACAAGAGAAACGAAACGAGGAACTCTCATGCCACAACCCCCAGTACCTCCATGAAACAGATAGAAGTCCATCGGCCCACGTTACCGGCCATACCCATACCGACATTCACAGGAGACATATGGGACTTTGAAAACTTCTGGAGAAGTTCGAACTAATGTAGATAGCCAAAACCTCAGCAAGTTACAGAAGTTCAACTACCTTATCAGCGCCCTGAGAGGCAACGCACGCGAGCTTCTCCGTCGGTTCATCGTCACAGAAGACAACTACGATCACGCTGTTCCAATGCTTCATCGCAAGTACGGAGACAAGTCAGGGCTCATTTTCAAACTTTAACAGTTGGAGAAAACACGCGCTGAAAATTTTACTTTTGTAATCCCAGCGGCGACTGATGGAAAAGATCATACTCTTGATCTCACAGCTGGAAGCACACTGAGTTCATCTAGGCGGTTAGTACGTCTTGAGAAAAGTGTTGGCCAAGTTCAGTTCTGGACTGCAACGCAAAGTACTCCAGCAACCATCTTATTCCAGAACTGCAAGAGGAAGAATGGAATATGACAGACACCATTTCAGCTGTGGATGAATGCATATCAAGGGACGAATGAATAAACGAAATGATTGCATCTGAAGGTGAGGATGGAGCAGTCTCTCATGTGAAACAAAATAGGGCACCACCACCAAATATCCGGGAAAATCCATGACAAGATGGATGTTCTGTGGCTTTATTAACCAGACAGCTTCGTGCACAAGATTTAGCTCTATTCCAGATAGACGTCGATTCTTTTAAAAGTCCAAGAGGCGCCTGAACTGTGGAAAGCTTGCTCACTTAGCACGGAATTGAAAAAGTGCAGGGGTGTAGAAGTGTCCGGGACAAAAACACCACCACACTGCACAAGAAAGCTCACATTCCAAGTGTAATCCCGACGCAAGCAGTAACTGTCAGTCCAAAGGCACTGCCATAGCGCAAAACAAAAGAGCAAATACCCAAAGAAACTAAAGCAGGGACACATTTCGTTGAGGTGGACAACTCACAACATTTGAGTGCAGGGGAAATCGCAGCAGAGAATGAGTCAAAAACGATTCTTCGGCATAGTCAAAAGATCACTGAGCAAAAGAAAGTTGAAAAGGTAGTGCTGCTAACTGGAACAGCAAAGGTATGGAACAACAAAGAAAAAATGGATGGAAGCCAAGATCCTTTATGATACAGGCGCCGATCAATCATTCATTAGCACGAATCTAGCACAACGCATCGGAGCACATTGTACACAGAAGCAACGGCTTCAAATGTTTGGCGTTTGGCGCCAACGAGCCCAAAATTGTTGAATGTAGATTAATGCATGTAAAAGTTAATGACCTTCAAGAAACGGAACATAGAGTTGTTCGCAACCCCTGTGCTAACAGGAAAAGAAAAAAGGATGCCACTCTGCACCCAAGATCGAGAATCCATTAGGGAACATGGAATAGCATTGTCTAGGGCCAACCAGACAAAAGATTTCAATCCTGAGATTTTGTTAGCGTGCGACCAATTATGGAAAGTTTTGGAAAGTTTCTCACCACGGTACAACCTTCCATCAGGACTTTCCTTCAAAATTCGGATATTTGCTTACAGGAAAGGAACATAGAATTACAGATCTACCGAAAAGGACACAGGGACTGTCTGACACATCGACAGAGGGAGTCCAGGTATTCGCGAAGTTTGAACCAGATTTTGAAGAAGACAGGGTCCGATGGGACAATTACTGGACCATGGACTCAGCCAGTATATGCGAGTTCGATGGTACAAAGGATGCAGAGAATGAGGCTATTAACACCAAGAGGACACATTGGAAAGACATGAAGGCGTCTATTACGTTCGACTGCCATTCAAGGAGAATGACCCCTATTTGTCAGATAACAGAGCCATAGCAAAGAAACGGCTTGTTAGTATTCTACACAGACTGGAATTGAATACAAACATTCTGCAAGCATATGATCGGGCAATGCGACCAGTTGGAAAAACATAGAAAAGTTCCCAATGGGCAACCAATTCTCGGAGAACATGTACACTAATTGAATGATGTACTTTATCAAGGACCACCCATTCTTTCAGAACTGTATGCGATGCTATTACGCTTCCGACTGACACCCTATTTAGCTACATCGGATGTGGAGAAGGCCTTTCTGCAAGTTTGCCTTCATGAATGTGATCGAGACGCTACGAGGTTTTTGTGGATACGTGATGTCAACCTTGCGGCTGAAGAAAGTAACATCATTACTAACAAATCTACTGGAGTAACACTTAAATTGAATGTTTCGCCGTTTTTGCTAGCTAGGATGATATACCATTTGAAGCATCATATCCCCGATCATGAAGTTGCAGAGGAAATTCGCGAAAACCTTTACGTAATCTTGTTTTGATGGCACAAAGAGAAGAAACGCTTAACAGAAAAGCCATAGGCAAGAGCGGTCTTCGCAGAGATGGGTTTGAATCTCAGGGAATTTCTGTTAAATACAGACAGCTTAGAAAAAATCCTTCCTGGAAAAGCATGTGCCCACAACAAATCGCAGAAGATATCAGGCCTCCAATGGGATGTAAATAGAGATATACTTACAATTAAATGCAACACTCCAAACGAAAAGATCCTAACAAAAAGATTGGTTGCACGTCGTATTGTTCCGGTGTACGATTCTTTGGGTTGCTGGTCCCACTCATGATCAAGTTGAAAACTTACCGCAGGAGTTATGGAAATGCGAGCTACAATGGGACGAAAAGGTTTGTAGTCTCAAGGAAAAGTGGAATTTTTTTAAAACAGAAAGTAGTGGATTCGGAAAAGCTATAACGCGAATGGCAATCAACAATACGAAAGAATATAGATTAGCAGTTTTTGCGGATGCAAGCGACATGGCCATGGCGGCATGCAGTTACCTCTTCAATGGAAAGTCTGCATCACAGATTATGGCAAGATCGAAACTATCCTCTATCAAAGCGCATACCACTATACCGAAACTGGAGCCAAACGCAATTACAATAGCAACTCGTCTCGAGTTTTCGGTGCGTAAAGCAATCAAATCGAAAAACAATTTTTCCAAAAAAGATCTTCATCTTTTCCGACTTACAAATCGCGCTGAGCTGGATATCATCACACTCTCAGCAAACAAATCCGAGCGTTCTAGTGACAAGCATGACCAAGGAATTGTACGAGATTGTGGATAACTTCAACAGAACATCCGTGCAATTTCATTACGTTGCTTCAAAAATCAATCCTGCTGACGTGGGGACACAAGGAATAAAGGCGAAGGAATTTGCAGACCATTATTGGTAAACTGGGCTTAGTTTCTTGCGGTTACCGGATGAGCAATGGCCAGCGCCATTTTACAATTTACAAGGCGAAATGCATGGAATGGAGACTCCATAACTGCTCTATTGGTCAAAAAAAGCGACGTTACTTCTACAAGAGGATTTGCATCAGCCGTTGTTAGATCTAACAAAATTTTCGAGCTTTACTTCTGCTAGACGAACAGGTTCGCCAAGCTGAAATCTTTGAGAAGATCAAGCAGTTAAGAGACGTTCAAAATTGTTCAGCTCCTATTTTGGGAGAAACCATGCAAGCTGCTCGAATGGTTATCATTCAAGATCATCAGAAACGTCATCTTTCCATCGAGTATAGAAAAAAATATGGACAACACCTTATGTCTATTACAAGATAGTCACTCAATCTGGCGCTTACGAGGTCGACTGGGAAAGTCATCACTGAGCGATCAAACGAAAATCCTATCTTCATTGCTCCTAAGACACTGGTAGTTTGACTAATAATCAAAGAGGCGCATGGTATCTAACTAAAGGAGTGGGAGCATACAAAAAAGACCGTCAGAACACGCTATTGGATCCCGCAATTGCGTCAACAAGTAAGACATCTTGTTTGAAAATGCGTGAACTGCAGACGCTACAATGCGCTTCCGTACTACTACCCTGACACAAGCGATCCTCCGCAACGATGAGTACAAAGAAGTCGACCATTCCAAACATAGGACTTAACTTTTTCGACCTGCTTACAGTCCACGAAGGAAACGAGAAACTCAAGCAATACGAGTGCATCTTTACCTGTGCTGTCACCCGCAAGATACAATTGAAGTTAGTGAACAGTATGTCAATGGAAGACTTGTTGAATGCACTTCGACGTTTTATCGCACGCAAAGAAATTCCGAATTTATGGAGGTGGTGCAGGAGGAACCAAAGTCCTTGCCGCCTGTATCCAAGGGGGAAAGGGGAAGGCACAGGAGGCTCCGCCCATCGCTCCGCCCACGTGATGCTCTCATTGTGTGTTGAGCAAGAATGGTAGATGGACTACCAGATATTGATCAAATTTGATGGATTAAGAAGTTAGACTATGAATTGGAATTTGGAAAATGGACAGTAAAGATTCTCAAACAGGTTTTCAGATACCAGGATAATAATAATAATAATAATAATAATAATAATAATAATAATAATAATAATAATAATAATAATAATAATAATAATAATAATAATAATAATAATAATAATAATAATAATAATAATAATAATAATAATAATAATAATAATAATAATAACAGTAATAATAATAATAGTAATAATATAATGATAATAAAAGTCGTATCATGTCATAAAGCTAATAAATGAATAGAGTAACGGTCATCTTTGTAACAGTCAAATGGAACACCTACCATTTGATCACTGATGAATTTTGTTTGAAATCGAAGTGATAATGATACAAAGCTTAGAAAGTGGGTTACCAAAAATTGATTCAAAGCAAGAGAACATAAGTTGAAAATGAAGTTTCAAAGTGATTTCAACAATAACCTCAACAAAGAGACTAACACTACATCCTGGATAATCAGATCCAAAAAGGACGTAAAATGCAAATGCAAACATTCATGTCTGAGAGTAGGCTCAGTAAAGCTTCACAGCTCAGATTTTGCGAACCGAACCTGGACAGCCTTTACCCCGCTGGCAGTTGTCGAGCCATAGGATTGAAGAATTGGAACAATATCTAAAATGAACAGGGGAAAACCAATAAAGACTACTATAACTGTTATAACAGACAAGTTTTGGTGACTTTGCTTCCTTTTTGCAGCTTTTGGCCAAGTCTGATTTTACAACTCGAACATTTTTGGTCAATGATTTGGCATCTACTTTCGCAATTTCACCTTTTCAAACGACTTTTCGACGTTTTTCTAATAAATTTTTCTCAATCTTTCCCTTCCCTCTCCGAGTATAACATTTAATGAAGTAAATAAAAAAAGTTTTCACTTGAGTCATGACTCTCTTGGCTCGTCAGACGACTACAGCTTGATCGTGCAAAGGTCAACCAATCGGCTATCGATTAGCGCATATGCAACTAACACAGTGACTAAAAAGATTGCGAAAATTATCTTAACGACCGGGAAGTGGAGAAGCTTACGCCTCGGGGCGGGGGTCCTCCGACCTGTCGAAATTTCTGCTATGCGACAGACAACGCATGCCGCCACAGTCAAAATCGCAGAGTCCCGCAGCGGCTCTGCGTCTCAGCCGTGGCGAGGACCGTCGACTTCCAAATTGTAAGGCGTTGAAAACGCATGTTTCGATGTTTTCGCGCCTTCTTATGTGAATTTTCGGATTCAGGGTTGCGGATAACCCCCGGTAAGTGGAGTGTCTAGAAATCGAGTTTTTGCCCGGACAAAAATGCAATGCTCTTCCTTCAACAAAAATGTTCATAAAACGTACTTCTACCGATAAAGTGAGTATTTACGCACTTTACGCACTATGACCAACCACGGATCTGATAGTAGATAGGTAGGCCTTCCCCGTCATCACTCCTCAAACTTAGAAATCTTTGAAAGTTTCTTACAAGAAAAGGATACCAGATCGCAGCGGCGAGCTGAAAAGATATACCTAACATTAGATGCGTCTTGATGAACCGATTAAAATCTAACTTGCATAGCTTTGAGCTCTTCTCTAAAAAGTTAAGCATTCGAATGCCCAAATTGGCAAACATTCAGTGCCAATTCAAGAACTGCTTGTTCAAAACTTTTATTTATGGTTCGGTGTACATATGCATAACTTGTAGTCAAAGCACTAAAAACCATGCCAAGTAATCACTCCCAGCTGATTTCATAAGCACATTACTCATCAAAACCCAAATAACTTCACCGCTTTGACTGACCCTAGCTTCTTCTAAAAAACGCTTAGCAGTTAGGAAAGGTAGATATGGACTCATCAAAACGCATCTAATGGTAGACATATTATTTCGGTTCGTCACTGCGACCTGGTATCCTTCCCTTGTTAAATTTTTAGGAAATAAAAATAAAGGTGTAACAGAAATTATTTGCTAACCAAATAGTTAGGCCGCTTCAACTAAAGAACCTTCCCTAGTAAGAAACAGCAGAAACCTTGAACCCATAATTTTTATCAAACCCAAGTTTGGCAACTTTTGACATAATCCATTTTAGTTCTTGAAGGGTTTACTGAAGAGCTGGATAGAGCAAACACAGTGTAACACTACGAATTTTTTTGATGTCTCCAATTGAATTTCAACCTATAGCAATATTTCTCTTGTTTGCTACGGGTCTAGAGAAATATTGTTATAGGTTGAAAACTCAATTGCAGACATCAAACCTCTAACCTTCGAAACATGTTGTGATGTACAGGGTATATTCACTATTTATAGATAATGACAAAAAATCAGGAAAGAAGCACTTAGTTAGTTATTGTAACTTTACCTAGTATAATCATTAGCTATTTTAACTTTGCTTAGCATTTGAACTGCGATTATGTTTTAGAAGCGAAAATTGCAACTTTGCGAACAACCGTAAGTTTAGCATCTAAACTTGTTCTTGTACATTAGGCATCTATTTATCTTGAGTTCACATAAGTGCGTAAAGTAATTTTGAAGGCAGAAATTTGAGCTCAGGCTTGCGCTTAGTTCAGTTTCGATTGTGTATTGACTATAAAACCTTGAAATTTTTCTAATGCTCACTCGCTAAGCACATATGAGTTGAGTGGAACCCTATTGCTTGAATTGCTGAGAAACTGCGGAATCTCATATAGCTGAATGTCTGTCTGTCTGTATGTATGTTCCGAACAGATAATTCCATTTCTGAACCGATGCGGATCAAACTTTGCACACATGCTGGGGCGGGTGTCATAGATTACTTTTCGCTATCGATCGATATCGATTTTACCGATTTTTATCGAATTTTTGGAATAAAGTTTGACCTGTGGGGGCTGGGAGTTGGCGGAGTAATCGAGCATGCTGATTACGAATACAATATTAGTTCTTATTACTATCCGCTACCTTCATCGATTTTATCGATTTTTCGCAAAGTTTGAGCTACGGTTTGGAATTGGCACAGGCAGGTAAGTGAGCATGTTGATAAGTAACACAGCGGGGATAGGAAATTGCCATGTAGAAGTGGGCACAGGGAAAGGTTGTACAGGGATAGTGATGAGACCTTGTCATAGTGTATTGACAGGCCAGGCGGAACCGGGTAAGCCAGCTAGTTACCCATAAAACCACACTTTTTAGGACGAAGTAGGAGCGAAAGCATTTTCAAGTGAAAGCGGATAGCAACTATTTTCACTTGTGTCTATGTACTGTACTGTACCCAAAGACTTCGGAGGCCAAAACTTACTTTGATGGAGAGAAACTTTGAGTGGACCTATAGTTTTGGCCAGCCCTCAAACCCACTTTTTCAATATTTTTGATTTTTTCCTGAATAAATGAAGGAAAGCGCTTTTCCCTTTTTGGTTACTGACAGTATGTTAAACACTCAGTTGTACCAAACTTCATATCAATTTGTTGAAAACTGATGACTTGCGGCAGTTTGCAGGTAGACCAATAGTTTTGGCCACCACTGTATTGAAACATTGATATGCAAGATTGTCGCCATTTTGCGCTTTAGAAAGTGGATTCCGCAAATGCAATCCGGAAACAGGAAAGATTTCAGATGTAGCCGATTGGACCGACAAATTAAACCTCGGCTTGCCTCCAGCTTTGACTGTTCATTAGTCTTGGCAGCGAATAAGCTAATAGTTGTGGTTAAGCAGTGATTACTAGTTTATACACTGGATTCCTCCAAACGCTATGGCAGAGTTACCTCTGCCTCTCTGTACTTCATCCATGATAAGAGTCTAATTCCTGGTGGATTCCAGAAAAAGAAATGCGAAAATGTAACTTGGCCGCTCAATGATTACAAGAGGAAAGGCCAGTAGCCGTTATCGTTGGCAAGCTGCGGGCGGAATTTCAACTTTAAAGTGCGCGATTAAGAGTTGGTACAGAGGTGTATGTAATCATGCTAGTTACAAAAATATAAGATTTCAGAATTATCTACCTATTGACTACCTTTATCGATTTTATGCAAGCTTCAAGCTACGGGGTTGGAGGTTGACACGCTGAAGGGGAAGGGGGGGGGGGGGGGGAGTGCGCATTCTGGTACAAACACAACGTTGATCTTCAATTTAACTTTTACTTATTTTATCGATTTTTCTTACAAACTCTGAGCTACAGAGCTGGTAGATGTTACAGAAAGTGAGTGAGCATGCTGTGTCCAGAGAAAGGTGAGGGGTGGGGGGAGAGAAGGAAGTTGGCATATCAAAAAAGATAATTCAGTGGTATAGTGGATCGTTTTGAAAAACTAACTCAATCTAGGATAAGATGTACCATGAGCTATTTGTTATTAAATTGGTAGATATTCACAAATATCCATTTTTCAAAAATTACGGTTGCTAATTATATCTCCTGACGTTTCAACGAAAGAATCTTTCTTTTATTGTAATGTGTCTTTTTAGTTTTTTCTTCTTA
Source organism: Cylicocyclus nassatus (assembly GCA_958299035.1). Taxonomy (NCBI): domain Eukaryota; kingdom Metazoa; phylum Nematoda; class Chromadorea; order Rhabditida; family Strongylidae; genus Cylicocyclus; species Cylicocyclus nassatus. Next base: position 72,561,708 of record CATQJL010000223.1, on the reverse strand, counting down.
AACGACACTTTCCGTAGTTTCCTGGGACGAGAACGCTCAGGAGCTTAACAGAAAGACATTCTTGCAAAGAGCATCTCCGTTTCATAGAAAATCAAGCGAAAAATTCAAATTTACGAGGACGTGCTTCAAAAAAACCACATTTTTACCCCTGAATAGAAAAGCAATAAGCGTGGATTGCTCCCATTTGGAGAAACGCATTCATGGTCTTTTAACAAAAAGATACGCAAAGAATACCTCTGTTTAGCTAGCTGTACCCAACAGAAAAGCAATGAGCGAGCTCGCTTACACGGAAGAACAAAGCTCAGGAGATTCCAATAGCAGCATTTTTGCAGAAAATGCCATTGAAAAAATTTACTTGACGTGACGGAAAATCTAGGAGGACGTAAACGAAAAAACCCTTCTTCTGACGAGCAAATGAGCTACCCTTGCCCCCCTTGGAAAGAACATTCCTAGGCTTTTCGCAAGATGTTCTTGAAAAAAACGTCGATGTTTCAAAAAAAAGCTTAGCAGCTTTCAGCAAGAGGACATGGCAGGAAGTACGCATCTTTGTTTTATAGAAAATTTTACTTACTTCGGCGAAAAATATGATCCTGGAGCAGGGCTCGGCGCAGCTGGCACCGGGTCAAGCTGGATATCGTTTTTAGGGCGGGAAGCAAAGGGGATATCGTTTTTTCGGGGTCTGCGGCGGAGAAGTGCCGCAAGAACGCCGCCGGCATGCCACCGGCATGCTGTCCATCAACAAACAAAGGCCTCGTTCTCAGCCAAAATGCAATAGTATGACACCAAATTTGGTGTGTGCATGCGCGTTGGTGGACCGGAACTATAGCCCAAAAATTTATGAAAACTTATGTGAATGAAAGCTGTGCCGAACTTTTTTCTGAATTAGCTGGCACCGTGCCAGCTGGGTGCCAGCTGAGCTGGCACCGACACTTTGCTCACATAAGTTTTCATACTTTTCTACATAAAATGTATCTATACTGTAAAAGTTTACATACAGAGAAGAAACATTTTCATAATGTTTTCTTTTCAGCGTTTTATAGCAATTTTAAAATTACTCAGTCTGCTCCGCAATCGAAAAATCGGCTTTTTCTACTTCTCAAGATGTGATGCAACCACATGAAAAGATCAGAAATTTGTGAAAAGTGGTTCCATGAAATCAGCATGCATGAGAACCCTACCACATACTTTTACACAATCCAAAAATAATGACTTGTCTTCAAAACTGGTCAAAGGGGACTTCGTACGAAATTTACAAGATCAAACGGGACTTCGTTTCGAAATTTCCCTGGTGCCAGCTCGTGCCGAGCCCTGTCCTGGAGCATGTACTCTAGAATAATTCTAGCTCTGCCGAACAAGGCAATAAGCGAGCCTTGGTTTTCGGGAGGAAAAACCTTAGGGGCTTCAAGCAAAGAATTTTCGGCAGAGAACGCCTTTGTTTCATACCCGCTTGATCTGGCAAAAATTTACTCTTTGAGGCATGTACTCAGGATAAATCTACTTCTGACCCTAAAAACCCTACAAAGAAGGAGCATGGTCCGTTCGGAAAATAAAATTCAAGACAAAAGACATTCTCGTAATAGATATCTTCGTTTTAGAAAATCACTTAATCTAGCGAAAAACGCGCCTTTGGGAGCACATACTTTGGAGAACACAATTTCAGTCCTTGAAGTGGAGAGCAATTAGCGAGAATGAGCGAGTCTTGTTTTTGCGGAAGGGAACGTTGTGGGGCTTTTAGCAGAAAGATATTAAAAAAAACCTCCAGCTCTTGAAAAATTTTCGCTTATTCTTTTTAGAATTTTTTGCCAAACATATCCGTGCTTCGATGGAGTTACTGCACAACGCGGAGAGATTTTTGAGAGCTTATACTTTGGGAGAAGCTCCTTTTGCGCTTGAAAAGTAAAGAATTTGGCGAGGTCGGCCTCGCTGAAAGTATTATCAAATATATATAAAAAAGGTTTTGATTGTTTACCTACTTTTGCTCTTATAAAAGAAAGCAACGTGGTCATGGTTTCGTGGGAGAAAAAGTTTTACATTTTCTATGGCAAACGTTCTTTTCCATGAGAACCAGTTTAGGCTTTGTCCCAACTAAGTCCTGCTACAAATGACGCTATCTTGTTGGTTTTTTGAAGGAAGATGATGGTGAGGGCCTCGTATCTTATTTCCTGCGATCATCGTAACGTTAGCTAATCGTGCGATTAGTTAGAAAGTAATTTTATTTGTAAGATATAGAAATCGTTGATAGAGAAACTTTTCCATTCGATTACTAGTAAAGTTTTCTTTTGCTGCATGTCTAGGGCTAGCATCAAATTAACGGCAAACCATATATGAGGTTGTCCCAAAAGTTTTGCCTTTTTTTTTCAAAAAATTATAAAGCCAAACACAAAGGACCTGGATGAGTTTTAAGATGCATTTGACGCAGCTTTTCCTTCTCTTTCTCATGGATACATTTTCGAACCATAATCTTGTATGCTTTTTTGATAATTGCCAAAATTCTCCACCCGTCAACTCAATCTGCTCAAAGTTAGCCCAATTTTTAAGTATTTCATTCCAAGGTTTCGGAAAGGGTCAAGCATGGAACAAATAGAGCAATTCTCGGACTACAAGGCAACATTTTTGGGTTCTCCTAATCTGCTGTTTTTAGCTTCAGAAAATTATTTCTTCGGAGGTTTCGATTTCTAGCAAAGTCATGAAACACGCAACTGCAGCAAATACACGAAAGTTTTTGAAGTTTGTTGCGAATTGAAATGTGACTCTTATTAATCATTATTCATGCAACATAACAAGCTTGATTTGTTTTGAAAAGGCAGCTTTTTGGAATTTGACGTGGTAAACTTAATCAAAAGCCGCGGTTTTTTATCAAACAAATAATTATAACGGACTTGGTAAACGTGGCCTATGTAATCTAGAATGGATACAATGTAGCTAAAGGTTTTGCTCTAATGACGGCTATTAGCACTCTTTGAAGACATCAGAATAAAATTTTTTTAATTTAGGAAAGATAGGGCGTCAATGCCAAGTTGCTCGAAAAGCCATGGCGATAGCATTGCAAAGACAGGGTAGATTAAGGAGCAAACATAGCTGTAAGAAAGGGTATAAAAATCTGTATCAAGTGGTACCTAATTCGTTCATGGATTGGCGTTCTGTGAGTTGTAGTGAGCGATGAAAAACCGGACAAAACTTCCGAGACAACCTAATAAATCGTATTGGTATGCCAAATTACGCGCAAAAGCTGATTTCTATCGAATTTAGCTGAAAAAAACTGAAAGTGGAGCAGAAGAACTCACCCAAGTAACAAGTAAGCACAATACTGATTTAGATTAAAGGAAAGACGACTGTAAGTACAATACTGGGTTAGATAAAAGCAACGGCGATCATGGGAAGGAAGGAGAAGAATAAGTCAGGAATTCCGTACATTTCTTATACGATATCAAGTCCTGGAAAATGTTTCAGCTTATTTTTCAGCCTTGAAAAATCTATGTCTATTCGTTAAGTATCATTTATTTTCTGGGTATTCTCTTAATAAATATTTCACAGCTGGATGCTAGTGGTTTATATAAGTTTGAAAAGTGATCATAAAATGATCACATACGAAAGAAACGAGTATTCTGAACAACGATTGAAGATCCCGCATTCCATAATTACCGGACTGACATTACTGTCTTGAAAACAGGATAAAAAACTATACTGTTTCGAAGCAAACTGCAAGGAACCATCACAGAAATGCAAAGGCAGAAATGCACAATCTTGCATCTAGCAGCAGATATTTGCGTCTTACGTAGCTTATTTTCTAATTGATTGGAAAGGTAGGCACTCCAAAATATATCTAGCTAATCTAAAGCGACCTGCTGCAGCATCATCTTTGTCCAAACAAGGTGGTCTTGAGGATAAAAGTCATGAGGGCTGAACAAGGTAATAAATGCATCTGGTTTATGCAGCCTAGAACCGGGTACATCTAGCGGTTTACTCTTTTTTCTAGTAATTCATTGAATGTTGCTAAAATAATGCCCAAGATATCAATTGCTTGACGCGGTAGGTTAGGGTAGCAATTAAATAATTTTTTTCTACGAAAAGTTTATTGAAACCGTGCAAGCTCTGCTATTCGACATCCACTCAACAAATGACACTAATTTCCACCGTACAAATCTTGGAACTCTTGGGTGCAAGCCTGACATCGTGAGAGACTTTTGTCGCTCACTAAGATTTGTGCAATCTAAGCACCATTTCAAAGCACATTGTAATTATGATTTATAATAGTTCTCAATAAAAGGTGGTGCACTGCAAAAGCATTCAAGAGATTGATAAACACAGCACTTCTGAATGGGGACACCTTGCCCAGATCATCCATGTCTTCAGTTTTTGCGTTTGTCGTAGCAAGCACAACATCAGTATACTAGAGTATACATTCGATTATTCAGGGCATTGCTGAATAAAGACATAGAAATTCGGAGCTTCAGAAATGACGCGTTGATAGAGCACGCTTCGAAATATTGTAAGACACTCTTTTATAATGGCTTGACACACAAATCTTACACCAGAACCTCCAAAAAATTGTCTAAAATTTTCAAGTATTTTTTCAAAACACATCAATTCTTGTGATTGTGTAACAAAAGTTGTATTTTGTCATGCTGACCGATGATACTTACAAATTTGAAAACGAAAAGTTAAAAAAAGTTGAAAATCGTGACTTCCCTTGAACCTACAATTAGCACGAAGTTTTTCCAAGAAAGAGCTTGTCAAAAAACCAAAAGCAACATTAGTAAAATAGTGAACCATTCGGTAATTTTAGCGAGCAATATTCAAAAAAAAAAACCACTTCTTGAGTGCTCCTCTTAGTCCTTGCCTGTATAGGTACTTTTAAAAGTTTCAATGATCGATTTTGATTTTTCCATTCAATGATCGTAAGAATAAAAGAGGCAAACGCACTGAATTGCGTTACCCACGACTGTAAAATTGTGTGAGATGCTTTCCAAAATTTTTGAGGGCCCATAACCCCGGCTTCCCCATCTTTATCTTTGGAAAGGTCCAAAACGCTATATGAAACGTATCAAAATGTAGAGTAGTTGCATAAAAGTATAGATAGTCTCCCTTAGTTATTTGAATAAATCGCAGCTTGAACTAAAAAATGATGCTCAATGCAAAGTGTTCCATGTCTGCTTCGTAAAGCCGGAAATGACGCAAATGCGAATGCAACCCATTTTCAGGTGTATAAGCTGCGGGGTGGTCCTACCTTACATCAACCAGCCCTAACACATCAAAGGGCCTCGCAAACAAAGGACCTATACCGTGCTGCGTATTGCCTGAAAGAATCATGCGGTATAAGGATCGCTTCTCAAAACACAATGAAGCGGCTGAGCAGCTCGTTTGAAAATTCGAAAAAGTGCGGCTTATACACATCAAAATAGGATACATGTAGTGCAGTACGGTACATACACAAATAGCAACATGGCGAAATAGTAACAGGCAGAGTTACATGTTTTTGTCTTTCCTCTATCGAATCACATGTTTTGCATGCGTGTTTAAACGCATGGAGGTTTAGAAAATTATGAAAGTATATGAAATCTACTATTAGGTTTGCTCGAAAGTTCTGAAACATTTTCGGATTAGTTCTGCTATTGCGTATCTAACGCATGACAATCCGGTAGAGATATCATTCGATAGAGCAAAGCAAGCACTATAAGATGTTATGCAAAAGTTCGCACCAGCTTCGACCCATTGTAAGTTTGCACTCAGAATCTGAGTCTTACTGAAGGCTTGAAAAATTGGAAACATATATTTTCGGTTAAAAAATCCTACGAATCTCCAACTTGCTCACGCAAACTGCACACCACATCAGACACTCAATTTGCCATTGTATCTTTTTCTCATCTAGAAGTCGAGAAGGCGAAAGTTCTCATGCTTGTGCAAAAACGAAGCTACGCTGTTCCCACTCATGCATTTGCATCGTACAAGCCCGTAAAAGTACAATTGTGAATTTTCAGCTTTCTACAAGTCTTTGTTTCCAAAAATCATCGAGTTGAGCTCTCCTCACTCGAGTGTTCCATGCTAAAATCAATATTTTTCGAAATTAGGGCTTTTGGAAAGCTGAAAATATGCGGTTATATTTCTAAGAGCATGTAGTATACTACATGGGTGGAAACAGCACAGATTCGTTTTTATATGAGCATGAAAAGTTTCGTTTTATCGATTTATATATGAAGAAAAACACAGGAAAGGTACTTATGAGTGTCTTATGTGGTGTGCGATTGCGTGAGCAAGTTGGAAATTTGTAGGATTTTTTTGAACGTAGATAAGAACTTTTCCAATTTTTCGAGCTTTCAGTGCAACATGGATAGATGCAAACTTACGGCGGGTCAAATGGTGCAAACTTATCTTGTAAAGCTTTCTATCGAATTGTGCCTCTATTGAGTTACATGCATTAGTTTTCAAAAAAAATCAGATCCAGTCTGAAAATGTCCGAGAACTTTCGAGCCAACCTAACAAAAAATGGAGTTCAAATTGCTGACTTTTGAGAGTTATTTAATTTTTGAGTGTGCCAGTTCTATCAAAAATGCACTTTAGTTTCGAAAACCAATCACAAAGCATGTGCACACGTTCATAGCATGTGAAATGCCCTCAAGTCTTGTTGTGTTTTGTTGTTTTTATTACTAAAAGAGATAACTAGCACTACATTCCAAAGCAGCACAGCTGTAATGTAGGCAAATCAAACATTGCCGTCCTCCGCTGACATCCGCCTGCTTTTGCAATCTTCACCATACTTGTCCTAGCGACCCTTATAAACAGCCTTGAAAGTACAGATATGGGATTTCCATGCAGAAGCAAACAGTAGAGGTTTGGAAGAGTTGAACAAATTTGGTGTAACGCATGTACAGCACTGATTACTTATCCTGCTTAAAGTGTCTTATGTTGGGAAACAGCGGAAGGATAGGCCTGCTCCTATGTGATGATTAGCGAGTGAATCTAAATCTATAGATTGGAAAGCGATTTTATCAAATATCATGTGTAGATCACAGAAGTACTGACAGGGGTGCTCCATCTCTTATGTATACAGAAATCCCAAAAATTTGGAATGTATACTTTATATTGCCGTATTTTGGGAAGTAAAATACTGCAATGAAGTTCAACAAAATGTTATGTAGCATGGCTCGAAATACGACTTACCGTAACGAGTCGCTTTCACCTTCTGGGCACATCTATTCTACTTTGAAACCTCATCAAGTAAGTTCTGGTTTGTTACAGGAATAGAGCAAACGTGCGGTGCATTAGTTTCTCTGCACTATAAACTGAGCACTATTGTTTTCACGCTACTTGGATCAACTTCCAAAAGTAAATGTTCCTACGGTCAAGTCTACAGCACATGCTGATTCTTACAAAGACAGAAGCACAAACTTAATTGAACTCGAAGTCCTGAACGATGTTGTCGTCGAAGAGTTTCCACACCTGCTCTCAATACAAATGTCTACTGTTTAAGAATAATGAATATCAGCATTTGAGTACAAATCAAATATTGTTTCAAACGATTCCTTTATGGGAACAAAACAGCATATAAACCATGCAGATCGTTTCTTCTTCAGTTGTTCCTCGACGTGAGCAACTCCATTCAAGGTGCGTACTTTTCTCCAATATTTCGATACGAGAATTGCTTAGGTTGAGTTTGTACCGCGCCTAGCTGCTGCTGTGTCGCAGAGAATGTGAAATCTTCCTGTCACTCCCCGATAGCGTTTGAGAAAAAATACTAGTAGAGTAGTCCTCATTGGGATCTGCGCTTACAGCATTCCTGACGTACTCCCCGCAAATTATGCCTGCTTCTTTTTTTCGAAAAGTAGGTAAAGAAAGAAGAGCCCTGTTGTTAGTCGAAATCTTGTTATCTCCTTTGGAAAACCCTATCTAGAACTTTGTTCATGATCGTTATTGTAAGTCAAATAACTAATACAAAGGTAAGGTTACCTTAACAAATTCTGAAAAATTCTGCGGTTACGTATTGAGCTTGAGTAAAGAAAATCAAGAAAATACCGCGTCGTTTCAAGTGAGACAGAATTTTCAATCCAAACCCTTTCTTATATTGGCTCCTTAGTGCTAGAATTGCGAAAGCGAAATGCAAATCAAATTTAAAGTACGGATTTGCTTGTGCTACTTATTTTGCGTATCTGGTATTCTGGATGGCAAATTGTCAACGAGCAATATAAGGAAAGATTTTGAGATGTACAGTGCTTGCAGATGTTTTTTGAGGCGAATTTTCCTGCTTCATTTTGCTAAGCAAATTCCTTGATTCTTCATAAGATATGGCTATAATTAGAGTGAAATGTCAACATATGTCCTAAAAATTGCTAAAACACAGAATGTCTCAAAGGATGTGACATCTGCTTGATCGCTAATGATTCTCTCGTTCAAATAAAGAGTTCCAAAAAAAATGTTAGCACTGTCTGACCGCTAATAAGTCCCTTGCTTACAATCTTTCGCCGAGCTTGAGCAACGTTCTGTAGAGCGAGGTTTTCAACTTAGTTCTACAGTATGGAGTACCAGTACCGCTCTTCGTTACTGTAGAATTACGGTAAAAACTTCCAGCATGTGGAACCACTATGAAATATGCCACCTGAAGAATTTTTTTTTCAAGAAATCTGAAAAATCGTGTACTGGGGTTTTCGCGCACGCTGATTCCATTACACACAACTTTTTACAAGCACTTTCGTTTTTTGACGGTATAATCACATTCCTTGGATTTTAACTAATTACGGTTTACCTGGAACAACATCGAAAAGAAGGATCACAGTAAAGCGGAAATTTCATATTCAAAATCAGCTTCTTCCATTACCATAGCCAAGAGTTTTTGACTTGTTTGTTTCTGTTCCGAGCTCGAATATGACCTCCAACGGCCTAAAACCCTTGTCGAAGTTCCTGCCGTAATCCCACATGAAGAGCAATCGATAATTCGCTCCTGTAAATCTAAGTTGAACCTCGCTCTACGGCAAGGATTTATTGACGATCAAACAGTGTTAACATGGATTTTTGCGAACTTTCGGTACGTATTTGATTACTTCGCTTAAGTCAAAATGCAAGGTACTTTTCCGTTTTTCGGGCCCGTTTTTTCAAGAAAAGATACTGTTTTTTTTTCTTAATCTGGCAAAAGCTTCATAGAATAAACTTATCCTTCTGTCACGTGTCAAAAGTTGTCATCTATTGTCTGCCAGGTTTTGGCAAAAGTTTGTCTGACCTGCATAATGATCCCTATTTAGTCAACATTTCACGGAAACATTGTGAAAAGCAGCATTTCATTAATTTATTGCTGAAGGCTATCATGTTTTGATAAATGTTTAAAAATATTCTTCTTTCGAAAGTAACCGCTGGAAAGCTTGCGAGTCACTTCAAATGTTCTAACTCACTGGAAGTGATTATTAATGAATACGTCAAACTAAATAATTGCCCCAAACGTGTTGTCGTAGATTATTTGTGAATCTACGACCTTTACCATTGTAGAGTCATATTGTATGCTATATTCCGTATCCACTAGCTTGTCGTTGACAGACATTACTGTTCACGGACCACTTAAGCCGCCAGGTCACCCCTCCACTGTGCTTGATAGTCTACTTGGCGGCGCCTACTTTCATGTAGGCAATCCTTGATTCTGTATGATACTGTTATTTGCCAGAAGTGAGCATTCAGGTTATCCACGCCCAAAATAGTGGCATAAAAGGGCCTGAATACTCAGTTCTGGTGTTGGTTCGATTAATACCACTATCGTCAGCGGCTGTTCCGCATATTCACTGTTAATAGTCAGCGGCTGCTCCGCTACTATCTAATAAACAGTTATACCCGTTGTGGTACCAGCTTGGTGTATACCAAATTGGTGCATCGGCCAACGGATCGTCTCTTCGGTGCTGCTCACCGAAATTCGATAAAAGTCCCGCGTGGCAGGCTACTAACAGCCGATATTCGACTCTCGTGATTGTTGGTCCACCACTCTCGCGAACAAGAGTCTTACTGAGCTGTCAGGTCCTATCCACAGCTTAGTAGAGGTTTCTAGCTAACTGACTGGTTCACCACAGTTAGCAAACAGACTCCTCGCACCTTTCGGCTACCAATTAGCCATATTCGACCCAAGTGATTGCTGGTTCACCACTTTCACTAACTCGGGTCTTGCTAAGCTATCAGGTCGTATCCATAGCTTAGCAGAGGTTTTCTAACTAACTGACTGGTTCACCACAGTTAGCAAAAGAACTCCTCGAACACTTTTGGCTTTCCTAAAGTCAAAAAAGGACTGTGATTGCTGGTTCACCACTTTCACATACAAGAGTCAAATTGTTAAGCTATCAGGTCATATCCATAGCTTAGCAAAGAGGTTTCTAGCTGACTGACTGGTCCACCACAGTTAGCAAAAGAACTCCTCGAACACTTTTGGCTTTCCTAAAGTCAAAAAAGGACTCTGTGATTGCTGGTTCACCACTTTCACATACAAGAGTCAAATTGTTAAGCTATCAGGTCTTATCCATAGCTTAGCAAAGAGGTTTCTAGCTGACTGACTGGTCCACCACAGTTAGCAAAAGAACTCCTCGAACACTTTTGGCTTTCCTAAAGTCAAAAAAGGACTCTGTGATTGCTGGTTCACCACTTTCACGTACAAGAGTCATCTTATTGAGCTGTCTGGTCCAATCCACAGCTTAGTAAAGAGGTCAAACTAGCTGCCTGGTCAATCCACAGTTAGCAGACGACCCTCACAAGCTCCTTGACAGTTGACCAACAACAGTCAAATCAAAGCTTGCTGCTAGCTATCAGGTCAATCCATAGCTCAGCAAAAGAAGCTTCTTCAAGCTCTTTATCCGCATTCAGTCCATGCGAACAAGACAAACTATGTCGATGTTAGCTGGATTCAAGACGCGCATTTCAATGGCCTGCTCTTCGGTCAACAGCCTCGAAAGCAAGATCCTGAGTATAGACAAAGCATTTGAATTCCCTACTACAGCGACGGAATGCAATGCCTTCATAGCCGACAAAATGGCAGAAATTGACGAAATACAGATTTCTCTCACGGGACTGCTAGAAAACCTGGAAGTCCACGTACAAAATGCTATAAACTTCATCGGCACCAGGAAAGACCAATCAGAGGGGAAAAGTTGATGAATGAGCTGGACACCTTCTTAACGCCTGAGGCCAATCGCGTACAATTAGAAGCAATCCACTGGACAAACAAGTTGAAGTACCGAATGAGAGAGCTCGAGAAGCAATCAAGGTTGATAGACAACTTCACTTCTTCAACGGCCCAGACACCGCCACAAAATACGGATACAGCTAGTACTCTCTCTGCCAGACAGTATAGCGAGAACAAAGTACGACTACCGCAGCTTGAAGTTCCCACTTTTGATGGCAGCTATAAGGAGTATCCAACTTTCTGGACAATATTCAACTCGCTGATCCATAGCAACCCGCAGCTCAGCAACGTGGACAAGTTCCTTTTCTTGAGGCAGGCATTAAAAGGAACAGCAGCTTCACTTCTTGGCAATATGCCAGTCATCGGAGAGAACTACGACAAAGCTATACTACTTCTCGATAAGCGCTTCAACAAGTCTGGATGCATAGCAGATCTGCTTATCACAGAGCTCGAAAGGCTTCCACGAGCAGAAGAAGACGCCCAAAGTTGTAGAAAAGCTCTGATTAGCGTGACGGAAAAGCTCACTCACATCGAATGTGCAGGCGTACCCTTGGACAACAACCGAATGTGGAGACGACTGATACTTTCGAAGTTTCCAAACTCGCTGAACGAGAAGGTGCTTCGAGAAGAGCAGAATGAAGGGAAATCATTCGCAACTGAGGAGATCCTGGACGTTCTTGAAAACGCCGTCGCTCTAAAGGAGACCCTCGCACTAACTACATCCGCATTCGGGGATTGCAACATCACGACACGCTCTGATTCCGACCAAGAAGTTGATGAGAGGCTGAACTACGAAGAAGACTCAATCGCATACACTTCCAAACATAGACAAGGAGTTACATCGCCGAGAGATTTGAGTGCTCAGTGCATTTGCGGAAGTTATCAACATAACGCGACACGATGCACAACATTCCAAACACCAGCGGAGCGACGTGATGAAGCCAGGAAACAAAGGCTGTGCTTCAAATGTCTTCAAACCGATCACAGGATTAGTGATTGCACCAGCTCACAGTCATGCTACAAGTGTCACGGAAATCATCACACTGCCGTATGCATGGGTAGCTATTTAGCATCTAGAGGCACCCCAACCAGGAGATCACAGCAACGATCTGATCGCGACCAACATCTCCCAAGAGACCCTGAATTTGCACAAAATTCTGAAATTCTCAACAACAAGAGCACTAAACGAGAAGGAGGAATGCAGCACGTACTGATGACGGCGACTGCATTCGCATACGACTACACATCGACCAGCTATAAGCCCGTGACTGTCTTCTTTGATGGAGGTGCACAAAAGAGCTTCATCAACACAAGGAAGACCCAATCTCTTGGCTTACCGGTGCTGCAAAACACCACTTTCAAGATTGGCGGCTTTGGAGGATCTACCGCAAATTTCACATCCAGTGAAGTCCCGCTTACTCTGAGAACAATGTCTGCCGGAGTCGCTGCCAAAGCTGTGAAGATACATACAAAGTCAACACTCACTTCCACGATGAGCACAGCTTGGCTAAGCGCAGAGGACAGAAGGTTGATTCGAAAAAGAAAGATTCGAGTAGCACAACCGGATCTGAAGACGCGACGGATCACACCGGACATTCTCATTGGTCAAGATCTAATTGATCAATTCATCTTGAGGGATCGACCATGTACAATTCTTCCGTCTGGGCTTATCCTCACTCCTACTGTTTTCGGCCATGCAATCTCCGGAAGCAGTCGTGTGTACGGAATCAAAACGGAGGAGTATTCGCAGAACACCGCAATCACCAGCGCCTCCTACCATCCAGTTAGTAAAGGAAACTCAGTGAAGCAGAAGCCAACTACAACTGTTGAACAAACGAACCGCGCAAGTTCAAAACGCCGTGTGAAGAAGCTCGACTGTTCGATTCCGGCAAAGAAGCTTGCACAACCTGTAAAGTCACCAACGAAAAGCGGAAGCGATCAACGCAACAACGCCTTTGATGGACTGCAGTTCAATCGCAAACGCCGAAAATCAAGGACTCATGGACAGTCGGTGAAGAAGAATACTGAAGCTCAACTGGGACATTTTGCTTCAGCGTTGCGCCTGGCCCCGAAGGCCGATCAAGGCACGATGACCGACCACCGTAGGATTCTTAGACGAGGACACAAACCTGTTGTAGAACTCATGTGATATATGTAATTCAACTAATGTTGTGATGATGTAATTTGAATTTGTTAACGCTTCAGTAATAATGTAATTTGTATTTTCTTGCTTTCGCGCCTTCCGTCGCGCGCCCCACTGTCGTAGATTATTTGTGAATCTACGACCTTTACCATTGTAGAGTCATATTGTATGCTATATTCCGTATCCACTAGCTTGTCGTTGACAGACATTACTGTTCACGGACCACTTAAGCCGCCAGGTCACCCCTCCACTGTGCTTGATAGTCTACTTGGCGGCGCCTACTTTCATGTAGGCAATCCTTGATTCTGTATGATACTGTTATTTGCCAGAAGTGAGCATTCAGGTTATCCACGCCCAAAATAGTGGCATAAAAGGGCCTGAATACTCAGTTCTGGTGTTGGTTCGATTAATACCACTATCGTCAGCGGCTGTTCCGCATATTCACTGTTAATAGTCAGCGGCTGCTCCGCTACTATCTAATAAACAGTTATACCCGTTGTGGTACCAGCTTGGTGTATACCAAACGTGTTGTATTTTATCACATGGAAGAAATTTCTAGCCTGAAGTATGTATTTCTTGAAAAAAACTTTGCAAAATGGGTCCGGATGACGAAAAAGTATCGAATGCAGCATTGGAAAGCTCTTTGTTACTCAATTAAGTTGAGAAGCATCGCAGCATGACAATCAGGTTTCAATTCGTTAGGCTTTTATGGTCTTAGTTCTGTGTGAAGGAGTTTCCGGGCACGCTGATCTCAAATTAGATTTTGCATGATTTCTTAAGACTGTTTCAATTATGTCTAGTTTTTGTGAAACATTTGAAAGATCTTTGGAAAAGGTGGAGCTTCTGCAGGCGACTACTGTAAAGAGCAAATTGTTTACTTAGGCTTAATGAACCTGGCTGTATAGAAAGATTTACATCTTCGTTGCGCGTTTCTTCACTCTGCCGTAATCCTCCAAATCTGAAAAAGCGACAACTCGCAGCATTTGTACACTATGCTTTTCACTTACCTAAAGTGCGCATAATGCGAACCCCCATTTGGAAGTTTCGGGACTTCCTGTAAAAAACTGTTTGCACTACATGAAAAAGCATAAGCGAAGACAGTATACGTGGCACATGAGTATACGACACCTCAAACGGAGCTCCTATCTTCACTCAAAACTGCAATTTTTTGAGTTGAAATTTTTCATAAATGCAACTGTACCTAGCACTGTTTGAGAAATGGAGTGTAACCCTTTCTAAGCGGTTCAAAATGCTTTTGGAGCCAATGCGCTCTAAATACGTTTGTTTTTTTTTGCGGTTCAGGCACTCTAACTATCTTCTACCGATGCTCTGATATGGATCAACCTTTTTTGATAAACATTTTGTTTGACGCTTAGGAAACCTCTGTGTACTCTTCGCGATTTTTAACCAAGCTTAAATCTTCCCTTAGGGTTACTACAATTTGAAGTCTTAAGAATTATCTTCTGTTACCCGCAAAGAGTTACGATGAGATATGTGCATTACACGCTGGTATATTCGTACTGAAATATTTGGATTTTTGCAGGGCTAATCTTGAGGCATCAGAGCTAACCAGTAGTAGGGTTAATGCAATAGTAAAGACAGCCCTTTGTGCAAGATCACGTCTGCGTGGCCAGAACAAATGCTCAGAATTGCATATCTTTTTGGCCAAACATAAAATCTTACGAGCTTGTACATACTGTGTGCTTAGCTTATTATACGTGCACAGAAGATGAGTTTTGAGCCTACAAATCGTGCTCACTCTAAGATAAGATTGAAACCCGGTTGAAAAAAAGCGGCAGGAACACAGAAATTTTCCAAGATAAGTGGTAAGACAAGATAGATAGTAAGTAAGATATTTGTCGAAAAAGCTCAATCTATCTCATAGGTTTGGAAGAAGCTAATTGGAATGCAGGCCACTGAAAACCAGATGTATTGAAAGCGCAGAGACTCCAAAAACATTTTAAGCCATTTGAGAAAAGCAACGCTCCTATTTTTGAACTGGATGAGTACAGTGTGTAGCAGATATCTCAGACTCGATAGTAGTAGCAGAAATTCTGAAATCGAAAGATTGTAATTTCGAGTGAAGAAAGGAGCTTCTTTTGAGGTGTTCGTATAATTATGAACTGCTTAAATTTCACTTTCGGTGAAAAAACATTACTAATTAACATCGATTTTTCATCCTTGTGCAGCGAATACCGTTTTTGGCTATGCTCTTTCACGTATTACCAACGGCTTTTTAAGTTTTTCTTAAAAAGTCCCAAAACTCCATGGAGTGTTCCTGCAAATAAACCGCACTATAGTCCTGCAGTACGCTTTGAGACATGGGAGTTCTCAACGGACAAAAAGTCATGTTCTGTAAGGGGAATTTCACTTGAACGGTGGCTTTCATGAATATGATGCCTACAGATAGAGCTTGAAAGCCGGATCTACAATAATTGTGTGAATCTCCTGCGAAGAGTCTTGATAAAAGTCATAGATCATCGTTTTGCCTGATCTGCGCCACATATGCTGATTGCGAGTTGCGCAATAATACTAGTAGCATGTAGCCTCAAACATATCAATTGATGATTTACAGGCGAATTTACAGACGCCATTCAACTTACAAAGGATTTGTTTTTTTAGCCAACTTGCCTTCTCAGAAGGCATTGAAAGCATTGAAAGCTGTTTCCAAAATAGTCTTTCCTATACATTGTGAGCCTAGACGCCGAATTATAAACCTTTTCGTGTCGAAAAGTCAGAAACGCATAGACTAAAGTTGTTCAAGGGACCGTTTAGACGGGGCAATGCTGGGATAAGGGCACTACATATATGTGAAGGATACTTTCTGTTCAATATAGTCAACGCCAGCGCTTAGTTCCAGCGCTGAAAAAACCGTAACAGTTGATTTTGTCCTGATCATCATCCAAGGCTTGTTTCGTATTACTTGTCAACTCAGAGCGGCATATCTTTTATGTATAAAAGTGCCTTTCGGAGTGGTGGGCTAAGGTAGCTATACTATTAGGTTGGCACATAAATAATGCAACTTCTTATATAACTTTTGTCTATTTAAACGTAGCGCATTCATTCTTTGGCAATCTAAGGAATATGATATAAGCTTCTAATGCACATATTTTTGCCGAATTTTACAATCTTATGTGAGGATTACGGTAGGTTTACGGTACTACGGGAAAAATTTTAGAATGCATCAGATTTTGCTGAAACTTGGCCTATAGGGCTTATTTGACATGCTGATCACAAAAATGAGATCCGTTTCGCATGAAAAGGCCTCGTTCGCAAGATCAAAGGATGAATTTCATTTTAGCCACAAATGAATATGATATTCATGGTTATCGCATAGGATTACCCTATAGAGCAAAGTTATAGCGAATTCTGAATTTTCGCAGCTTAGTTATTGACAAATTGCCTTCAAAACTTGACGCATTTGACTTATTCAACTTCACCTTAATTTGTGTTTAAATTTCATTTCTTTTTCACTGATTCCAATATGCCAACTTCCAGCTACATGCTGCCTGTAATTGCTTTTTCATATGTTTGAATCAGGTTTCGTAGGGCTTCATGTTTGCCAAAAAATCGTGAAACCTCGATTTTCAGCAGTTTTCAAAAAATGCTTAGATTTTTTGTGCTACGTTATCAAAAATCAAACGGTTTGCGCAGACTTGCAGCTTACATCAAGATCTACATGATGCCACAAAATGAGATTGCTACATAAAATAGGAAAAATGTTACGGGAAAAGGTGCAAAACTTATGTGCCAACCTAATAATTTCACGCGTACAAGGCGCGGGGGATTTTTTCCCAAAATCGACCAGCTCAAATACGCCAAAGGACTTCGCAACCAAAGGACCATATGCCTTGCTGTATATTGCTTAAGAGAATCGTACGGCATAAGAATCACTTTCCGAAATAGTTCAAAGCGGCTGAGGAGCTTAGTCGAAAAATATAAAAAGGTGCGCCTTGTACGCGTGAAATCAGGGTAGTTACTTGATTTTTTCACTACGGTAAGGCAGTACGCTTGATTTTTGTTTCCTATCTTGAGATATCCAATAAGTAAAGAGTCGCCAACTACTATAATCACATGGTGGTTACGCAGGCATTTCTATAAAACCAAAAGATGCGCAGCGCCGAGCTGATTTGAGTTACATCCTCGGGGAATTCGTCGAATTGAGATATAGCAATGCGACGCTAATGCCACCTAACTCATTGTCAGGTATTATCGTTTTTCTTTGCAAGAACTAACATGATTTGGCCGAGCATGGCTTGGCACAGATCTTTTACCACCTTACCTTACCTTACCTTCCCTGTCAATTATGTTTTTGGAATGAGTATTCAGTTTGATACCACGCACTGCGTACAGCAGGGCACGGCACAGGTGGCTTAGCAAGCAAGCTGGATATCGTTTTTGGGGAAAAAGCAAAGGGGATATCGTTTTTGCGGAAGAGCATAACGTTGTCTTTCGATCTGCGGCCGGCACGCTGCCGGCATGCCGCCAGCAAATAAACAGAGGATTTGTTTACAGTGAAGTGAAGATGAAATGACACCAAAATAGGTGTGTAGAGGGGCATTGGGGAGTTAGGACTAAGTACGAAAAATTATGAAAAAATTATGTGAACTAAAGGCGTGCTTAACTTTTTTCGGAGTTGGGTGGCTTTCAAGCCACCTGGATAGCCACCTGAGGTGGCTTATGAAAGAAAAAGTCATAAATTTTTCCTCCCTCACATAATTTTTCTACTTTCTTTACATACTTTTCATCTACATCCCAAACCCTACAAATTGGTTCCTAAACCGCCTCAAACCCCCTTCTCCCCGCTTAGTTATAGCCCCTTGAAAATTTTGAATGGCGGCGGAAAGGCTGCTCTAAGCGTGTATTGCTGCACGATGGATACATCATGCCGCCAATCCGGAGAATATGAATATTATCTCGTGTGTTCGATGGTTCTTTTTTGTTTTTTTTTCTGCTGTTGCTTTGTTCCGTTCCTTTTCGTGTATTTTCTGTTCGAATATCTCGTGGCGGATGTAGTAATTTCATTGAAGCCAAAGGGGACTTGATTTTTTGCAATTTCGGGACGCCACCTCGTGCCGAGCCCTGGTCTAGGGTCAAAGGGGACTTCGTAAAAATTCGCAGAAGTCAAGGGGGACTTCGTTTTTTGCATTTTCAACTAGCCACCTCGTGCCGAGCCCTGGCGTGCAGCTTTCTTCTCTTGGTTGGCTGTATATTTACGCATATTGTCAAATAATTGCTCATCTTGCCTGTGGCAAAATTCAATGGTTATAAGTTTTCCCATTTTCACGTCAAGGTTTACTGAAGTGAACGTAATCTTTTTTATAAAAGTGCAGCTCTGTTTGTCTGTATAAATGTAGTCTCCAAATAGAAAATTCCCATTTCGGTGCAATCTTCGCACATCGGAAAGGAAAGAAGGTATAGGCTACTTTTTCTATATTGGTTGGTGTCGATTTAATGATCTTCCTCCAGTTTTAAGGTTTGAGAGGTGGCACAGCACTAACGCAAACACTGATTTCAGTCTCAATCAAACAGATTTTTCTTCTGCTAACCAAGATATTCGTAGCTGATTGTATTTCTTTTTGGATAAGATATGGCAGGAATCGATCAGCTGCAGCGAAAAAAATATGTACATGGGTGCTTTTAACCGTTGCAAATCATCAGTATCGTCATAATAATATCAATGCTATCCATCTTACATGTTGTATCTAGTTTTTTTAGTAGCTCTAATTGAAATGTTTTAGCGAACAATGCTCCTGAATAAAATGATAGCACTTTATCTAGCCTTGGTGGCCACGTCTGTTGCGGGAGCAGTTCCTCCAGGAGGAAAATTTTGGCCGATAGTGGTACATTCGAACTTTACTTTATTGCGTGTTTATGCCTGTCAACTATTCAAATTTTACAGTGCGAAACGTCATGTAGAGAAGCGTTTCTTTCGAAAGGTTGCGCGCGAAGGTGTGTCGAATGTTCTGAAGAGTGTGGGGGAACTAGACTAACTGGACAACGACAACCATGTTCGGATCCATGCCACAGACTACTGAAAATTTTAAAGCTGCGTTGAATGGTGGGATTTTTATACATCCTTTCAACGGTGTCCGTCCCAGGAATTCCTTCCTTCAGAGTTTGAAATTTCCAAAACTGTACTATGATTTAACACTCTTTTTATAATGCAAATGAGAACTCACGGAAGCGAAAAATCAAATTTCGATTTTTTCGGGTATAGCCAGCGCGTTTAAAAACATGAGTCATAAGGGTTTAATCACCGATGCATTCACAAATCGAAAACAGAAAAACCGCTCAGAGAAAAGAGGAAAAGCTGCATCGAATAGCAATCGAGCTGCTCTCCCTTTGCTGTTCTAAGAGGCTTTAGTTGACCAAGTATGGAAATTGGTAGCACCAGTTAAATCTATTTGAAAAGTATGACGAGTTATGGAAAGGAAAGTAAAATTGTTTTGCATCCTGTAGGGTTCGCTTTATAAACTTGGACTCCATCGAAGTTTTAATACAAAACTTTGAGAATTGTAAAAGTCGACTATCTCAAAAAGCATGAGTCGCAGATTTTGGTAATTTCCCGAGAGCACATTGATTATGCTGCAATGAATTTACAATATTCAGAAAGAAGATGAATTGCTGCATCAAATACTACCGAGATCTCCTTGAAATTTTTGTTACACGAAATTCAAGAAGAAATTATGTCGGAAGGTCTTAGTACTTTCTTGACTTTCTAAGTTTCCTTCTTGCCCTGTAGTGACCTGCACAGATAAGTAATTTGGTGGTTGACTACACACAACATTTGGCTCGAGTGACCACGATAGAGATCATCTACTGTTCGTGATAATCTGTAGCCAAAGAAGTGAGATCTCCAGGTATTTGCGCGTGGAAGTCTTTCTCAGGGCAAACCTGATCACTTATGTTTGACCATCAATGTCACGAGGTGGTTGCAAAATTAAAAGTCTGTTGTGTGCCAAATCTACTTCTTAAACCCAGCTCCAGTTCGCTCTTTAGAGTGTGATTTTTCGATAATTTTTTTCTTCCACGCGACCTCTCAAGAATTTTCGAACAAGCAGACTGATCATTCGATTCTCCGGTGTAAACGGCCGAACTTATTTCCTACCAGCCTACTAATAGCTTGCTTACCGGGTTTCCTCTTTTGCAAGGTCACGCTTCCTTCCCATCTATTTCCCCCTCCCTGTTACGACTCCTTCCCTCGATGATGAAATCTTCACTGTGACAGGAGCATCATGCGTTTAACGGTGGTACTCGAATAAAAGATTTTCAAAGGGCTTTAGAAGATAAACAGGAATATTAGTTATAGCGAGATTTTGCTTTTCCGAGGCAAAGCTAATCTAAGTTTTGACCATGAGCATGAGGCGATATGGTTGCAAAATTGCTCCAAAAAGAATTACCATTTTAAACGCATTTTGCAGCGTTTTGTGAATATTTTGCCACAATAAAATATAAGCTCGGCAACGTTGTCTATGATCGACTCCCAGATTCGTGTAGGTGTATTGCAAACTTTGCCTGATAACACATGTAAACTTGCTAAACCTCCACGTCATAGCATTGCTTTTCGCAATCTTTCGTTAGCAAAAACCGCCACGCGGTGAGTTGGCAAGACTCCACCTCCACACGAATCTGGGAGCCGATGATAAATGTAGACTAAAACAAGATCAACTGCACGAGATGGTAAAACCAAGTTGAAGAAACAAAAAACGAGACAATTTTTCAACAAAAAAGTCTCAGCAGTAGGCCTAGGATTTTGTGGATAAGTTCAAAGACTTTGACATCAAAATCTTTTCACCCAAATCGAGGGTGAAGAGACCTTGGTGTTATATTAGGTTGATGCAAAAGTAATGACCGTTTTTTCGAGCCTTTAATCAGGGCAACATTTTTCCATCAAAACTCCTCTTTGAGACAAATACAGCATATCACTGGAAAGCATTTTTCATGCATTATCTAACGATTGTTAAGATGGGCTTTTAGCCTCATCTGTTGAGAGGTTACAGAGCTTCAAATAATAGCATCCAGAATTAGAAATTCATTGCCTTCACATTTTTAGCCATTCAAGTACAAATGAACGTGCTTCTTCGAAAACTTAATCACTGCATTTGAAAAAAATGCCTACATTGCGCACACTTAACCTGTTCGCTTTGACGTTTTTAGAATGAGATACATATAGGCGCCTTGGGTGACCGTTGGGTCATTTTATGACACATAAATCTATAAGGAAGAAGACAATTGCTGAAGTTTCGCTCATTTCCATAAGCGTAAGGGTAGGCCTCTTGTTGACAGTTTTTTTCAACAATATTTAGCTGTTTAGTACCAGAAATTATGAAAACTTCATAATTTGGGACTAAGCCTACGAAAAAAAATGTTGAAAAAGCTGGCAGTTTGCGATCTTGATTTTTTTTTCTTTACGCAAATCTTTATCCAAATCTTTTCATCTTCTTTCGTACTACTGGCTCACTGCTATAAGGCAGGCCTACTTATCATTCATACCAACTAACTTTTAAAGGAAGTAATGATTTTTTAGAACGAGGTTTAGGGAAAAAAAAATTTTTTTGTTCATCAATCCATATTTTTCTGCTCGTTTGTGATTTGAGTATAAGTAGGTGTGTACGCTGTATCGCGAAAGGCCTGCTGCCTCTGATGGTCCTTATTGCATTGGAAAATAAGGATTCTCAAAAAGTTATAGTACGCCAAAGGTGAGAACTCCAAAATGGCCATTATTTTTGCATCAACCCAATAATAATAGGGGATCCCTTATTTGCAGTCACCCAAGACTCACTGCAAAGCAAAACTAAAGAGGGAAAATTGTTTCAGAAGGTATAGAAGGTAAGCGGCCACGTCGAATACGCCCGTCAACCGAGTATCCTGAAGATAAGAGTTCGAAATTGGCCTCCAGAGTAGACAGAAAAGTTGCAAATTTGATGAGCATAATAACGGGAGGATCTACCACGAATCTTGATGTATTTAAGCCGAATTCGCTACTTGTATTTTCAGACCACCCATGTTAATGGGCGGAAAAGGCGTGACTACTTCTACTTTTCTGGAAGGGATCCCTTGCTTTCTTTTTTTTTTTGCAAAAAGATTTGGTCGATTGCTTAATTAGGAGCTTCGTTATTATATGGCACTAGAATCTCATCATTTTCAGCTTGAGTGGGCGCTGCCTTTAAGCTGAGCTCATTTTGTAAACAGTTTTCCTAAATGTTGTAATTGGCGACTTTCTCGCAATCATTTGCGCGGTTCTATACCACTTTTGTGACGGAAGCAGCCTGAGTCAATTTTATCACTTACCACCCAAGCTGCATTCTTTTGGACCGTGCTTAAAATCTCTACAGACTTTCCCACTAGAAACAAGCATCAAGAAGACTTTTTCAAATGGATTTATTTGTAAGCATAAGCGATGAGCCTCGCTAAAAGCCTGCAAAAGTGAGTCAATGGTAAGGTGCGGGGATCGCGTGCAAGCACTACTAACCGTAACTTTGAAAAAAGTTATCAGCACACGCCCTATGTTTACAAAGCGCTTGCATTCATCCCATTTAGGTAAACTCCTGTAACGCTATCTCGTGAAAATTTAGTTCATTAAAAGTGAATCAAAAGTAAATTTCCAAAAATAGAAAGTAAACTTTAGGCTTGTGTTTTTAGTTTAACTTTATCATAACTGTTGATAACTTTATTTAGAAAAATGTGCTTATCCGAGTATTTGAGTATTTTCTGCGAAAAATTAAAGAAAATTATAGCGTTCGAATGTTTGTTTTCCCCGGTCTATGATGCCCCACCCTTGAACTGTTTGAAAAAAAATTTGAAGATCATAAAATCTAGCTTTCAGGACGCACCCAGTGTAAGGAGCTCTTGAAGTGTTCCATCATCACATCCACTCAGATGATTTATTAATATTTTTTCCGCGAGAATAAATTTGCTTTGTCAGTGTGTAAAAGCGCAGGCCGTCCGATGAGGGGGCTTTCAAACGTCAGCGGATCCACACGTATTTTGACTGGCAAAATTCTGCCCGCACAAACTTCTTGCAGACTAATGGATTGAATGTCCATTATACGAATGCTGGACTAGTCAAAAATGTATTGGGTTGTTTCAAAAATTATGCCCGTTTTCGGTACTTTTTTTCTGCCGATTTTGAAGGAAGAAACCATTTTTCATAAACAAAGCCTACAACATTCAAAAGCTCTTTTCTTCTAGTTTTTCAGACATGCTGTTTTCATAGATCCTTATTCGCTGTGTGGTTGCGTACTTTGAAAAGAGAGCGAAATAAATGTGAAAATTTTCGTCTTTGCTCTATTGCCGTGAAATCTACAGCCAAAAGGAAAAATTTCTTCTAAAACATACATAATGTTTGCTGGAAACTTGTGCTACGAAACGCTCATCGAGATATGATTTTGGAAAATTTTTGAACCTACAAATTTTTTGCTCAGACATAACCTGTCTTTATGGTCCCTTCATCGCATAAAATTCATAAACATATTGCAATAGCGGAACTTTTACTCTATATAGTAAGATTAGAGCTAGAACAACTGCTACTAGAAGAACGAAAAGATTTCCTGGTCTGTCAACGGCGAACAGAATCAAAAATGTCAAAAATTGCATTTTTTACCGCCTCAGAAAGAGCAAAATAAGTGGGTCCTTTCGGATTTCTCAGCACAAAATTTTTATGAAAGAGTTTGATGAAATCCAAGGTTAGCGGTACTGCTCAGTCGACTATGGGCTACACTGTGAGCAGAGCTTGTGCAACTCAGCTATATCAAAAATCAAGTTATGCTTTTGCAAAGTGAAGGTTTTTACAAGGAGGTGTTCCTCGATTTTCGCCTATAAAATCTTCCCCACTTTACTGCAACGATCTTGAAGAGCGCACAGAATAGCCAAAGATATGCAGATTGCAATACAGTTTATAGTAATTGCAAAGATTATCTCTGAGAAGAGTCACTGTGATTCAAAGTCAAAGTATGAAAACGGGTAGAACTTTTGAAACAACCCAACAAAACAATATAATCTTCGCATTAATCTTGGCAAAAGTTCTCTTATACGCATCGGAAGGGAGGAAGGAGCTATGCATGAGATAGATGATGTTACCTTGACTGAATGCACATACTCTAAGGATTTGGAAGTACTGGTTGAACTCCCCTGATATTCACAGCAAATAAGCAGCATTGTCATTGTCGCAACCGTGTTTTATAGCCTTTATATCTATACAATCATGAAATCGGCAGATTTATAAGCGACCATGCAATGCTTATGTTGTTCCACATTTTGAATACTGTTCGCGGATATGGAATTTATATCTCAAGAAGGACGTCAGACGTATAGAAACGGTCCAGCAAACGTTCCCACTCTTGTCGTACTAAGATATTGGCATGATTGTAACGTAAGTATGCCTCATTACAGTGGACGACTCAACACCTTCGAAGAAGCCTAGAATGTCATAAAAGCCGTCAGTTATGGTTTCTGCTTCGTGTACTTCAAAGAAAAAATCAGACCACGAGCAAGTATCGGCTATTCATGCCTAGCAGTCGACCGTTCACAATCATTCAATATTTTTTACGCTCGAATCTAATGGAAAAAGATCCTGCTAGTTTTTGATGCCTTTTTCTACCGTGGGCGGGGTTCCTACAGCATCTTCCCCATACGTGCTCAGCTCAGTTGACTGTTCCGGTTTCAAGCGAAAACTAAGGAAAATTTATTTGCATCAGATTTCAAATCTCTTTCAAAGTATCTGTTCATTCCTTTTCCAGCTGAACTACAAGACCTGTTAGCTTACTCTTGTCTTTCGGCAGGAGAATTATAATCCATTGACGCGTATTAAAGTTTATGATGATTTTCTCTGATTTTCAATTCCTATGAAATAGTATTAAAAGCATGTGATAGTTCCCCTCTGGTTAAAGCTTTTGATTCCAGAGAGATTCTAGCTAACTGTATTTAATTATTACGTTATAGCAGAAAGTTGACTACTGTTGTTTCTCACACTAAATACCTGTAATCCTCCTATTAGGTAAAGGTGATCCGGTTTTGTAAGAGGCACGCATGTTTTGCCCATTCGCCTACTCAGACAATTGTTTCGGGAAGTTCGCGGGCGCTTGCCCGACCACCATTCATCCATGCCGCGACCTGCCCGCTAAACGCATATTGGGCCCGGTAAGCGGCCGCCGGCCCGCCCGTAAGCGTTATGCATCATTAGAGTGCCCGTTACGCGCCAATAGTTGACCCGCTGTGATGTTTGAGAACCGCCCGACAAGTGGCCGCCGGAAGGCCCGCTACATACCCGGCATGCCCTTGCGGCTGGCCCGAAATGCTGGCACAGGAGACAGCCTGAAGCAGTCAGACCTCAGCTCATTTATAGCCCTTCAGGCGTATTTACTTCTTTTCATGCAAGCACAAGAAACTGGAAATGATATTTTATTGATTTCAGGCTTTATATGTGACATTCAAAGCAAAATTTCGTGGCATGTGACAATCAAAACAATTGCATGACAAATAAAAACCGAATATAGCTCTGACATAAATATATGAATTTTCCTCGATTCCACATCGTTTGCGGCGTCCCAGGAGTTAGTCCGAGTTGATTAAATTGCTGTCGCCATCCATGACAGTCCTCTGCGTTTCTTCTCCAGTCCTCTTAGCCTGCTTCTTCTAAAAACAAATTACTTGATACACACAGTATTTAACAACTTTAAACAAGAACTTACTGGGCTTGGTACCCATCCCGTGTACTCATTAAATGTGTAAGAGCGAATGTCCCGTCTGAAACAAAGCTTTATTGCAATAGAAATATTTTTTGCGTGTAAAAAACTTACAATGCTTTTTGGAGGGCCGTGTACATGTAGCCCATCCACTCTGCTTTTTGCCGTTGAAGCTTACTCAAAGCTTCCTTCCTCTCCGCATCAGTGCTCCCCGATCCTATGAAAAAAGTCGATTCCTGAAGATTTGTGGCGCCATCCTCTAGCTCCCGGCGTCCAAAGCCGAGGACATCGACTCCGACTCCTGAAATAAAGCAATTATCGTAAAATGGAGCAGAATTTAACATACCGATTAAGGCGTTTTCCACCTGCTTGGGTAAGTTTCGTAAACCTTCACACCTCTCCGCCCTGCGGTTGATCCTCATAGAGTATCCCTGTATCTCGCTTGGCGACGCGGTGATCTGAAATCACTATGTATTAGAAGATACGAGCGAACAATACATAAAAGCTCACCTGTGTCAGTAAAAATCGGTACAGATGAGAAATTTTCTGAAACGTCCCATCTCTCTTCCTTGGGTTCCACTTGCCAGCTTTTAAGCCCAAACTTGTATCCAGAAATGGAGGTGAAGCTTCGATTCTCCAAACGTTGCTTGCGTTGTTTATGTCCACAACGACTGTGCCTGGCGCGGAAAGATGTGGTTGTTCCTTAAAATCCAGGCTTCTGGAGATCCGCTGATTCGTTGATCTTTTCCCAGGTGTTTTCTGATTTAATTCGCCTTCTCCCTTTCTCACATCACACCGTAATTTAGCTGCGTACCAAAAATCGTAGATTCTCATTTGGTTCCCTTGCCTGAGTATCTTTTTCTTTGCATGCGCTTTGAATCATCCGTCGCTGTTATCAGTGGTGCGTGCATTTCGTCATACTTCGTCTAATTGATTTGGTTGCGTACAAATCGTAGATTCTCATGCGCCTTGTCGCCTGAGTATCATTTATTTCGCACGCTTTTGTGCCATTCGCTCTCTGGTCGCTATTCGGCCGTTTCCAACTCTTCCAGCCTTTTCAAGGTGAGAGTTCTCTTTTTTTGTTTTCTTTGCGGTTTTTTTCCTTTTGTGCCCTCTTTCCTTGCTGAGGAGTCCGGACTCCGGAGAGGGTTCTTGTAATTGACTGAGTCTCCGTCCAAGGATAGGAACGAAACGGAGCGTTTCGTTTTTTTCATTTTTTACAATTCTTTTCAACTTTTGTTTATTTTGCTGAGAAGTTAGAACATACCTCGCAACCTGTCTCGAGTCACCCCTTCTGAGCATACATGTAGCGCATCTCCAATGAAATCGCACGGTAGAATCATGCGCATTGTTGCGGTTTTCTCTGAAATCATAATTTTTGAGTTTTACTAAAACCGTCAGTCCTTTTTTTTCGTGCTCACTCATTATGTCATACTGCTCAAGTTCGCCGCCTGTTTCATAAGACTCTCGACTTCTTTGACGTGTGTCTTCTTCAATGCCAGCAATCCAAGCGACTTCTTTCTAGTCGAACACCTTTGACGTAACACTTGGAGCATCCGTAATCAGATGTCCACCTTGGGGTTCCAAATAGCGCTTGCTGAGCCTTAATGTTGTGTGATTGTGGAAAGTAATTGGTATTGGGATTGCACTCACTGCCATGTCCGCAACACCTTTGAATATCTTCACTTCTACATCCCACGTCCTCCCATTAAATCCTATCACCACTGGTGCCTCTCGCAAGCTTTGGGGTTCCGATTCTAGCCTAAAACGGGGGAGACGGCCCTTCTGAACCGCTAGCGTTAGCAGCCTAGTTAGTGCGCGGCCTCTGATTGGTCGGCGCTGCCGCGGCGCTTGGGTAGGCGAAAGCTATGCTGTCGTTAAAGACGTCTGAATTTCCCATGAAACTCAAAAATGTTATACGTGGTCGGCTAAGATAAATTCTTCAGCTTACAAGGGCAGACTTCATGGTGTTTTGAAAGTGGGAAGGGCGAAGAAATCGCGAAAGGCCAGTAAAAAACATGCAACTTTTCCAATTTTTTGTCTTCATAATTCAAACATCGCCACTATCGTTATTTGTGTGCCTTGCTTGCTTTGGAATGCTCAAAGATATATGAAAACTCTGATAGATTATAAGAAAGGCAGAGTAATTAGCGCCGCCCGGGCAGAGTAATTAGCGCTAGGACGAAGCGGTTCAGAAGGGCACACACCCCTAAAACAGTTCTATTGTTGGACATCAGTTTATATCAAAACCACTCTCACCGACAAAACAGCGCCTCCATCATTTTCTCCGACGGTTTCATGCGGCAATAAACTGCTTCCTGCGAGCAAAGCATTGTGGTATTTGTTACCCTCCAATTGAGGCAACCCTTCTACGCGGAGGTAAAGAGGCCATACCTGTCTTCTAAAGGGTAGAATTTTCAGAACTCTTCTGGAATAGATAGGGCTTCCCTCTTACTTTGATAACTTTTCGGAACGAATCCGTCTATGGAAACAGTGAGGAGAACCTTCAGATGAGAATGAAGGAACTGTTCAGCTGTTTCAATCGCTCTATGATAGCCCGCAAAAGATCGAATATCACTTCGATCTTCACTTTCGTCCTGCAAAGCTTAGTATATGCTTCGTTATTTGAAGAGAGTATTAGTACCCCGTCTCGATGTATCTGCTCATGCTTTTCTAGTATTCTTCCGAAGTTTTGAGTGAGGACATCCGACAGTTGAGGAATTACATTGATAGTGTGCACTTCTATACTCTGGGTACGCTTGGCTCTCTTATTATTAACGCTAAAAAGGGCAGAAACTATAATAGACGAATTGGTTAAAAGCTCGCAATAAACCCTCTGATCGCACAACTGCTGTTCTCACATGCAACCTGCCCTTGATACATTTCTTCATTACAGTTCTAACAAAAAATGGCAGTCTCTCCTGTGCTCGCGCAGAACTCTTTAATGAGAGCGACAACGTGCTCATTGTACTGTACTAACAATTGTATTTGATAAATAAACTTCATAAGACTTGTCTATACCGAAATAGGTGGAGGAGCGCCGTATAGCAATGTCATTGTATCTTCATTACGAATGATTGCTTCTTTAGAAAGGCCAAGTTGTTGGAGATGAATGGCGAACACTGTGCGCTGGTACTAAGCTAAATTGCAAAGCGCATAAGCAATTATATATGATGTAGATTAGTACAAAACAAACGCACTCATATCTCCACTTTCTATTGTGTCTTCATCTTCTTCTACAATAGGAAGTTCCTCTTCCTCTTCGAAAATGATAGGAGAATCCCTAACGCTGTTGTCCATCGTCACAATTTCTCGTTGTTCCCTTCCAAGACTTTCCAATTCCGCTTGATGAAAAGTGGGATCACGCTGCTCCCAAATTTCACGCATTTCTTCATCAATGGATACTATAAACGCTTTTGATAGACAATACCGAGCATGAACAAAGAATAAATATGAGGAGCTTACATCCATAATTTGCCATTCCTGAGACATTAACAGCTTGCAGCGTCGAACGTGTGGTTTTTGTAGTCATGATAAATAGTTGTAAGTGTTGCAAGTACTGAACAAAAACAACTATTATATGCATAGGTATATTTGCAAAAAAATCGAGAAGCATGACATGAACAACCGTTGAAGAGGCAGAATAATAGCACTTCATTACAAACACAATAAAGGTAGGTCCGTTTCGTTCCTTCCCTTAGACGGAAAAAAGAAAAAAACAGAAAATGAATAAAAAGCCTTTCCCGGAATTCATCAGTAAGGAAGAAGGGCTTCCAAAATGAATGAATTCGCAGAAAATACTTAGTGGTCATTTGAAAAAGTAACATAATAAAATAAATTACAAGTCAAATGAACAAAGAATGTTTGATTTGCTAAAATAGCAAAGGAAATGAGGAAAGCTTGGTTGAAACTTGAAAAACAGGGCCCGTAGTAAACCCCTCGTGGTTGTCACAACATAGAAAGACTATGTCGTGATAGCTCGGAGTATCTCGCAAGACTATAGCGAGCTATCCGCAGGGCGCCGCAAAACGAGCGCCTCCGCGCGTCATCGAACCGCTGATGACCGCGATAACAGCGCTCACACGCGCTGCGCTATGAGTACAGATATGCTGTGGAGTATTTGCTTAGCAAGGCAAGAATGCAGTATACTATTCTTGCCAAAGCAGGTAAAAAAATCAGAGGAAATCCAATAAGTGACCGTCCTCGCGTGCGCGCGCCTGTTTCTCCATTTATAATTCGTTATCTTATCTTTGCATGCATTATCAGGGTAGCGCAGTTGATCTATATCTGTTACAGAATAATGCTTATTTTTGCGCATCGTGCCGTGAGAAGGAGCGCCAATATCCGCTAGGCAGGCTGCACCCTATTCGCCTTTTCCATCAGAACCAGCGGATATTGGCGCGGAAGTTTCGCATGGAAGAGGCGCATTTGAAGAGGATATGTCGATTGCTCGCGCCGCTGATAGGAGGGCGTGAAACTCCAAACTGGTCCGTTAGTTTGGAGAACAAGGTCAGTACCAATTTCTAAAATTTGTTTATCCATGGCTCGTTTAATGAAATGTTAATGTTATGCACATATGAATACGACGCAATTATTTCGCATACATGACTCAAACATGTAGAATATTCCTAAAAGGCATGTGCCTGTTAGTGCAGTGCGTGCGAGCGGAGGTTTCGCTGGATATCTAAGGGGATCGAATCCTCTACGGGGAAAATTTTAGCAAACAAGCAGAGATGTGCCTGAGTGGATGTTTAGCATGTTAGCTTTAAGAAGGGCTTGTGAATTGAATATAAAACTAAATGTCTCCTCATTTAGGTTGTCATAGCTCTGCGTTACCTGTCAAGCAACGCCCACCAAGAGGTTTTGGCGGACACCATTGGTGTCAGCCAGAAAACAGTGTCGAATGCGGTGAGAGTGGTTGTGCGCGCGCTCAACCATCCCCTAATCGTGCGGCACTTCATTCGCTGCCGATTAAAGGATGAGGAGTTCTGCCGAATGAATGCCGCTGCCTTCGCCCGAACCAGCGCATTCCCGAACATCATCGGTGCCGTGGACGGAAGCTGCATTCGGTTACAGAAGCCGGCACATTTTGGCTGGCAGTACTACTGCCGCAAGGGCTTCACAGCCCTGAATGTGCTGGCTGCTGTCGACGCCCGCGGACGGTTTGTATACATTAATGCGAACTTCCCGGGGTCTGTCCATGATGCCAGTATCTTCGCCTCTTCGCAGTTAAAGTATGCCTACGAGGAGCATGTAGTTCCACACGACTACAGCTTTATTGGAGACTCCGGATTCGCGAATGGGAATGATATTATCACTCCCATTAGGAATCCGACAACCAGGCAGGAAGTCTCCTACAACCGATGGCACTCGAAGATGCGAGTCATCGTCGAGTGCACATTCGGTCGATGGAAGCAGAAGTTCGCAATCTTGAAGGGTAGGATCCGTGTGGCCCCGAAGCGTGCAGCTAAAATCATTATCGCATGCGCAGTGCTGTACAACATGATGATGGCCATGGGATGTCTGCGTCCAAGGGGACTTGGGCGCAGAATAGCTGTATGCCATCATCCACCAGAAGGCTGCGCAGATATTCGTGGTTATTTAGTGAGTTGTATGTAGTTAGTTTCTTTAACCTATATTTTGTATTGTGTTTATTGCAAATAACAGTTTGTTTATGGTAGACGTGTGCTGCAGTTAAGTTTATTAAAGTATTATATTTTGTACAGAACATCAACAGACAACATTGACATTTTCAGTGAATAAATAAACTAGAGGAAGTTTCAGTCAAGTGCCAGACCGTGCAGCTCCCTGTCAGTTCCAGCTCGTGTCTTCGACCAGCATTGGGGGTAGTTTCAAAGCCGTGCCAGGCCGTGCCAGCTCCGTGCCAGCTTCAGCTGGTTGTGTTTCGGATTGTTGTTGACACTCGAGCGCTTGACTACTACGGCATGACACCAAGTTCGCTACGCAAGCTGGCTCAGGGCCGAGCTGTTTTTCCTACTTGAGACCAAACTGAGCAAAGCTTTTCATCAAAGCTTCATTCTTTAAAGTTTCAAATTTGTGTGACAGTTGTGTTTTGTTTTGTTTTGTTTGTGTTTTCAGTGTCAAATTTTGCACGGGTGCGATTGATCCAGCACTCTGAGCATTCCGCGCAGAGGGGAAGGAGATACGAAGGGGAGAGGGAGAGGGAAGTTGTATCTCACCTTGGGCGCCATCGGACGCCATCGGCTTTCGGACATGTTATTTTGAATATTTTAGAACTATAAGAAGGTCAAAGAACATTCAGGTCATGCACAATGAGTCACAGTATCTACCTGTGCGTGCAAAGTTCTCTCAAATCTTCTAGTTCACAATAAGTAATTCATATGTTAGCGGAAGCCCCATTATGAGCCTTATAAAGATCGAAGTGCAAGATCATGATGCGGATAGGTGTCAAACCGCTAAGAATTCCCTTCTCTAAAACCTTCCACAATTTGAAAAAGCCTTCTCTTAACAAAATTTAGCTATAGATTATGATAAACGCTGTATATGAAAAGGTTCTAGGGCACAGTGAGTCCATTGTAGTGCATACAAATCAGTGTCAGGAGACATTTTCAATCATTGACGGCCATTTGCCGTGGAACAGCACGAAAACAATATGAACATGGTGATGCCATTTACTGCAAGGTGTCCTTACGTGTGTTCCTCTCTATTAAATCTACACAAAAAGAAAAACAGGAAAAAAATGAGTCTCTGACCACATTTGCATATCCAAAAAGCAAAAGATAACTTAGGCGGAAGCGTCTACTGAATCCAACATGTCAGAGAGCACTATTTGAAAGTGCCGAGCAAAGCACTTTTCTGATCAACGAAAATGAATTACCGCAAAATGAACAATAGCGTCTCCACAATTTGGTAAAGCCCTAACATCCGCTCCAATCTATATATGGATGGAATACTTAGCAACAACAGCAGAAACGTTCGTTCCGTCAACAACGTTCAGCAAAAGAAATGTTCGTCAAAAGAGCGGCAAGAATAAATACATATAGCACGATCAGATCAGAATCCTTGAATCAGAAGGGCGCAAAAAACCTTTTCTCATCAAAAACCAGATAGTTTAGGGGTTGCTTGAACAGAAGATATTAAATTTTTGCGTCGATCAGCTCAAAGATTTCATCGAAATGCAATGACAGCCAGAAAATACATATTTGCGTCAAATTGTGGAGAAACACGTAAAGTTTTTGGGTGAAATGGACGTCGCTACTAGTTTTCAATGTTTTTGAGCTTATGACCTCGGCGAAAAGAGGAGGAAGGAGGCCAGGTCGACAAAAGATCTTTCAAAACTGTTCTAATCATAATA
This sequence comes from Cylicocyclus nassatus, assembly GCA_958299035.1. Taxonomy (NCBI): domain Eukaryota; kingdom Metazoa; phylum Nematoda; class Chromadorea; order Rhabditida; family Strongylidae; genus Cylicocyclus; species Cylicocyclus nassatus. Next base: position 72,528,403 of record CATQJL010000223.1, on the reverse strand, counting down.
CAATTGAAAAGGAATCGTCTTAATCAAAACTCGCACCAAAGTAAAAACATATGTGTGATAGTTCATGACTCATGTAGCCGAATCTACTTACAAGGAAAGGATACCAACATTAGTCGGCGATTGAAGATGATATGTACCATTTGATTCAACTGGCTTGGCATCGGCAAAGGCGGGGCTTCGTGACCTAATTAAGGCTAGGTAATGATCACTGAGCACTCGCGCGAGAGCGACGCAGGTGCGTCGCGGGCGCGAGCGGCCTCAGTTAGACCACAAAACCCCGCCCTAATGGTGCCAAGCCAGTTGAATCAAAGGTTATATCAGTAGACGCGCCTTTGAACGCTGATTCCAAATCTGCTTTCCTTATTTGCGGAATAAGTTTCCGAAAGAAGTTGTGGGAGTTCAAATGTCCAAATTTATAAAGGTTTAGGTGGCATAAAATTGGCGAAAAGCTATACAAAAACACCGGAATGTGGAAAATCAGTTTTGTATCGAACATATTGGTTGCAAGGAAGGAGGAAAGCCGGTGGAAATCGCATAGGTACTGTTTTAGAGTTTTTCGTTGATTTTAAGCCACTCAATGCTTAGCAAATTTGGACATTCAAACGCTCATAACTTTCTTCGGAAACTTATTCCGCAAAAAAAGGAAAGCAGATTTGGAATCAGCGTTCAAATACGGATCTAATGACATACATCTTATCTTCAAATGCCAACTAATGTTGGTATCCTTCCCTTGTTAGAAGGGTGCATTTTCCATTGCTATTATTGCAAAGCAGGTAGGCAAGACTAGACATGTTTCCATCCGCAGAATCTGAGAGAAGATAACAACAGCTGAGAGTAGAAGTACAACGACGAAATGATGTTGAAGTGCGTGGATTCTCGATTTCATACGAGTGCACTCGTATACAAGAAATTCTGCCATACTCGAAGTACGATTATAAGCAGCGCTGAATGATGTAACAGAACGTTTTTGCAGATATGAGCTGCTAATTTGCTATGCAGGTCTTTGTGAAGAACCTTTCTAGTACAGCGAGAAGATTTGATGGTATATGTGGCGTTCTTGCATAGCCAGCAATATTTGCACGTGAGCACATGCTAATAAGCTCGTGAGTTGTTGGTGTTGCACACTTCACGCGCTACCTCACGACACCTTGACTTCAAACAGCTACTGTTACAGTTTCAGTGGATCCAATTCTTCGAAAACAAGTTGAATTAGTTTCTAACTAATTGCACTGAAAATGGAGTCGTGATTGGCGTGCGTGTTGTGCAGTCAAGAACTAAGATACAAGTGACTCGACTAGGACTGATACAGAAAAAATCGTAGAATTATTGGAATGGCAAAAACCCAACCTTAGGAGGAAGGATACTGGGAGGGGCTCGAGTGCGGCCGATTTCAGTTTTAGGCTCCCGCCAGAGTGCCGAAGTTATGCCAGCGCTACGCCAGCATTTCGATCGATACACGTGTATTTCGTTGAGGACGTCAGCTAGCCCCGCCCCAGCGAAATACACGTGTATCGATCGAAATGCTGGCGTAGCGCTGGCATAACTTCGGCACTCTGGCGGGAGCCTTAGGTTAGAGGAAGGAACATTTCAGCTACGGACCGGCCATACTATTCAAGAAGGTGATTTTCGTCATTCCTGCAGTTCCTGCAAATCCTTTGATACTCCAATTCCGATGTGCCGCACTACGAATCGCTTTGCGACTTTTGAAACACTGATTTTTCGCAATATACAATGTTGCGGGACCCGCAGGAATCGCAAGAAATGCCGGTTTCAGGAAAACAGTATGGCCGGTCCCGTGGGCAACGCTTCCGAGGACTGCTGGTCCTTTCGCCCTAGAGTTGTATAGGGGGTTCATAGGTCAAATCACTACACTGTTCAACAGAAAAGGTGGTGAACCGAATGAACCTGTTGAACAGGATAAGTCTGGCACCTACCTGAGTCGTCGGAGCGCATCTGACGTGCGCGGCGCAGGGGCCGTACGCACGTCCGACTCCCGCGATCCTACAGGCCCCCACATATCGTGTTAGGACCAGCATTCTCCGGATGCGGTGCCAAAGCACCCCTAAGCCACAATGGCCTCAAGTAGAAACAGAAAGTGAACAAAAATGATAATAAAGTTTAAAACAACAGATAAAACATCGAGTAAATGATAAAATAGACTAAGAAATCAAGCTACCCTTTGCCGATCCTGCTTCCCACCACGATCGATCGATCCCGCCAATATAGTGCGCGAGGGCCAGTGAACCTGCAATAACGGACTACTCAAGGATGAGCAGGGATTGCGAAAATTACGGACGACGAGAATCACGTGACGTTGAAGCAATAAAGCAAAGTATCGACAACACACTAACATAAAAGATTATCACACGCAAACGCACTCATACGCATCACGCAATCAAGCATACTGAACCTATGCATATCAATTCAAAAAATATAAAACTCTCAGCACTACCCTACTCCTTTCTCAATAAGCATTTCACCCTCGATGAGATTGCTAGGGCAAACGCAAGTCACAATGTTGCCTTAAAGATGACAGGGTGGTCCAATTGGTGTCCACATGCGTCTTTTGCACATAGACGAGCCCTTCCCGCCCTCGGGGTAGTCTCAGCATCGATTTGACGAGACTGCCCCGGGAAATAGCAAGGGACGAGGGTCAAGCTTGTCTTTAGGTCACCCTTGCCCCGCAAAATACCTACAGTACACAAAAATGTGAAAAAACAACACACAAAATGGTCTCTTACTCTGACATTCGGTGCGTGCGGCGCGCGCTTGTTAATGGTCAGCAGTGCGGCCCGCGCGCCTAGATTTACGGGCGGGGTCATGTACCGTGCGGCCCGCGCGCCTTGTATCCTTAGCGTACGGCCCGCGCGCAATATATTCTCCCCGTGCCGCCCGCGCGCCTCCAATTCTCACACGCTATAAGCGTAATAGGTACCCGCGTGAGGTACGACGCTATGATTAGGCTGCTCCATCACTTGTGGAGCTGACTTAGGTATCATTTCTTGGCATTTGAGTAACCGTAGGAACATAAAGTCTTTTACCGCACGGACCGAATGTCAGAGTATGACCTTTCCGTTCATTTTCGGCTGACGCCGTGCCGCTGCCGCGTAATAACGTGACTGCACAAACAGGCGTCACCCAAATGACGCCTTCAGCTTGAGAGGACGTTAAAAGCTGAAATATGGGGACATTGTGGGGCAAACTATACACTAGCTGATGCAGCTTTTTTAGCCCCATCAGACAGTATATAGCTTGCCCATAGTTTTGCTCGTAAAACTCAGCCAGAGGGCGGCCAACAAGATGATCATGTGATGTGACAAACACTCCAATGCACAAAATCGAAGGCTTTTACATTCATAAACGACAACAACGATAGAATGTAACTGTACACGATGATAGAAAAAAAGAAAAACATCAAGAACGCTGCATGTAAAAGTGAACGAAAAATTTGGGCTGAATAAGCGAGCTGTGCGCATGCACAATTGATTATTTCTATTTTTTTCATTACTGTATTGTCGCCATTGTGCATGTGCGACCTATTGCGAGGTTGGCGTAGTCGAGCTCTAGTCCTGCGCTATGTCTCTGCGTCCCCATGATGAAAAAAGTATTTCGTCGTCTCGTCCGTCACGATATGTTGCAATATGTCGCTATATGCCGCGATATGTCGCGATATATAGCGACAAAGTGGGACTACCCTGGCGCTTCGCATTGATTGCGTTCGCCGGCAATGATAAAGGATAGCCGCCTTGCCTGCCTCGCTCCCTGGTAGTCAGCACATGTCACGGCAGACTCCGAGCTATACGTCAGCACATACGGGGGGTTTACTACAGGCCCAGAGGACTTGAAAAATCAACATAACAAGATAAAACATTAATAAGCGTAAAAAGAATGTTCAATTTGCTAGAACAACGCTAAAGAATGGAGCAACGCGCAGCAGAAATCATTACTTTTGCTTTATTTGTCTGCATCCTTATATCCTCTTCCAAGACTCTCCAGTGCTCGCGAGCCACCCGATAAAAAGTTTGAGGGCCGCGGTTTTTCGATGGATTTTTTGTAGGATCACTTATACGTCGCGGCGCGCCCGTCAAAAAATGCATGGTCCGCGGCGCACCGGACTGAAAATTCAAGGGCCGCGACCCGCCAGACTAGAAATACAGGGGCCGCGGCGTGCCGCACTGAGAATTTTAAGAGCCGCGGCGTGCCGGGCTGAAATTTCAAGGGCCGCGGAGCTCTATATAACTCGTTTTGAGGCCACGAACTTGCCGATGCAATTGTCTGAGTAGTCCTAAACCTTTCATAAAAAAATAGAGCAGAGATACAGAGATAAATGTGAAGTTGCCTTAGGGGTGCGTATATCTTGTTCCATCACCTCAGTTATGCTCACACGTCTATACATGTTTGGTATGAATTTCAATTATAGTGGATAGTGATGGACAATATGGCTGGCTTATAAACATAGAAAGCCAATAAGTAGTGGTCGAGTTTTTGTTACGATGTCATTGTGTGTTATGGAGATAAGGTAGTGTCGTCAAACTGGCTTTACCTGATTTTATATAAGATCTTTCATAATTTGATAAAACTTTCATTTTTATCATTTGTGTTTACCCATTGACGTCCTTGTACTCTCAATTGTTGACGCGCATTTGCATCAATAAATAAATACATACATAAAAATAGTCGTGCATGCTGAATTAAGACTAAAATAAGAGAGAGAAATCAAGTCTCCCAATTTTCAGTAAAATTTCTTGCTTCTGATCTAAATTTATGACTTCGCACGTGTTGGGAAAATGTTCAAGAGCGCCAATTTCAGGAATCGGCCATACTATTCCAGATGATTCCTGCGATTTCTGCGATTCCTGTGATTCCCGCACAGTTCTATATGATGCCCGCACAGTTTAGGCGCCGCTTAAACGAGCGCGTTCTGCGTTTGTCATTTGGTGCCGCGTAGGGCAAAATAAAATGATTCAGTATTTTGCTGTGAACGTCCTTTTTTCTGATTGTAGGCATTTCACACCTCGTTATCAATATGAAGATGTTTTAGAGGTGTTAACGAACGATACATCTGTTTCAGATCTTGCGTTTCACCGAAAACAAGTGTTGCTTTTACTACATTTACAACTTATGTCGTAATTTGCATAACAACTTTGAGTCGTGATGTTTGCTTTCTCTACATTTACAACTTTATGTCGTGATTTGCATTACAACTTTAAGTCGTGATGTTAGCTCTTTCCACATTTACAACTTTATGTCGTGATTGCTTATCTCAAAGTTCTGTTTTGCAGGCAGGATGAACATCAGAGAACACATTGCAATTTTGATGGAAAAGCATCCGAACCTATGGTTGCCATCGCATGATGACTATCACAATAGGGACCTACGCGCAGCCACATGGAACAGAATTGTCGATTTGTTGCTTGAACGTGGTATCGCGGCTGATTGTAAGTTAATTAAAAGTTTTTTTCAGCTTTATCGAGGTTCGTTTCAGTAGATGATGTGAAAGTGTAATGGAAGACCATGCGCAGTGGCTACACGAAGTGCCGAAAAGGAAAGTCAGGACAAGCAGCCACTCGCACAGGAATTTTCAGATATCTGACATTTCTGGATCAAGCTGAAGTGGACGCGTACGTCTCTCTAACGCCACTAATTTTGAAGACGAAATTATTTGCTGTATTTCAGGCTGCGAGTTTCGAATTTGAATCTGAGCGATGAGGAGCACGTGAACGACGAAAACGGTAGAGCTCTTCTGCTGCTCTTCTTACACAAAACATCGGAACTGTTTTAGATTTTCCTTCGACTATTCTCAATACGAATCAACGAACCGAAAGAGGCCTATTGAAGAAATAGAGATACCGCTACTTGGACAGCTTTCTGAAAAGAAAAAGACCCACACCCCGAAAAGATCCCGAGTGGTTAACATGTGTGATGAAGGTAAGATACTTCCCCACTCATTCTTCAACTGATCTGCTCGGTTTCAGATAGAGGTGCTCTGCGCGATGCGATAAACACAGTTAAAGAAAGGGTGGAGGCGGTCAGAAGGAATGACAAGTTCGATACGTTTGGTGCGATTTCAGGCTCAGTTGATCGAGCTATTCGGTGTTTTCAGGCGTTTTCGTGGCTCAAAACTTGAGAGATACGGACGAAGCGAAAGCTCAAGAGAAGATACATGTCATAGTAACGACTCTGGTGACGAAAATTAGACATGTCACTAGACCGCAGGAATTTCGCCAGTGCGTGGAAGAGGCATATCGATCTAAGAGCAGTCTCCCAATCCAAGTAGTCAAGCACTACGAAGACAATGTAAGAAAACCATCTCCCGAAGAATGATTTTGAGTGCATTTTCTTTGTTTACTTTTCATTTTTTTTGTTACCAGTAGCATTAGCAGTTCCACACTTTGAGAAGCATTCGATAGACTCTTTAGTAAGATTTTTAGTCCTTGGATCTCGGTGAAGTACGGTTGTTACGATACGGTTTACATTATTCAAAGCTTTTGTACAATTTTGGATTCCAAGAAGAAGTAAAAGTTTATTGTGATTATATACATCACTTCGTATAAATGGCACGTGAGTATATGTTGAGAACGATTTAGGAACGAGAACACTGTAGGCACGCAGATGTACAGGGTGTCCCAAAAGTATGTATCGAACGTTTGATCGTTAATAACTCTCTTCCCAAGAAGTCTTTTGCCTTGCTTCAGGTACCGCTTTGTAGAGCTGGCTTCAACTTAGATTTGCAGTATAGAACGAATCACTCATTTCTCTTCATTACTGTAGGATTACGGTATAAACTTCAAGGAGGGTTTTAAGCAATGAAAGGCCATATTTTGCCCCAGAAAGGAAACAAAACAGCCTTAAAACTTTTACACTAGGCTAATTAGAGTTGCTGATTATAACTGTAAAGTTCCCAACTTATTATGATGCTTCATTGAAGAGTTATGCCAGGTAAGAAGTAGCGGCCATTTTTTCAATGTTCCTAAAAAGTGGGATTGCACCGTTTAGAAAGCTTCGTAATCTTGTGAATAGTTAATTATTGAACTCAGCGTCCATAAAAACCCTATTACACAAGTTTTCACGATTTTTTGAAAAATTTTGAAACGGCAGCTTTTTTCACATTAACACCATATGTTTCAAGTTTCTACCGTAATCCTACAGTAATGAAGAGAGATGAATGATTCGTTCTATAGTGCAAATCTAAGTTGAAGCCAGCTCTACAAAACGGTACCTAAAGCAAGGCAAAAGACTTCTTGGGAAGAGAGTTATTAACGATCAAACGTTCGATACATACTTTTGGGACACCCTGTATTTACAGACTGAAGTTCGGCTTCATACAAAATATACTCGAAAACGCTTACTGATGATGGGGAAAAGCGGCAATATAAAAGACAGCTAGATGGAAGTAAGGTTTCCTCCCAGGGTTGAGACAATACGCAAGTCTCATCTTTCATGACCGTATAAATCAACGTAGTATTGCGTTATAAGATCTCTAGCAGCACCGCCTGTTTGTAGAAGATCCGTGTTCCTCAAGGGATGGTACGCGTTTGTGCAAGTTCAAATCTCTCCACTTCTGCCAAGCTGTCCTGTCTTCGGGGAAGCATGTTGTGAAGGATCTATAGCCATTGCTCAATAACTCAATGTCAGGAATCGGTTCAATAGTCAACTGGTCTAACCACTAGGGAAACAACCAGCCGCTTAGCTCGCTCTGGAGTCAGGGTCATCCGCGTCATCAAAATTTGGAAACGCTGAGCCAGCAAATCAAAGGTGGATTCTATCATATGCCGAGCTCTATTCCTCCACATTGTCATGTCGAGTAGGTGATAAGTTACCCACTTAATTGTCGGTTGAATCGCCTTCTATCTCTTGTAGTCGTTTCGCGCTCTCTATACGGTTGGATAAATCTGCGGCCCTGAGCGAAGCCGCCGTCCACCAGGAAATGATATTGGACAGGGCCCACTCTTCCACGCCTTCTCGTGGGAGGAGAAACATCGTCGTGACGTTCCAGCCATCTCTGAGTTCCCGAATCAAACCTCCGTATTTTCTCATTAGCGAATCAAACCTTGATAGCGGAATTCCAAAACACGCCAGCATCACCACGGTGACCAGGAGCTCCAACGTCGTACGCCATAAAGCGATAATCACAATCGCATATTGCCAGGAGAATGATCGAGTGGCAATGTTTGTAGTTCCAGTACATACTTACAGAGCGGGCGGGCTTCTAAACACACATTGTCGTTGTATACATCTTTCATAAGCACTGAGAACCTGGATATTCATGCGCTTGCCGTCCATGAACCCCACCGCCCTGGGGTAGTCAAACCGTGCCTGTGTCTTTCAAGCTACTTCCTTTAGTCTCGCACGTGTTAGAGGTGGAAAAGCAACATTATGCAGAACTAAATCACGATTGGTGGTAATGTATATAGCTAGCGTTCTGCTTACTCCTTATGATGGCTTCTGCCACCTCCTCTACCCATTCGATACTGTTTTCCCTATTCCTATGTCCAAAGCATAAGCGGTGAAAGTCCTCCTCTGCGTTACAAATCTTAAGGGACAATGCATGTTATCAGCGGTTTAGTTCACGTTATCAGTTCCCCAAGCTTTCACCTGAGGTAGATCATCAGTCTGTGACGGCAGGTTATTGGACCAAGATGAGTACGAGGATGCTCCAACCCACTTCCTATTCTTTCGTAGAGGTCCTCAAATTCATCAGGCAAGAGCTTGATGAATTCGAGAAAACCCTTAGGCCTCCTCGTAACCAGGTATTCGTCAAAAATCCGGAAGCGAGTTTCAACGATTCGAACGTGCTCTTGCCGCACATACTGCTGCCTCCGCCGCGGTGATATCTCGCCTGCAGTAGGCTCTCTCACAGCGTGCAAGAACTCCAAACTTTCCAAAAGATTCGATAATGATTCGTAGCTCATTCTGCAGCATACAAGGTAATTGAAGGATGACTACGCTACACCATAAAGTTACGAACGCGATGTATGCACATGTCACTGCAGTTCGCCCCCTCCCCCGACATCAAGGTATTCTCCGAAAGAAAGCTCAAATACACTGGGAGCAAATTATCTATCCAAATTTCGTAACAGCTGAAAAGGAGTCTGCTAAAACCCTAGGAGAGATGGCGCAGAAAAAAAGACGTAGCTCTTTAACGAAAAAGATCCTAGGTTAGTCAAAGCTGTAATTGTATTCCTCCCATTTATGGCCGAAGAACTAACATTGTTGAAGCAAGGCGAGGTGTAATGTTAGCAAAAGCGAAAAAAATTGTTTCCTCACGTGAACAAAAAGAGTAGCAAAATCTTTATTCAGAATTTCATCATCGCAAACTCTTTTGACTATTCTGAACAAAATTGAATAATGCCGCCGTGGGAATATCTACGTCATCACATTGTTACTTTATTCAATTCAATCCAAAAATCTCTGTTGAAGGTTCCGGGGTTTAATTTTCAAGCAAAAGGTCTACTGTGGCAAAGAACCACCACGAGTTCCTGCGACCTCCCCTCGATACTTCGGGCAGTCAAATAGTTGACAGCAAAAATGTTCACTGCTAAAGGAACTCGCGTTGATAAATGAGATAGTAGATTGCAGTACAAGCTTACATTGTCATAAGTAGAGAACCATTTTGGATGTGTCCTATGCTAAGATGCTTGTTATGCGACCACAGATTTCTCCGTCCTTAAACATAAACCCACTCCGTCTTTCTAATACGAACCTATAAGTGAATACTACACGGCTTGCCTATGAGTACCAAATCTATCCTACTATAATAACGCGCTAAGGCCGTCTGTTTTTTTGTGTGTGTGTCTGTCTGTAAATCTGTCTGTCACGAAATTCATAGAGGAAGCTGCAACTAAGCTATCAGGCTGCAATTTTGCACAACATACCGTGCCAGCGTGTAGGCTCACCATGCACAAGGACGAACCGGTTCGATAAGCGGGTCCCTCAAAATTTGCGCGTCAAACGGGTCCACGCGCCTTTTGGCACGCAAAGCTGGGTCGCTAATTCGACTTTTTGCAAAGTTATGATTTGCCTGACAAGTAACTCTGCGCGCCATGAATTCTAGCCCAAAAAGTGCTTAAAAAGTTTGCTTTTTTGTGAAAACAGCGCCAAAATGTGATGAAGCGTAGATGGTCGATTTGACAAGGTTTAACTTGAAAAAACTGAAAAAAATTTTTCACTGAAATGTAGCCCAAGGTGACTATTATCCTTAAGACGATTATCAAACTAAAATAAGTTCAGTAATCCGCTCAAATTCGCATTTACTTCCTTGCAACAAAGTTTTTTCTCAAAATTACCGATCTTACGTGGAGATGCTTCATGAATGAACAGTTGTTTACGATTCATTTGTGATGCTCAGCATCGCGTGGTGAGTTTCAAAGCCGTTCTCATGCGAACATGAGAAAGGCGTACAGATAGGGAGCCAGTGCGAACCTCCGCGAAGCGGAGGTGACGCACTGGTATATATAAAGCTCAATGTCTGTGAGGATGTTCGTTTAGTTGTTCGTTCGTTATGGAAACGCCAGTCATTACACCGATTGAGCTGAAACTTCGCACACCTATGTTTTCGACTCCGGCGGTGGTTTATGGCTACTTTTTGCGGCGATTCGCAGGGTCCTTCTATTGATTTATTGATCTGGTTACGTAAATCTCTGAAAATGAGAGTTTGACGTGCTCTAACCAATCATTTAGTAAACATTTGGGCAAGGTTAGTAAAGTTCATTCTAATCTCAAGGTCAACAGGATGCAGCGGGTTCGTCTTAGAGCGCTTTTCGCGCATTATCGAAGTTAGAAAGTGGAAGTATGATTGGCTTCCAGATTCCTGTGGGAGCGAGCTGCGGACTTCACTAATTTGAAGATTCAGATTCCAGTGGAGGCGTGCTGAGGACTTCACTAATTTAAAGATAAGCTCAACGAGAGAGTACGAAATACAATGGCATAACGTGGAGGTTTAACGAGTTTATCTCGAAAATCAGGGAAGTGCGCAACCCGCCTCTACACGAATCTGGGAGCCGATGATATTTTGATAGGTAAGGGAACGAACTCCGCCAGTTTGAGCCCGCCTTTGCCGGCAACTGGTCCTTTAGAAATATTGCGGTTGTGGTTGCAGGACTAATAGTCCGCAGAGATGTTCCAAAATGACGGAGTTCGTTCCCCTATTCCATTTCGATTGAACTAAGAGTCTCGGGTGAGACCGGGACCATCAGCTAGTAGGAAATATATCCAAGAAACGTCATAGGAATAGAAAAGCAAGTAACATTTCAGCACACTACTCCTTGAAGTGATCCAGCCAGCTATATGTCTGAAGCATGTAAAAATGATGAGGCGATTCCCTAAATATTACATCTTTCATTTTCAGTACTAGCCACACTTCAGCGGGTGTAAGAACAGATACTTTGCACAACAATTCAGTCATCCTTAACTTGAAAATGAAGTGACCTAATGTTTCTAGTGTTTTCTGTGGATCTAGAAAATAACATCGTTGGATCTCAGTAAGTACGCTAAGCATGAGCAAATGAAAGTTTGGTGACGGGAGAAAGATATTTGCTTTGAACTTGATTTCAATCATATACTCTCAAAAACACAAAGAACATGCGCAATTAATATAAGACTAGCTTACCTGGGCATTGAGCAAGCATCGTTTCCAATTATGCTCTTCTGCGCACGGTTGTTCCTTGCTACTCGGCTGAAAATAGAAAAGCTAACTGGGATACCAGCCTACCTCCACGTTTATACAGATAAAAATAGATAAAGGCATGAGAAGCGTTTTCTACACACGATGGCATATGAAAGATAGCGGAATCGGGAAAGCTATGAAAAGAGTTCCGTCATAGCAACACAACGCTGCATCATTTCGCTATGAGAACAAGATGCATCCCACGAAGTTGCTTGCTACGGAGAAAACAAAGAAAACACAGCCTTCACAAAACTTAGACCTCATACCTGGTGCTGAGCATTCAACAACATTCATTGCATACACGCTAGCGACATAAGTTGTAAATGTAGTAAAAGCAACACTTCTTTTTGGTGAAACGCAAGATCTGAAACAGATGTATCGTTCGTTAACACCTCTAAAACATCTTCATATCGATAACGAGGTGCGAATATGCCTACAATTAGAAAAAAGGATGTTCACAGCAAGCTACTGAATCATTCGATTTTGCCTTACGCGGCACCAAATGACAAACACAGAACGCGCTCGTTTAAGCGGCGCCTAAACTGTGCGGGCATCATATAGAACTGTGCGGGAATCACAGGAATCGCAGGAATCGCATGAATCATCTGAAATAGTATGGCTGATCCCTCACATTGTTAAATCTGGCTCGACTCTTACCTCAAATACCGTCGACGTCGACGGTATTTGAGGTAAGAGTCGAGCCAGATTTTCCCGCAGGGACTCTGCTACGCCTTGGAGGGGACCGTCGACTTCTAATTGTAAAGAGTTGGAGAACTCATGTTTTCGTCGTTTTCGCGCCTTCTGATGTGAATTTTCAGATTCAGCGTTGCAGATAACCCCCGGTAAGTGGATTTTCTAGAAATCGAGCTTTTGCCTGGACACTGCAGCTAACAAAAATGTTCATAAAACGTAGTTCCACCGATAAAGCGGGTATTTACGCACTGACCACGGATCTGATAGTAGGTGGGCAGACTCTCCCCGTCATCACTCCTCGAGCTTAGAAATCTTTGAAAGTTTCTTCCAAGAAAAGGATACCAGATCGCAGTGGCGAGTTGAAAAGATATACTTAACATTAGGTGCGTCTTGATGAACCGATTAAAATCTAACTTGCATAGCTTTCTTCTCTAAAAAGTTAATTTTGGATGCCCAAATTGACAAACATTCAGTGCCAATTCAAGAACTGCTTGTTCAAAACTCTTATTTATGTGTTCGGTGTACGTATGCATAGCTTGTAGTCAAAGCACTAAAAACCATGCCAAGTAATTACTCCCAGCTGATTTCAAAAGCACATTACTCATCAAAACCCAAATAACTTCACCATTTTGACCGACCCTAGCTTCTTCTAAAAAACGCTTAGCAGTTAGAAAAGGTAGATATGGACTCATCAAAACGCATCTAATTGTATATATATTATTTCGGTTCGTCACTGCGACCTTTTATCCTTCCCTTGTTAAATTTTTAGGAAATAGAAATAAAGGTGTAACAGAAATTATTCGCTAACCAAATAGTTAGGCCGCTTCGACTAAGGAACCTTCCCTAGTAAAAAACAGCAGAAATGAACCCATAATTTTTACCAAACCCAAGTTTGACATAATCCATTTCGAATTTCTTGAATAGTTTGAAGAGCTGGATAGAGCAAACAAAGTGCAACACTACGAATTTTCTTGATGTCTCCAATTTTCAACCTATAACAATATTGCTCTGGGCCCGTAGTAAACCTTTGAAACATGTCGTGATGTACAGGGTATATTCACTACTTATAGATAATGACAAAAAATCAAGAAAGAAGCACTTGGTTAGTTATTGTAACTTTACCTAGTAAAGTGCTGGCCAAAATTATAGGTCCACTCTAAAAAATGCCATAACTCACTCTGTTGTGAATGAAATTTTACAAAATTTGGTACAGACGTGTGTTTACCAGCCTACTATCAGTCTTCAAAGCGTTTCTCGTTTTCGTTTGATTATTCAAGAAAAAATTAGAAATTTTGAAAAAAGCAGGCTGAAAAAAAGCATTTTTGTCATTTTTTGTCAGGCTTGAAGGCTGGCCAAAATTATAGGTCCACCTGGAGTTTTTACTGATTAAAGCACTTCTTAACTCCCGAATTTTTTTAGGTAGGCACACATCCAAAAACGTTAAACAGCTGCATTGGTCAAGCTGTGTCATACCTCCAAAAAGAACTGATTATCTGCTTTTTTGCCTTGAAGATGCTCTCACATGTATTTCGCTCCACAAATCTGCGTTGAGTAAGAAATTTTGCAGTTTCTCAGTTGTATCGGAAGCGTGGAATTTCATCTATCTTCTGGATGCTTTTTAACGTGAGCATTGAGGAAAAAATCCGACTTTTTGCTGCTGAAGCAAATCTGACATTGACAGTACTGCAATCCTGAGCTCAAATTTCTACCTTCAAACTTCTTTTACAATGTTCTCAGAAGCATTGAGTAAAGTAAAGGCATTGTTTCTATGAAGGGGAGTCCTATACTATAGTTACAACTTTCTAGAGATCCTAGCGTTCGAGTATAATTACTGAAATCACTCTGCAGAAACTGATTACGACAAGCACCAAAGCTACTTGTGGCTCCGACCAAAATTTTCAGAAGAATCATGTGCTAATATACACTACAAGCTGTATCCACTATCTAGTAAATAATTACTGTCAAAAATCTAAGTGAGGTAGCACTTGGAAAGCTATTTTGGATCGCGTAACACCATTATTACGTTGCACAAACAAGTCATGTTTCGAAAAAGAAGCAAGGCAGCTTTGTGGACATAAGTATGGCGAACAGCTTTATTCTTGTGTAAAAAATGCTTCTACAATATCTTGAGGTTATAATGACAATGCATAAAGTGTTTTAGGGCAGAAACTGAGGCTTACTCTGCCGATTAAGCCGATGTGAGATTTGCTTCAGCAGCAAAAAGTCGAATTTTTTCCTCAATGCTCACGTCAAAAAGCTTCCAGAAGATAGATGAAACCCCGTCTCTTCCGATCCAGCTGAGAAACTGCAGAATTTCTTACTCAACGCAGGTTTGTGGAGCGAAATACATGTGAGTGCATCTTCAAGGCAAAAAAGCAGATAATCAGTTCTTTTTGGAGGTGTGACACAGCTTGACCAATGCAGCTATTTAACGTTTTTGGATGTGTGCCTACCTAAAAAAATTCGGGGGCTAAGAAGTGCTTTAATCAGTAAATCTCCAGGTGGACCTATAATTTTGGCCAGCCTTCAAGCCTGCTTTTTTCAAAATTTCTAATTTTTTCTTGAATAATCAAACGAAAACGAGAACCGTTTTGAAGACTGATAGTAGGCTGGTAAACACACGTCTGTACCAAATTTTGGAAAATTTCATTCACAACAGAGTGAGTTATGGCATTTTTTAGAGTGGACCTATAATTTTGGCCAGCACTGTATAATCATTAGCTATTTTGACTTTGCCTAGTATTCGAACTGCGATTATGTTTTAGAAGCGAAAATTGCGATTTTGCAGACAACCGTTTAGCATCTAAACTTGTTCTTGTACAAATAAGGCATCTATTTATCTCTTGAGTTCAAAAAGTGCGTAAAGTAATTTTGAAGGCAGAAATTTGAGCTCAGGCTTGCGCTTAGTTCAGTTTCGATCGTGTATTGACTATAAAACCTTGAAATGTTTCTCTAATGCTCACTCGCTAAGCACCTATGAGTTGAATGGAACCCTATTGCTTGAATTGCTGAGAAACTGCGGAATCTCATATAGCTGAATGTCTGTCTGTATGTATGTATGTTCCGAACAGAGAATTCCATTTCTGAACCGGTGCGGACCAAACTTTGCAAACATGCTGGGGTGTCATAGGTTACTTTTCGCTATCGATCGATATCGATTTTTATCGATTTTTATCGAATTTTTGAAACAAAGTTTGACCTGTGGGGGCTGGGAGTTGGCGGAGTAATTGAGCATGCTGATTACGAGTACAATATTAGTCTTCAGAACTACCCGTTACCTTTATCGATTTTATCGATTGCATAGTTTGAGCTACGGTTGGGAATTGACACAGGGAGGTAAGTGAGCATGTTGATAAGTAACACGGCGGGAATAGGGAATTGCCATGTAGAAGTGTGCAGAGTTAAAGGTCGTAAAGGGATAGTGATGAGACCTTTATCATAGCATTTTGATAGCGGGTAAGGTAAGCCAGCTAGTTACCCATAAAAACACTGTTTAGAACAAAGTAGGAGTGAAAGCATTTTTAAGTGAAAACGAATAAAGCGTTTCTTATGAAGGATGGCACAAGAAGGCATGGCACAGACTAGAGCAACCGTTTTGACTTGTGATATGTACTGTACTGTATACCAAAGACTTCGGAGGCCAAAACTTACTTTAGTGGAGAGAAACTTTGAGTGGACCTATAGTTTTGGCCAGCCCTCAAACCCACTTTTTCAATATTTTTGATTTTCTCGTGAATAAATGAAGGAAAGCACTTTTCCCTTTCTGGTTACTGACAGTATTTTAAACACTCAGTTGTACCAAACTTCATATCAATTTGTTGAAAACTGATGACTTGCGGCAGTTTGCAGGTAGACCAATAGTTTTGGCCACCACTGTATTGAAACATTGATATGCAAGATTGTCGCCATTTTGCGCTTTAGAAAGTGGATTCCGCAAATGCAATCCGGAAACAGGAAAGATTTCAGATGTAGCCGATTGGACCGACAAAGTAAACCTCGGCTTGCCTCCAGCTTTGACTGTTCATTAGTCTTGGCAGCGAATAAGCTAATAGTTGTGGCTAAGCAGTGATTCTTACTATAATATACACTGGATTCCTCCAAACGCTATGGCAAAGTTTCCTCTGTTTCCCTATGCTTCATCCCATCTTATATATAAAGCTGAATGTCTGTTTGTCTGTCTGTATGTATGTATGTATGTATGTATGTGTGTACGTATGTTCCGAATAGAAAATTCCATTTCTGAACCGATCCGGACCAAACTTGGCACACATACGCTTCGGGCCCCGGCGGGTGTCATAGGCTACTTTTCGTCATCGATCGATATCGATTTTATCGATTTTTATCGATTTTTTGCTGAGTTCACCTACGGGGCTGGGAGTTGGCACAGGGGGGTAATCGAGCATGGGGATTCCGAATACAATATTGGTTTTCAGGATTATCGATTACTTTTATCGATTTTATCGATTTTTTTGCAATGTTTGAGCTACGGGGCTGGGAGTTCGCACAGGGGGGTAATCGAGCATGGGGATTCCGAATACAAAATTGGTTTTCAGGATTATCGATTACTTTTATCGATTTTATCGATTTTTTTTTGCAAAGTTTGAGCTACGGGGCTGGGAGTTCGCACAGGGGGGTATCGAGCATGCTGATCATCCCCAAGGGGGGTGATCAGCATGCTCGATTACACCCCTGTGCCAAATTCCAGCCCCCTAGCTCAAATTTTCAAAAAATCGATAAAATCGATAAAAGTAATGGACGATCTTGAAAACTAATATTGTATTCGTAATCTGCATGCTCGATTACCCCCTGTGCAAACTCCCAGCCCCGCAGGTCAAACTTTACAAAAAAATCGATAAAATCGATAAAAGTAATGGACGATCCTGAAAACTAATATTGTATTCGTAATCAGCATGCTCGATTACCCCCCCCTGTGCAAAATCCCAGCCTCGCATGTCAAAATTTACAAAAAATCGATAAAATCAATAAAAGTAATCGATAATTCTGAAAACTATTATTGTATTCGGAATCCCCATGCTCACTTCCCCCCCCCCTGTGCCAACTCTTAGCCCTGTAGGTGAACTCTGCAAAAAAATCGATAAAAATCGGTAAAATCGACATCGATCGATAACGAAAAGTGGACTGTGACACCCGCCGGGGCCCGAAGTGTATGTGTGCCAAGTTTGGTCCGGATACGGCGGAGCCGGGTAAGCCAGCTAGTGCATGATAAAGTTTTATTAGGGTGATCACAAAAAAATGGGGCAGCTTGATTTTTGTCAAATTTTGAGATTTTTTGTTTCGATCAACAACAAGCAGGCTGCAACGTAAACGTCGCTTATATAAGCGACATTCGCCTATTATTCTGGCAAAACGTCAACGCTCCTTTCCCACAACCCTACGCGTGGCGCCCTAAAGAACTTGAACAAGGTCTTTTGAACCTTGCTCATTCCTGCGCTGCCATACCGCAAAGTTATAGAGCAACTGATATATCATTCGAAAGAGCTGTTCATGCTCTTTCAAACAGTATATGAAACATACAGATTTTTTTCTATTTCTGGGTAAAAAAAAGCGAAATACCTAGAAAATCGCGATTTTTGGCGCAACAAAAACCAGTAAATCAAGTTTGAATCTGTATTTTCCGAAGGTAGATAAAATGTGAGGTAAACTGCATATGGATGGATAGAGCGTAAAAAGCTCTTTCAGATGGTACCTATAGAACATGCGTTCACCTGCAAAGCATTGAATAGCATGTATCTTTGTTATCAAAGCTGCTAATGGCCATATCTCCTGAATTTGAAAATTTACACCAGCAACCCATCGTGGGTCTGGTGACTGTACCTTCACGCATTGCAGCAGTAGTACTTTGGATGGTTTCGCATGTTTCACATCGCAGATACTGCTCGAAGTTTATAATTTGTCAAAGTGATTAACTTTGCATTTCAGCCACTATAAAAATTATTAGTTATGTAAATGACCTTATATAGGTATTTTCTGAAAGAGAATAGTCTATTCTAACATCTATCAAAATTGGGAAGTTTAATCATTTTTCTTTTTTTGAGAAATCTACATTTATTCTCTAGGTGTCCCATTTTTTAGTGATTACCCTGATAGTTGCTGGTGGATTCCAGAAAAAGGAATGCGAAAATATTATATAACGGCCGCTCAATGATGACGAGAGGAAAGCCAGTAGCCATTATCATTGGCAGCGGCGGGGCGGAATTTTAACTTCAAAGTGCGCGATTAAGAGTTGGCACAGAAGTGTATGTAATCATGCTAGTTTCAAAAATATGAGATTTTAGAATTATCTACTTATCGGTTACCTTTATTGATTTTATGCAAACTTCAAGCTACGGGACTGGAAGTTGACACACGAAAGGGGGGGAGGGAGATGGGGGAGGGGAGAGTGCGCATTCGGTACGAATTGATTTTGAACACAAATTGATTTTCGATCTAAATTTTATTTATTTTATCGATTTTTTTCTCAAACTCTGAGCTACAGATTTTTGCTACAGCTACAATTTTCGTAGTTCACTAGGACGAGAATACTCAGGAGCCCAACAGAAAGACATTCTTGCAAAGAGTAGCTCGTATAGAAAATTTTTAGCAAATCAGTCGAAAAATTCAAGTTTAAGAGAACTTTAAAAACCCCTATTTTTACCCCTGAACAGAAGAGTAATAAACGTAGATTGCCCTCTTTGAAAAAATTCATTCATGGTCTTTTAGCAAAAAAAATTTTCGCAAAGAATACCTTTGTTTACCTGGCTGTACCTAGCCCTGCCCAAAAGAAAAGCAATAAGCGAGCTCGCCCACGCGAAGAACAAAGCTCAGGAGATTTCAATAGTAGCGTTTTTGCAGAAAATGCCATTGAAAAAATTTACTTGACGTGACAAAAAATCTAAGAAGACGTGAACGAAAAAACCCTTCTTCTGAACCTAAAACGAAGAGCAAATGAGCTACTCTTGATCCCTCTGAGAACATTCCTCGGCTTTCCGCAAGATGTTCCTGAAAAAACATCGATTTTTTAAAGAAAAGCAGCTTTCAACAAGAGGATATGGCAGGAAGTACGCTTCTTCGTTTTATAGAAAATTTTACTTACTTCGGCGAAAAATATTCTGGGAGCATGTACTTTGAAAAAATCCTGCCCCTGCCAAAGGCAATAGCAAGCCTTGGTTTCCGGGAGGAAGAAGCTCAGAGGCCTTAAGCAAAAAACTCGGCAGAGAGTACCTTTGTTTCACAAATTCCCTAATCTGTCAAAATTTTATTCTTTGAGGCATGTATTCCGGATAAATCTAATTCTGACCCTGAAAACCCTAAAAATAAGCGTGGTCTCTTCGAAAAATGAAATTCAAAACCTTGCAAAAGACATTATCGTAATGATTATCTTCGTTTCAGGCAAGTGCACTTGAACTAGCGAAAAACTCATCTTTGAGAACACATACTCTGAAAAGCACAAATTCAGCCCCTAAAGTGGAGGACAATAAGCGAGATGAGCGAGTCTTGTTTTTGCGGGAGGGGAACGCTGAAGGGCTTTTAGCAGAAAGATATTTTCAGAAAACCCTTGGCTTTTGTAAAAATTTCACTTGCTCTTTTTGAGAATATTTTGCCAAACATATCCGTGTTTCGATGGAGTTACTGCATAAATGGGTGAAATCACATTTTTGAGAATATATACTTTAGGGGAACTACTTCCTTTGCGCTCAAAAAGTAAAGAATTTGGCGAGGTTGGCTGAAAGTATTACCAAATATATATAAAGAATGTTTTGATTTTTCAACTACTTTTGCTCTTCTAAAAGAAAGCTATGCGCAAGTTATGGTTTCTTCGGAGAAAAAGTATGAAACTTTTTATTGCAAACGGTCTTTTCCATGAGAACCAGTCTAGGTTTTGTCCCAACTAAGTCCTGCTACATCAAAGACGCTTCCTTGTTATAGTCTAAAGGAAAACTGATGATGAGAGACTCGTATCTTTCTTGCGATCATAGCCACATTAGGTAATCGTGCGCTTATTTATAATAGAAAGTCAAAAACAGAATTAAGCTGTTCATTTCGTAATATATTAACCATCATCTTGAGCTGTAATCTTGTCGTTAGATTCCAAGGAAATGGTGTCTCGTGTATTCAATTTCTAGGGCTTGACAATGGCGATTACGAGTCAAATCTGATGAAAGCGACTTAAACTCGCTATAACTTTCTGATCCATCAGGCTTCCTTGAGGTAATTTAGGATTGAAAAGAGAATGTTGATTTGGAAGATATAAGTGAATTTTGAAAAAAAATTTAGAAAAACCTTTCCATTCGAATACTAGTAAACTTGTTTTTTGTTTGGGCAAGTTTAACATTGGCATTTAACAGCAAACCATATTAATCGTATTGGTATGCCAAATTACGCGCGAGCTGATTTCTAGCGAATATAGCCAAAAAAACTGGAAGTGGAGCAGAAAAATTCACCCAAGTAACAAGTACAGCTATGACTTTGGAATGTGAAAATTCTCGGCGATGTCGGCTGAGTCGACGACTTCGCATTTTGCCGATTTTGCCAAGTTCGCCGACATCGCCGAATTCGCCGAGAATTTTCACGTTCCACTGTTATAACCGTAAGCACAATACTGAGCTAGATTAAAGCAAAGATGACTGTAGGTAGAATAGTGGGTTAGATAAAAGCAACGACTAGGAGGAAGGAAAAGAATACAGTTAGAAATTTTCTACATTTTTTATACTATATCAAGTCCTGGAAAATGATCCAGCTTATGGTCCAGTCTTAAATAACCTATGTCTACTCGTGAAAAGGCATTCATTTTCTAGCAACTTTCTTGATAAATATTTTACGGATGCTGATGGATTATTCGTTTAAGAATTGGTCATATTTGTGAAAGAAACGCTTATTTTGAACAACGATTAAAGATTCCCTATTTCATAATTAACGGAATGACAGCAAGGAACCACCCATACCTTCGATACATAGAGCCATGTACTCTGGTAACCTTCACTTTGAGCGTCATGATAGAACACAACCTTCACCGGGGGAGAAGTACAGAAGTCATCCGGGGCGAAGCCCCGGAAATTATGACATAACTAATGACATAACCGTATAGGGATGAATTTAAATGAGGCAAATATAGCAGTGACATTCAAAGAAGCTCAAAAAAAACCTAAGGATTGCGTTTTTATGGCCTTTTTGTTGAGAAGAAGGTTTTTATTTGAAAATTCTATCAAAAACTAGGGGCAAAATTTCTCAATTAACCTTGCTCTGAACTGCGGTTGAATGTTGGAAGTTCATTAAAGCCGCTAGAGTTCAATAAAAACGAAAAACTGCGCTCAAATATTGCGCAAAGTGTCGCCATATGAATGCTGGTCTATCTCGTTATGGAGTGATTTTCAAGACCCGCGACATTGTCAGTGCTCCTGGCCGTCTCATGAGGATCACAATGATATATAATTTTGCAGGGTTTCGTTGAGACCCTGCGAAGATCCACGACCAGAGCCAAATGCCCCGTCGGCTCTGGTCTGTCTCCGCTGCTCGTCTGCGTCTCCGCGCGCTGCGCGCTACCTCGCTACCTCAAATGCGGGGCGCGGGGCATTTGGCTCTGGTACCCTTTTCTTCGTTGTTCGGAGCCCAATTTCGATAATCTATATATCATATTAAAGCTCTTGATCTCTATTTTCATGCTGACAACGTCGCAGAACTCCTTTTTGGGATTTAAACGCGAAATTCTCGAAAAACGGCGTTTTCGAAAACCTCTTGTTTTTTCTTCAGTTTAACTTTTTTCACTCGGTTTTTTTGTACATTCGATAGGTCTTGTTTCTGTCTATGATGTAGACAACGTCGCCGAGCTTACTTCTTTGCTTATGCCGGTTTTTTTTGTGAAAAATACAAAAAAGTGCGTTTTTTTTACCTTGTCCTCTTTCTGTGCCTTTGCAGCGAATTTTTTCCAGCTTGGACGATACTTGCTCAGAATGATGAGCGGAAGAATCCAGACAACGTCGCAGCGTACGAAACGACTATGCGGGGGTGAAAATTTGAAGGACGCATCAAAAATCAGATTGGCGTCGATGTGCAACACAACTTTACAGACATGTTTAACATGTTCAATTCAGTTGTTGACAAGTTCTTCTTCTTTCGGTCTCTCAACTAACGCCACAGCTAAACAGCTCTTTTTTTTGACTGGAAAAGAACTTTGTTGTTGTTGCCACCCGATTTTACCGGCAATCCTGTAGTCGAAACTCTGCGTAGGAAACCACCAAGTTAAGGTTTCAGATTTGGTGATGTGCTAACCTCTGCTTTATATGAATTTTCTAAATTTTCTAATTTAATTTGTATCTCTAAATTTTCGTCTATTTTTTTGAAACAACCTTCACTTTTTACAGGAGGCAAGAACTCAAACAACTATCACTTTTTAGCCCTTGTCTCTTGACTATCGAAGGTATGGAACCACCACAGAATGCAAAAGTATAAATGCCACAACCTTGCGGCAGCGAGTATTCAAATCTTACGTAGCTTATTTTCTAGATTGAAAAGTTACGCACTCCAAGTATATCTAGCTAATCTAAAGCGACCTGCTGCAGCATCATCTTTGTCCAGACAAAGTGGTCTTGAGGAAAAGAGTCATGAGAGCTGAACAAGGTAATTATTGCATCTGGTTTATGCAGCATAGAACGTACATCTAGCAATTTACTCGCTTCGCTAGTAATTCATTGAGTTTTGCTAAAATAATGCTCCAAGATATCAAATGCTTGACGTGGTAGGTTAGAATAGCATTCCAATAATTTTTTTACGAAGACTTTATTGAAAACCGTGCCAGCTCTGCTATTCGACAATGACACTATCACAATGACTGCTATCTAACAATGCTATCTAACAATTTTTCTACTGTACAAATCTTGGAACTCTCAAGTGCGAGGACATCGTGACAGATCTTTTGTCCTTCATTTAGATTGGTGCAATCTAAGCACCTTAAAGCACATTATAACTGATGATTTAGTTCTCGACAAAAAGTGGTGCACTGCAAAAGCATTTGAGAAATTGATAAACATGTTGAATGGGAACACCTGCCCCAATCAATGTCTTCCGTTTTTACGTTTGTCATAGGAAACACAGACATCAGATATACTAGAATTCGCACTACGTTATTCAGGACATTGCTAAATAAAACATAGAAATTCGGAGCTTCAGAAATGACGCGTCGATAAAGCACGTTTCGAGATATTCGTACGACAACTTTATAGCTTCTTGATACAGAAGTCTTACACCAAATCTCATAGAAATCGTTTGTCAAGCAAATTTTCAAAGCACTCAAATTCTTGTGATTGTGTATTAAAAGTTGTACTTTGTCATGATGACTGAAGATACTTACAAATTTCAAATTGAAAAGCTGCAAAAAAATAGAAAATGATAACTTTCCTAGGATTACACAATCAGCATGAAGTTCTTTCACGAAAGAGCATGTCATAAAACCAAAAGCAACATTAGTAAAATAGTAGACGTTTCGGTAATTTCAGCGAGCAACATTCAAAATTCAAACATTGACTTTTTAAGTGTTTTCTTAGTCCTTGTCTGATTTGGATACTTTTAAAAGCTCCATTCATCCATTTAATGATCGTTAGAATAAAAGAGGTAAAGGCACCAAATTGCGCTACCCACGCACTGTAAAATTTTGTGAGATGCTTTCCAAAATTTTTGAGGGCCCATAACCCCGGCTTCCCCATCTTTCTCTGTGGTAACTCCAAAACGCTATATGCAACGTATCAAAATGCAGAGTAGTTGCATAAAAGTATAGATAATCTCCCTTATTTATTTGAATAAATCGCAGCTTGAACAAAAATGATGCTCAGTGCAAAGTGTTCCATGTCTGCTTCGTAAAGCTGGAAATCACGCAGGTGCGAATGTACCCCATTTTCAGGTGTATAAGCTGCGGGGTGGTCCTACCTTACATCAACCAGCCCTAACACATCAAAGGGCCTCGCAAACAAAGGACCTGTACCGTGCTGCGTATTGCCTGAAAGAATCATGCGGTATAAGGATCGCTTCTCAAAACACAATGAAGCGGCTGAGCAGCTCGTTTGAAAATTCGAAAAAGTGCGGCTTATACACCTCAAAATAGGGTACATGTAGTGCAGTACGGTACATACACAAATAGCAACATGGCGAAATAGTAACAGGCAGAGTTACATGTAATTGTCTTTCCTCTATCGAATCACATGTTTTGCATGCGTGCTTAAACGCATGGAGGTTTAGAAAATTATGAAAGTATATGAAATGTACTATTAGGTTTGCTCGAAAGTTCTGAAACATTTTCGGTTTAGATCTGCTATTGCTCGTATCTAATGCATGACAATCCGATAGAGATATCATTCGATAGAGCAAACCAAGCTCTATAAGATGTTATGCAAAAGTTCGCACCAGCTTCGACCCATTGTAAGTTTGCACCCAGAAACTGAGTCTTACTGAAGGCTTGAAAAATTGGAAACATATATTTTCGATTAAAAAAATCCTACGAATCTCCAACTTGCTCACGCAAACTGCACACCACATCAGACACTCATATTTGCCGTTTCTGTATCTCTTTCTCATCTAGAAGTCGAGAAGGCGAAAGGTCTCATGCTTGTGCAAAAACGAAGCTACGCTGTTCCCACTCACGCAATTGCATCGTACAAGCCCGTAAAAGTACAATTGTGAATTTCCAGCTTTCTACAAGTCTTTGTTTCCAAAAATCACCGAGTTGAGCTCTCCTCCCTTGAGTGTTCCATGCTAAAATCAATATTTTTTGAAATTAGGGCTTTTGGAAAAGCTGAAAATCACGGTTATACTTCTAAGGGCATGTAGTATACAACTACATGGGTGGAAACAGCACAGCTTCTTTTTTATATAGGCATGAAAAGTTTCGTTTTATCGATTTATAGATGAGGAAAAAATACAGGAAAGGTACATATGAGTGTCTGATGTGGTGTGCAATTTGCGTGAGCAAGTTGGAGATTTGTAGGATTTTTTTGAACGTAGATCTGAATTTTTCCAATGTTTCGAGTTTTCAATGCAACTCGGATTCTGAGCAAGCTTAGGTGGGTCAAAGCTGGCGCGAACTTTTGCACACCATCTTGAAGAGCTTCCTATTAAATAGTGCCTCTATTTGAGGTACACGCATTAGTTTTCAAAAAAAGCAGATCTAGTCTGAAAATGTCCGAGAACTTTCGAACCAACCAAATAAAAAGTGGAGCTCAAATTGCTGATTTTTGACAATCATTTAATCTTTGAAAAACTGCGGTCTATCAAAAATGCACATTTAGTTTCGAAAACCAATCACAAAGCATGTGCACACGTTCACAGCACGTGAAAAGCACTCAAATCTTGTTGTGATTTGTTGTTTTCCTTACTAACTGAAAGTAAGAGATAACTAGCACTACATTCCAAAGCAGCACAGCTGTGATGTAGGCAAATCAAACATTGCCGTCCTCCGCTGACATCCGCCTGCTTTTGCAATCTTCACCATACTTGTCCTAGCAAACCTTATAAACAGCCTTAAAAGTACAGATATGGGATTTCCATGCAGAAGCAAACAGTAGAGGTTTGGAAGAGTTGAACAAATTTGGTGTAATGCATGTACAGCACTGATTACTTATCCTGCTTAAAGTGTCTTATGTTGGGAAACAGTGGAAGGATAGGCCTGCTCCTATGTGATGATTAGCGAGTGAATCTATAGATTGGAAAGCGATTTTATTCAATATCATGTGTAGATCACAGAAGTACTGACGGGGGTGCTCCATCTCTTATGTATACAGAGGTCCCAAAAATTTGGAATGTATACTTTATATTGCCGTATTTTGGGAAGTAAAATACTGCAATGAAGTTCAAAAGAATGTTATGTAGCATGGCTCGAAATACGACTTACCGTAACGAGTCGCTTTCACCTTCTGTGCACATCTATTCTATTTTGAAACTTCATCAAGTAAGTTCTGGTTTGTTACAGGAATAGAGCAAACATGTGGAGCATTAGTTCTCTGCACTATAAACTGAGCACTATTGTTTTCACGCTACTTGGATCAACTTCCAAAAGTAAATGCTCCTACGGTCAAGTCTACAGCACTTGTCGATTGTTACAAAGACAGAAGCATAGACTTATTTGAACTCGGAGTCTCCAAAGATGTTGTCGTGGGAGAGTTTTCACATCTGCACTTCATTCAAATACCTACTGTTTAAGATTGATGAGTGTTAGCATTTAAGTACGAATCAAATATTATTTTAATTAACCCTTTCATGAAAACAAAAAAGAGTATATAAACCAAGCAGATCGTTTCTTCTTCAGTCGTTCCTCGACGTGAGCAACTCCATTCAAGGTGCGTACTTTTCCCCCAACTTTTGAACAAGATTATATTTGTGCATAGGTTGAGTTTCTACCGCTGCTGGTCACTGCCGTGTCGCAGTGAATGTAAAATCTCCATGCTACTATCGAATAGCTTTGAAAAAAATTCTATTGTAATAGAGTGCTCCTTACTGGAATCGCACTTACAGCATGACATTGCTCTGACGTACTTCCTACAAATTATACCCGCTTTTTCTTTTCGAAAACGATAGGTAAAGAAAGTAAAGAAAGAAGGGCACTATTGTTGGCCTAAATGTTGTGCATCTCCTTTGCAAGACCTTTGGAACTTTATTCATGATCATTACTGTTACTCAAATAATCAATACAAGGGAAAGTTATGTTACCAAATTCTGAAAAATTTTGCGATTACGTAATGAGCATGAATAAGGAAAATCAAGAAGAGGCTGCATTGTTTCAAGTGAGACAAGATTTATAATGTAAACCTTTTACTGTATTTGCTCCTTGGTGCTAGAATTGTGAGAGCGAACAGCCTATGCAAAAAAAGGTTCAAAGTATGAAATTCATTTATTTACTTATTCATTCATTCACTCATTTATTTATTTGAAGCATGGATTTGCTCGTGCATCTTATAACTTGTGTTCTGGATGGCTGGCTGCCAACGGGCAATGAGGACAGATTTTCTGACCTACCGTGCTTGCGGATGATTTTGAAGCAAAATTATTTCCTAGTCTAATTTTTGCTGACAATAAGCAGCACCAGTTCTATATTTTCAAGAATCAAAGCAAAAGCTGCGAGAATGCAGTCATGCTCAAGAATAATGTTTTTAACACGTTGACGACTGCTTGACACACATGGTATGCCAAGCAATGACTACCGCATGGGACCGCTTGACACACCATGTGTGTCAAGGCTTGAATTTGTTAAAATGGCTACTATCCTGGGATAACTCACTCCACGGGGCTTTCTTTTGCAATGAATTTAGGGATGACTTCTACCTTTTTTGTTAGCCTTTCAGATCTATCGTAGGTGTTCTGTAGATGGCAGTATGCGTAATTATAGTTTGAATGCGGGATGGTCCGCAAAAGGCCTTGGTCCCAGAAGGCAAACAACTAAATATCTGCATGGTTGTCAATGTGTTAAAGGGGATCTCCGCGTTGCGGGCCAACATATGCGCACTTTTTTTCTAACCTGTAAATTGTCTTACTTATCGAAACGTCTTCGAAGTTTAGATATTCTTTTAGCTATTCTACAAACGACAATCTACGTCTAGCCACAATAGAAATGTTCAATAACGTACATATTTAAGTGAACCAAAAGCGATTAGGAATCACCAACCAGAAGGCTCTTTCGTCTGCGTTGAGCGGAAATAAAAACAAATATTAGCAAGTCGGCATACATGCACTCTTTAAGACTTAAGTTGTTCAAAGAAGTTTATTTTGGAGAAAGTTATGAGATTTTGAATCAGAGAATTCCAAGTTGAGCAGAACTTTGAGGAAAGCCTAGTACAGCTGTGGGTCCCATTAGTACGCTGTATATCTGCTTTTGTCAAAACAAACTAATACACTCCACATTCTGTACCTGAGAATGATTATTCGCTTGAGATCACTTCATAAGTTTTAATTGAAATGCGTATGCTTTCGAAAAAAAAACAATTTTCGTCATAAACACGAGGAAATTACTGTTGAGTTCACCAAACTGGTTTTTTTATGTGTCATGCAGCTGCTATTCTATGCTAACAATTATGCCATGAGCGAAAAAATTTGCCTTTTACCATGTGAAGAGCAATAAATTCTTTTGTCACCTATCTATGAAGTCTTTTGAAAAGTGCAGAAGTGCTTTTCAAAATGATAATATTATATTCTTAGACCTCCGTATTATTGAAGTCGTATTCCAGAAAGCGATGTGCTTAGGAAAACTTCTGCTTTCTCTCCTGATTCTGGTGCCTCTGTGTTCTACGACAGGGACAGGGGCAGGGGCAGCGGTAGGGGCACCCTACCGCGAAGCGACCTTTGTGGATTGGGCGGCGTACGCGGTTTGTTTGAGTTTCATATTTCCTTATTAATGCCAGCCACCATCTAGATGCTTTTGCAGTGCTTTGACATTTGTATAGTTCTATATCCTAAGCGGGACTGCAACCAATTCTGTTGGAACTGCAGAAAGTGCCAAGGAACAAATGTCGTAAATAAAGATTGCCCTGTCTGCAGGAAACTGGAGAGCAGATTCACTATTAGCTCTAGGGAAATCGTAGACCAGCCGGGCTCATTATCGTTTCTTACTGTGCCTGTGGTTTGTTTGAATTTTATAATTTATTTACGTGAATTTTTGTCTGCCACCACCTAAACGCTTTTGCAGTGCCTCCAAAATTGTGAAGCGTCGCTGAAAATCACCGTCCATACATGCAAGGATTACTGTCACTCATGCGCAAGGAAATGCGCAGGGACAGGAGATGCAAATCGAAGGGGCTGCATATTTTGCCACAAATTACTGAGCGGAAGTTACTTCACCCGCTACACCCGCCCTACCACCCGCCCCCGCTACTGACTTGTCTAATGTACTCGTGTTATAATGTGGAATAGCCAACAGGGCTCGGCGCAGGGGTGTCTAGTGTACTCGTGTTATAATGTGGAGTAGCCAACAGGGCTCGGCGCAGGGGCTAATAAGCAATCTGGATATCGTTTTTGGGACAAAGAGCAAAAGGGAGCAATTTTGTGGGTCCAAAAATGAGTTCACTCTAGTTGACGTTTCGTTTTCTTTTGATCGTTGGCTAATTCGAAGGAGGATCAAAGAGGACTTCGTAAAATTTTGTGAAGTTCTTGCTTGTTTTTTGCATTTTCGGAAAGCCAACTCGTGCCAAGCCCTGATAGCCAAGTTTTGCATGAAAAATCATTTTCAGTGATTTTTCATAGTAGCAAAATGACATAGTGGATATATGCGTTAGCTGCTCATTGTGTTCTATCTACATAAAAGCTTGCAGTATCACTTTTTTGTGCAATACCAGATACACATTACATGCATATCTGTAGAAAGCGATGTAGAAAGCGACGGGGATACCGCTTGAAGGGTCCCTTAAAAAACCTTCTGATCATGCGAAGCATCGTACTGATTTTCTATATAAAATAAATTGAGTAGAGAACTTCGAGGAGTTGGCCGAATTTACGCCAAACCCAACAAATTGTAGCAGCCCTTCCTTGACAAATAAAACTTTACAGATCGCTATTGTCCCATAGACATAGATACTCCCAGCTTTCATCTCTCCCCCCCCCCCCCCCCCCGCCAGACAGTATTTTATTTCACCTTCTCATCCTCTGTAGCCATCGCAACTGCTCAACATGCCTTACCGATCCTATTCTCTGCAGGACCAAAAATTTCCCGCTTTAACATGGCCTCCGGGCAATCACGGAGACTTGAAAATGTGAAACACGACAACCCGAAATAAACAGAAGGCTTGACAGCAGGAGAAATGGTTTGTCACCAAAATTGGTGTATATGTGCGAAAGGAGTTGGAACTATGACGAAAATATGAAAAAAATATGTGGACGAAGCCGCTGCAAACTCTTCTCGCAGTTAGGTGGTTTTGAGCTATTTGAAGGCCACCACAGGTAGCTTAGACAAAAAGGTCATGAATTTTCCTCTTATCACATAATTTTCTCAATGCTTAGATAGTTTTAATCTACATCAAAAGTTCCACAAATTCATTTTTACCACACCAAATCTCCTCCTCCTCGCCTAGTTACAGCCCTCCGCAAATTTAAATTGGCGGCAGCAACCCTGCTCCAAGCGCGCAGTGGTGCTCGCCGGACATAGCATGCCGCCAACTCGGAGAATGCGAATATCACAAACTTTTTCAACAGCGTGTTTGGTGTCGTTTCTTGTATTTTTCCTAATCCTCTCTGTTTCATTCGACTGATACATGGACGCTTTATAAGAAGTTTCGTGTGTTTATTGCGAATTCAATGAGAACTTCAATTTCAAAAAAAAAATTGCCAAAACCCCCGGTGCCGAACCCTGCCCACAGCATTTGTTAGACCTAACATCATGTTAAGTCAACGCTTACAGAAAAAATGTCCCTCCTGCAAGCTTACAATCTCAACCCCAGCTGATTGACATCAGACTTTGCACTCATAAAAGCGCAAGCGAAACAAAAAACTCAATTTTTGGTGAAACCATTGCATGTATCAAATTTTCAAGACGAAAATAATAGGCATATCCAACCAGAATACTCTCCTTGACCGTCTTCTGACTTTCTTATATTTTTAACTGGGCGAATTTCAGCATTCCTTCAGCTCTGTTATCGAACTCTCCCATAGGTTTCGCACGCAACTCTACAAATTAATTCTCGATCCAACATCCTTCGGCGCAGTCTCCATCCAGCTTGAACCTGTTTTAGGGCGCTTCAGAGCTCATGGGTCATGGCAGTGAAAATTAGGAAAACAAATGCTACTCAGCCAAAAACAAAGGAAGACAGTAAAGCTTTTCAAACAAAAAAAGAAAGATAAAAAAGAACAATTTTAACCAAATCGACTTTGAAAACCAGTGGGATCCCCAGAAAATCACCGCTTATTTCCAATGTCGTTCATCATTCCAGTATCGGTAAGAACGTCGTGAAGTTGTATTGAGGATCTATTATGTACCGCTAAGGATGTTTTCGACAAAACAATTGAAACGTGCACGTTGTAAATTTTTCGATTAATCTCGGCACGCGAAAAGCGGTTCAACGAAGATTTCAATATCCTGAGATTTCAAAAATTTCTACTACAAACATGTTTAGCAGTGCCATATTATATCCTTGGCACAACTTTGCTGCATTTTCATCTCGTTTATAGGAAGATAACGTTGAGATGTGAGGGATGCCAGAAGGATCACACGAAACAGTGAAAAATTCAGTTTTTACGGCGATGTTCTGTCATCCATTACAAGGAAAGTGAGCCTTTGTAAAATACTAGAAAAAAATTGTTTAGATACCTAGATAAGCAGGAATCTACGCGTCTCTTTTAATGTGAGATTCTCTACCTCCCTCTCCCTCCCCTGCGGGACGTGCATACGGGCCTAAGACGTTTGCATACTTGAGCAATTCTTGTGCTGTCAATTACATCTCTTGCCAAAGTATAAACATGCTTCAGAAACACGTATGCTGGAAAAATGGAATGAAAAAAGGACATTTATCAATACGCAAAAGTCCACGACCTGCAGAGCTTCTTTCATGCTAAATATTCTTCCTCAACCCTCCAAAGTCTTCCATAAACGTGTTATGATTCTTTTCTGGAAACTACCTGACGAAAACTCATTTGAGATCGTAGTGTAGATTTGGCCTGCTCTACATACTACAGAGCATTTGCTAATTCTATTACATAACCGGTCAGTGCCGAGAGAAAAGGACTTTTATAAATAGTAGTGGTGTTAGAAAGGAAGTCACCGCAAGAAGCAACCAAAGAAAAAACGAGCATGATGAACGTTTTTTTCTTGCAGCGAACTGCAAAACTTTAAAGGAGCATCCACTCAAATCTTTACTCCTCATGTTTTGTTATTCCAGAGCCTTTCCATGGCTATGATTGCAGCTATGAAGTGCAAAGTGTGCTAAACCCCCAAAAAATTGATCTGAGTGTCCCTCCTAAAGATATAAACGATTTGTATTACTTGAGTGAGCGCAGCTTGATAGAGCGAGCGTGAACTGATAGTACTTATGGGGATTTCAGTTCCTTTCCATACATAGACCATATCAGAGACCCTGACCAACGCAAATGCATTTAGATCCTACTCCTAGTGCCTTCTTGTAGACTAAGTAATAATCGGGGGAGCACAGGTTTAGCCAAGGCGCTGGCTCTAACCGGAATTTCATGTCGAAAAGACGTCTCGAGTTGATCCACTTCTTAGTGATTGACAGAATTTGAAGTGAATTAGTGCCGTACAAAGATTTCAAAAAACGCTGACTGTTTCGTCAAACTATTTAAGAGTAGAAGAAAATCGGACTGTGGCAAATTGTGGCAGCCCTTCCGTGACAAACAGAACTCAACAGGTCGCCATTGTCACATAGACAAAGATACTCCCAGCTTCCATCTCTTCCTCCCCCCCCCCCAGTCTGTATTTTATTTCACTTTCTCATCCTCTGTAGCCATCGCAAGTGCTCACCATGCCTTACCGATTCTGTTCTCTGCAGGACTTAAAATCCCCCGCTTTAACATGCCCTCCGGGCAATCACGGAGACTTGAAAATGTGAAACACGACAATCCGAAATAAGCAAAAGGCTTGTTTACAGCAGGAGAAATAGTATGTCACCAAAATTGGTGTAATGTGTGATAGGGAATTGGAACTATGACAAAAATTTTTTGAAAAAAAATGTGGACAAGGCCGCTGCAAACTCTTCTCGCAGTTAGGTGGTTTTGAGCCACCTGAAGGCTACCACAGGTGGCTCAAACAAAACAAGGTTATGAATTTTACTCTCATCGCATAATTTTCTCAATGCATATATAGCTTTAATCTACATCAAATTATCCTACAGATTCATTTTTCACACCAAATCTCCTCCTCTCCGCCTAGTTACAGCCCTCCAAAAATTTTGATTGGCGGCAGCAACCCTGCTTCAAGCGCGCAGTGGTGGTCGCCGGACACAGCATGCCGCCAATTAGGAGAATGCGAATATCATAAGCTTCTTCAATAGCCTGTTTGATGCCGTTTCTTGTGTTTTTCCTAATCCTCTCTGTTTCATTCAATTATTCACTGACGCTTTATACAAGATTTCGTGTGTTTATGGCGAATTCAAGGAAGGTTTCGATTTCAAAAAAAATTGCCAAAACCACCTCGTGCCGAATCCTGCCCACAGCAGTTGGGAATTGAACCTAACATCATATTAAGTCAACGCTTACACAAAAAATGTCCCTCGTGCAAGCTTACAATATCAACCCAGCTGATTGACATCAGACTTTGCACTCCAAAGCGCAAGTGAAACAAGGAAATCAATAGTGAATCTATTGCATGTATCAAAGCTCTGAGACGAAATTAATAGGCATACTACAACTAGAATACTCCCCTTATCCTTCTCTTATCTTCAACTGGGCGAATTTCAGCATTCCTTCAGCTCTGTTACCGAATTCTCCCATAGGTTTCGCACGTAACTCTACAAATTACTCCTCGATCCAACATCCTCCGGCGCAATCTCCATCCAGCTCGAGTCTGTTTTAAAGCGCTTCAGAGCTCATGGATCATTGCAGTTGAAAATTAGAAAAACAAATGCTATCCAGCCAAAAACAAAGGAAGACAATAAAGCTATTCAAGATAAAAATGAGAGACAGCAATTTTAACTAAATCGACTTTGAAAACAAGCGGCATCCCCAGAAAATCACCGCTTATTTCCTAAGTCGTTTATCATCCCAGGAAGTCGATAAGAACGTCGTAAAGTTGTATTGAGGATTTGCTATGGCACCGCTTTAACTTACAACGTGCACTAAATGATGTGCACGTTGTAAGTTTTTCGATGAATCTCGGCACGCGAAAAGCAGTTCAACGAAGATTTCGATATCCTGAGATTTCAAAAATTTTACTACAAACAGTTTAGCAGTGCCGTATTGTGTCCTCTTTTTAATTTTACTGTATTTTCGTCCCGTTTTTAGGAAGATAAATAACTTTGAAATTCGAGGTGATCCTCTCAGGAGATCACACTAAACAGTGGAAAACTCAGTTTCTACGACGATGTTCTGTCATCCAGTATAGGTATAGATATGTGAACCTCTATAGGATAATTGAAAGATTAATACAGATACCGAGATAAGCAAGATACTACGCGTCCCTTCTTAAATACCCTATTCCCCCCCCCCCTCCAGGGGATGTAAATAAGGGCCTAAGACGTTTGCATACTTGAGAATTCTTGTGCTGTCAATTACATATCTTGCCAAAGCATAAAGCTTCAGAAACACGTATGCTGGAAAAGTGGAATTGAAAAAGGACATTCATAAAATGCAAAAGTCCACGACATTCAGAGCCTCTTTTATGCTTTTTGTTCCTCAACCCTCCAAAGTCTCCCTTAAGCGGGATATGATTCTTTTTTGGAAACAAGCTAACGAAAACTCAGTTGGGATCATAGGTTTGGCCTGTTTTACATACTACAGAACATTTGCCTAATTCTATTACATAACCGGTCAAGATTGAGAGAAAAGGTCTTTTCATAAATATTATAGTATTGGTGTTAGAAAGGAGGTCAACGCAAGAAGCAACCAAAGAAAAAAACGAGCTTGAGGTATGGTTTTGCTTGCAGCGAACTGCAAGACTTGTGAAAGCAGCATCTACCCGAATCTTTATTTCTCAAGTTTTTGTTATTCCAGGGCCTTTCCGTGGCTATGATTATAGACAGGAAGTGCAAAATATGCTAAACCCCAAAAAATCGATCTGGTTGCAATACTAAAGCTACAGGCGATTTCCAATGCTTGATTTCGCGCAGCTGATAGAGCGGGCGTGATTTGATAGTACTTATCGAGGTTTCAGGTCCTTTTTTCCATACATAGACCATATCAGAGATCCTGACCAGCGTAGATGCATTTAGCTTCAACTCCTAGTGCTTTCTTGTAGACTAGGTAGTAATCGGGGAGCATTGGTTTGGCCAGGGCGCTGGCTTTAACCCGAATCTTATGACGAAAAGACGTCTCGAGCTGACTCACTTCGTAGTGATTGACAGGATTTGAAGTGAATTATGCAATAAAGGACTTGAAAAAACGCTGACTGTTTCGTGCAAACTATCTAAGATTGGAAGAAAGTCTTAGTTCAGAAATACATTCGATTTTCATCAACAGACGATGAATTCAGGAACCCAAGATTCTATTTTTTGAGTTTGTTTTTCAGAACAGGGCCCTCGTAAATTACATTACTGCTGTATTTATTCAAGAATCACTACTCTGACCTTGCACCATGCCGAGAGGAGCATTTCCCAAGAGTATTCTTATTTATTATGAAGTTTCACTCTGTTTTCTGATAGGTGGATAATTTGTTTTTTGTTTCAAAAACCAATGAGTTTAGGAGTAGTTGTAAAGCGCAACCAAAGACTCCATGCTGATATACAGCGATATTTACAGCATTGAGGTATCAACGGCAATTTCAAAAATCATTAATGTTTGATAGTTTTGTAATCACACGAGTACACTTCACTGTGATGTGCAATGCTGTAAAGTCTTACGGAGTATCTTACGGAGGAATTGGTTTGTGGAAATGGGAAAGAGGAAAATTCTTTATTGTAATGAAAATGTAACAATCATTAACACTACAATACCGCTCACAAAATGTGCAAAACTTCCGTGAATATCGCGAAATTCCGAAAATTCCGCGAAATTCCTGGAGTTTCGCGAAACTTCGCGAACTTTCCGAAACTTCGCGAAATTCCGGAAAGTTCGCGGAATTTTCGGAATTTCGAGATATTTACGGAAATTTTGCACATTATGTGAGCGCTATTGTAAATGTAAGCCTTAAAGGCAGTGTCTCACCAAAGTTGAAGTCGCGGGGATCTTTACATATTTTATTATAGGGACCTCTAGATAGGCCATTGCAACAAGTCCCACCCAATTTGACCCCCTCTACGCTGAGAAAAGTTCGCTCAAAGTGGTACGCGGAGAGCCAGTTGGTACGCGCGGACGACTCCTTCGGTCTCCTCCTTACGCGTTTGAACCTGTCCCTCCACTTGGCATCCACCTCCCCACTGTTGCTGCCACTGTGGCTGAGGCTGAACATGGAAGGTACAACTCGTCCACGTTGCTTCCGCGGGGCCTCCAGAAAACGGGGTTTTTGGGAACTTCGTGCGATTTTAAGCCCATACAGTGCTAGACAAGGTCCGACAGGCTTGCAAAATGCAAAAATTTCGGCAACTAAATTTTGGTGAGACACTGCCTTTAATCACCGTTAGTTCAGAAATGTTTCTGACAGCAATATTGCGATTGATTGAGCGCCACAAACTTCCTTCTCAACGTGGTCTTATCCAGTTACAAATTCCATAATGTCAAAAAATCTTTTCACAGTACAAGAGGTAAAATTGAGATGTGAGGTGCACGGCATGGAAGTACTGTCTTTGCTGTATTGCTATGCTATATGCTGTATTGCTATTGCTGCTAGATTTTGTGCCAAAAACGACTTTTTCGACAAAGAGATAAGCAAAAGTTGGGCAAAACCAACTGCTTCAAACACTTTGCTAGGGGCTCAGCTCATTAGCTTTTTAAATTGACCCGCGAAAAAAAGGAGAAAATGGCTCAGTTTATATTTTATATTAGGTCGTTCCAAAAGTAATGTCGCTTTTTCACATGAACGCCACATTTCATGAAATCAAGTTTTTCAATAGATCTTAGGAGCATTCGATGCAGCATTTCATCCTCTTTCTAATGTTTGCACTTTTATTGCATAAATTTCAACGAGCTCTCGAAAAATCAACAAAATCTACGACTCATGCTTTTTGCCATGGTCAAGTTCGGCTATTTTTCGAAATTTTTCTACCTATTCTCCGAAGAAGTACAGGTAACTGGCAAATAGAGCAAACCCTATAGGAAACAGAATAATTTTTTTCTTTCCTTCATCTTGCTTCTTAGAGTTTCTGGAATCAATTTTGAAATGCCATCAAATTCCATATTTGCTCAACTCAAACCTCACAAAACAACAACCGGTAAGCAACTCGGGTGTCATTCGACGCAGCTTTTGCTCCTCTTTTTACCAGTTGTTTCTGGTTTCCGATTCATCAAGTTTTCCGAGATGAAATCATCATAACTCAGGTTTTCCAGGGCGCCCTAGGTTGTACCCGGAATTTTCGAAAGTTGCTAATCTG
This sequence comes from Cylicocyclus nassatus, assembly GCA_958299035.1. Classification (NCBI taxonomy): domain Eukaryota; kingdom Metazoa; phylum Nematoda; class Chromadorea; order Rhabditida; family Strongylidae; genus Cylicocyclus; species Cylicocyclus nassatus. The sequence goes on along the minus strand of CATQJL010000223.1, from coordinate 72,490,957 downwards.
AAGCGGTAGACGCTCATTTGCTTTGTAAAACTGGTGTAAAACCATAATCCATCTTTGTAAGTTTCAAAATCCGAAGATTTCTTGGTGTTTGATGCATTTGTGTCTGAGACGATCCTGCTATAATTTGGCGGTTCCATCAAAAAATCTATACAAAAATTATGACGAGCTCTGGAAAGTAGAAAAAATTTGTGCTGTTTCCTGTAGGGTTTGCTCTATGCTTCCATCTTTGAACTCCTTCCGGGGATTGTTATGAGAATTTAGAAAAATTGTGAAACTTGACCTTCTCAAAAAGCATGGGTCGCAGATTCTGTTAATTTTTTCCAGAGGTTAATCAATTTTGTGCAGTAATTATATAACCATTAGAAAGAGAATGAAATGCCGCGTCAAGTGCTACCAGAATCTCTTACACATCTTTGTTCCACGAGATGTGGAGTACGTTTGAAAAAAGCGACATTACTTTCGGAACGACCTAATACATGCGACCAATAGATTAGACTTCCAAGCTTCGAAAATTTTTGAATTCAAGTCACACTGCCTCAGGCGTCTACCAAACCCACTTTGTAAAATTTTGTTCTGCTTTCTTTGCTTGGAAAACTTATTTATAGAGCTGCACAATTCATTACAACCTGCTCGTATAAAATTCATATCCGCTCATATTTCAAACAGACATGTGCTACTTTGCAAACGAAAATCCTCGAGAAAAAAGGAGCACTGCGCTTGCTGGGCACATTGAAATGGGACTCGATTGGCTTGATTATGCTTGCTTAACATTCCAAGTGTTTGTCAAAAGCATTAGATCTTCGTCGCTCTACGTTTTCATATCTGTATATCGTATTGTTAGAAAAAACTGTTTTCTTCTTCGCGTATGGGGAATGATCATAATTTTTCTCGAGACTTTCACCAAGGCTTACCCTTGAGTTTTGCTTTTTGGAAATAGAAATAACAGATTTGTTTTATTTTCAGGCATGAGATAGTTGTACTTCGTTAGAAATCAAAACTACTATAGAAAATAATCTATTAGGTTGATGCATAATTAATAAAAGTTACTTATCTTTGAGCAGTAGAAAAGGTGTAGAAAACTACGGAGCATCCTTTGAGAAAGCAAAGCAAGCAAGAAAATGTTCAAAAAGTCTTAGAAAGTTTGTTACGCGAAATTCGAAAATTTTCAAAACCGAAGAATCGGGCCTTTGTTCGGAAAAATTTCTACAACCTTCAACTTATTCTTGAAAATTACATGTCACATCAGCTACACAAATGTATACTTGCTGAATTTATTCCATGGCTACAAAATGAAAAAAATTACATTAGGCATATACAACAAAATCAACTTTGAATTGTCTCAACATAAATAGCTCCATACCAAAAGCCTTTGAAAATAAAACAAGAGCAAGTTGAAGGTTGTAAGATTTTTCTGAACAGAGATTCGAATCTTAGGCATTTGAATAATTTCAAATTTTTCTTCCTTTTTTCCGTGTATTAATAAATTTCCAGCCTTCTTCGAGCATTATTTGTCGAGAAAAATCAACTAAACATAAAAAATTTGAAAAGCGACACTCTGGAATGTTTGGCTTATTTTCATCTTTCATTTTCTAGTTACAAAAAAAACAGCAGCTGTTCATCTAAGATTTTATAATGAACTAGTTGGCTTTCCCGGTCCAGCCCGGGCCATTAGTCACCTCCACTGCAAGTCCTCCCCCCCCCCCCTTCTTAAATGTTGTGGATGACTTACCCTGGAACCCGCTTCGAAACCGCATCCTCGTGATCCTGAGATAAAAATGAGCTTCACCGCCCTTCTTTACAGACTATGGTAAAATGCTTGATTGAACATGATAAACCCTCAATTCCTTAGAAAAACGTAAACAAATCAATAAATCGATAGAAGGACCCAACGAATCGCTGCGAAAAGTAGCCTATCATCTGCGCAGGGGTCGAAAACATATGTGTGCAAAGTTTCAGCTGAATCGGTTGAGCGGTGCGCGTTTCTATAACGCACATACCCTCCAAACTGACAATTTTTGAGTTTTATATATATATAGATATGCTTGAGCTGGATATTTCCAGGATCTTTTTAGAAACCTGATTTTTGAGTGTTTAAAGATTTTCCGATTATTCCGCAAACTTCTAAATCAAACCTTTTGCGATTGCTTAAGTACTACTTTGTAGAGGTTGCTATGTATTCAATAATGTACTATTTATACATTTTGTAACTTATAAGCCGCTCCAGGGTAAGGCATGCTTTATTTTTGGGTACCTGATAACCCCAGTTTTTTTAATATATATTAGATATGGACTCTGCTCTTACTGACAATTCTGAAACTAACAAATAGCTTAATCCAATGCATTTCAGAATTGACTTTTACTCTGTACTTCTGGCATTGCTTGTGTCTTTTGGAAAGGCAACATTTTCTTCATCTTTATCGGAGGTAAACGAGGGGCACACATAATTCAACTGAAATCAGATTCACAAGAGGCATACCACAAATGGATTTTTTGATGCAAAATTTAGGTATGAAATTAACCTTCGCCACTTATCGCACGAATTTGTCGACCTCTTGTCAATAGTTCATTGTAATACATATAGGTAATGCTTCATTTTCTCATATCTTTTTAGTATCAAAATACTTTTGGCTGTCCTTGAATCTGAAAAGTATCAGGTTGTCCAAAAGTAATTTCTTTTCTGAATGAATCTAGCTGTTTTTGTTCTTCTGTCACGCTTAGGATACCTGAATAGAGTGAAGCAAGCTCTACCGTATTCCAAGTCAAACTTGGAGCCAAAACTTGAAGTTTTTCTACTATACTAATAATTCAATCTACTCAGACACTCGGTGCGTGCAGCGCGCGCGCCTTTATGCTCAAGCCGGCAAAGCGCGTGCCATATTTTGGGGGCGTGTCCGGCACGGCGCCAAACGCGCGCCATACTAGACGCACGCGCGCCATACTTGACGCGAATGCAGAGCTATCTGCGACACGCGTGCCTTTTTATATGAGAATACGCGGCGCGCGTGCTTTTCCGTTGTTATGCAGCAGCGCGAGCGCGATTTAGCTTTTAGCGCAGCGGTGCGCGTGCCCAAAAGGACGCCGAGTTGCTTTTTTGAAAATAACCTCGTCCCCTGCCCCTGTTTTTTGAAGTTTTACTGTTATTTTTTACGAGTATTTGTCTTAATATGTATCTAAGACTTTCATTTTGATTTTCTTTCTTGATTTGATGTATTTTTTGTGAACTTACTTTAGTTGATTGTCGTTAATATTAGCCTTTCTTCCTTACTGACAAGTTTCGGGAAAGGCTTATTCTTTTTTGCATTTGTCCGTCTAAGGGTAGGAACGAAACGGACGAAGTCGTTCTTATCATACAAATGCCTTCACATCAGCATGCAAATTTGCAATGCTGTCATTTATCACATCAAATGCGTATATGCCTCTAGCAATGTAGGTTGAGGCCTGTTGAAATTATCGTTCGGCTCGAGGCGTATTAGCACTAAACATCTGAAATAGGCCAGGTCAATTAAGAACTCATAAACAATCCCTTACTAGTCAATGCTTCACCTAGGCGAAGAGGTGGAGGTATGCCATTCAGCACGCAGTTCCCGGCCCCGCATCATGTTGGAATAAGGGCTTTCGGAGGTAAGTGAAGCAATTTTCATAAGTAATGCCATATGATTTCAAAAAGCTTTGAGGAGAACTTGAACGAAGCATATCTGGACTTCCTGCATATTAGACGACTACAAATGCCTGCGGAGGAGCGAGTCATCTTGCATTCAGTACCAGGAGAACCAGGAGGCATAGTTTTAGTGATAAAATATTTTCCGTGCTTTATAATGCAACCGCTATAGATCATCCGAACATCTTGAACAACGACATAACGCAGCCTTAGTTGCTAATATATCAATTTCAGACGAGATTAGGTCCTATTCGTACAAGGAAAGCGAGTCGAAATGGACACCGCATAAGGTAAAATTGTTTGCTGTTTGATTAGTATTTCATAGATTCATTGCAGCGCCAGTCGAAGAAAGTCGCGGACGACATGATCGGCGATGGGGCAGTAACAGGAGACGACGACGATCTATTCATTGCTGATGAGTGAAGTTCCGTGATAGCAATATTTTTGACTTACATATGTTTATTGCATGTACATGATGCCATCCCGTTACATATGTATTTGATTGTACACTATTTGATCCACATTCTCATTTAGTGTCTTTAAAAGCTTTAATTACATAATTAATAAAGGTTTGTTGAAATTGTCCACTCATTTTTCTGCAGAAATAAAGTTTTAAAAGGTTTAGTCCGCTGAAAGTTTAGCCGTTCAAATTTGGCGCGCGGGTCAATGATTAAAACGAGGCTGCGAAAATGCTGACCATTCGCGTGCCAAAATAGCAGCCATCCGCGCGCAAGAAATCGCAGCCGCTCGCGCGCTTAAAATCGCAGCCATCCGCGGACGATCATGCAGCGGCGCGGGAGTCAATAGCGCGCCATCCGCAGACTGGGTGTCGCGCCACCGTGCAATTGCGCGCGCGCTGCACGCACCGAGTGTCTGAGTAGAACAAAAAACCAACGGACCTCCAGCTTGGTAAAGAGTAAACCGCTACAGTAAACAGCAAGCTTGATATGCATAAACAAAGAAGAAGACCGTAAGACCGTAAGACCTCACCGTAAGAAGTGCGAGCAAGCGAAAAGACGAGCATAAAGTAAGTTTTCGTTTGCACGAACTGCAAAATTCCGGGGCCTTTCCGTAGCTTTGATTATAGATATGAAGTGCAAAATGTGCGAAACCCCAAAAAAATCCGATCTGGGTGCCCCTAATTTTGAGCAATAGGCGACTGTCAATGGGTATTGGAAGTTTCTCACCCGAACCATATTCTCGCACCTAAGTGATGTACCAGGCACATTCGGACCAGCTATACTTACAAGCTCCTCAGGATACCAAGACATTGCAAAAACTCCACCCCCTTATGCAGTGTTGTTTCAGATGCTGAAACGGGGACATCGAAGAAGGTTTCAAAAACGAAGTTTAATAACGAAATTGCTGCAATCAAGACCAAGTTCGGATTTAGGAGTTTTCAAGGTTGCTCTTTTCAGTAGTGACATTTGTTTGTTGCAAAGCCAAGGTTCAGCAAAGATAATACCCAACCAAGATCAAAATATAGCGGTATGATTTTTTGAACATTTTTTTTTTTGAAGATAAAAAATGTCTCACAAAACCGAATTCTTTTCCTAGTAATGAAATGCTAAATGCAGAAATATGTATGTGATTTCTTCCAGTTTTTCCTTCTGAAATCAGTTTTGAGAATATGTCACGGTACACTGATAAAGACCCAATCAAGTATTTTATGAATTTTCCAGGTTGCTGAGGTTATCGAGGCTGTCCCAATGCCAGAAAGCCATAGTAGACCTAGAAAGCTCGGAATGGTGTCGTACAATAAAGAAAACATTTTATCATTTTGAAAACAACCATATTCGAACTTATGCTACGGACACCTTTACGAATAGTTCATTCATATCTCTGTGATATTTTGCCACACAGGTTTGTTATAAGTATTATTTATTCAGCCTGACGTTTCGGCAATAATGCCTTCCTCAGAGGCCTGAAAGATAGTCTGGCTCAGTATTCGCTGCTTTATACGACGCCGTCTCCACTTGCTTCATTCAATTCGTTCTAAGTGGACGGTACTAAGTCCTCATGCCACGGCAACTCACCAATGTCAGCAACGCCGCTCACTTACGATCCACCACTGATGACAAATGACTGAACTGTCACACTAATGGACAGCTTAAGTAGTCGTGGGTATCTTACAGTTGACAATACGATATGAACGGCATAAGATCGCTGGTGATAGATAGCTGTTCATTCTTGCCGTTCATCTTTGGCTGACGCGAGAGGATGAACGACGCTTCCAGTGCTTTGCGAGCCGCAGTTTTACTTTCATACGCCAAAATCGTGCACTTAATGCAAAAATCGTTACCGCCGTGATCTGCTCTATGTTTTCCGAGTGGGCTCATCGTGCTCCCCCGTTTCTTACTGGCTAGATGTTCGTTAACGCGGATGCTGAGTAAACGCCCCGTCTCTCCGATATAGGTCGCATGACAATCCAGACATTCGAGCTCGTAGACTACGCCAAACTTAGCACAATCCCCTACTCTGCCAGTAGGGCATACAACGCAGTTCTGTGTGATACAAGCCGTATCATATAGACGATTACGTACTAGCTGTCGCTTGATGTTGTTTGCAGGAATGTTTACGAGTACAACATCTTGGTTCAGCTGTGCTTGTATGATACACCGTTTAAACTCGTTTGTGACCCTGTCAGAGATGAATGGTAAACTCAAGGGAATCATGGCTCTAGTTTGGTCATGTTGCTTACCATTAGGTGTTCTTTCCGAATGTCTGGATCTTGCTGGAAAGTAGCCGTTATTTTCTGCAACCTTCCTTGCGAGCTTGAGAGATTCTTGTTTTTCTTCCTCTCCGCTGCAAACTTCTGCGGCTGTTTTAAACATGTTGCGCACAACTGCTCTTTTGACCGCGACCGGATGACCAGATTTGGCGTGTAGAATGATATTTTTGGAATGCTCCTTACGATACCATTTCACGCGGACGTTGCCATCTGATAACATCAGCTGTGTGTTAAGGTACGGTAACCAGCCGTTTTCGGGGTTTCTCTCTTGTGAACTTTATGTATTGCGATTGCTCGTTCAGTACGCGAAAACACTCGTCCATTTCGGAGTTGATGTTACGATCAGACACTCATCAACATATCGACAATACATAATTGGACATCTGGATAACACCGGTCTCTCTATTCTGCTCATGAAACAGATAGCTAAAACAGGTGCTAACCTCTGTCCCATTGCCAGCCCTCTCAACTGCGAGTAGTAGACTCCCGACCACTTGAAGATGTTACAGCTGAGACATTCCTTGATAAGAGTCATGATACGAGCTTAGTACTCTGCGTTGATACCACTGCTTGATCCATAAGCATCAATCATCTCAGAAAGCGCTTGAAGAGCATCACTGTTTGACACATTCGTGTAGAGTGATGTTACATCAAATGACTCCATTGCGTGGCTATGATGGAATTTAGCTTGACGTAATCGCTCAAGGAAATGTCCAGTGTTAGGCAAGTGAGACGGGACTTTGCACAGGAGTTGGGCGACAATTTTGTTCAGAATCCATGAGATCCTATCGGTTGGACCGTTCACACAGCTGATGATTGGTCGAATCTTGAACGTAGTGGCAGACATAGACTTCAGATCGTTTGCAGCGAGCTTATGCAATACATAAAGTTCACAAGAGAGAAACCCCGAAACGGCTGGTTACCGTACCTTAACACACAGCTGATGTTATCATATGGCAACGTCCGCGTGAAATGGTATCGTAAGGAGCATTCCAAAAAATATCATTCTACACGCCAAATCTGGTCATCCGGTCGCGGTCAAAAGAGCAGTTGTGCGCAACATGTTTAAAACAGCCGCAGAAGTTTGCAGCGGAGAGGAAGAAAAACAAGAATCTCTCAAGCTCGCAAGGAAGGTTGCAGAAAATAACGGCTACTTTCCAGCAAGATCCAGACATTCGGAAAGAACACCTAATGGTAAGCAACATGACCAAACTAGAGCCATGATTCCCTTGAGTTTACCATTCATCTCTGACAGGGTCACAAACGAGTTCAAACGGTGTATCATACAAGCACAGCTGAACCAAGATGTTGTACTCGTAAACATTCCTGCAAACAACATCAAGCGACAGCTAGTACGTAATCGTCTATATGATACGGCTTGTATCACACAGAACTGCGTTGTATGCCCTACTGGCAGAGTAGGGGATTGTGCTAAGTTTGGCGTAGTCTACGAGCTCGAATGTCTGGATTGTCATGCGACCTATATCGGAGAGACGGGGCGTTTACTCAGCATCCGCGTTAACGAACATCTAGCCAGTAAGAAACGGGGGAGCACGATGAGCCCACTCGGAAAACATAGAGCAGATCACGGCGGTAACGATTTTTGCATTAAGTGCACGATTTTGGCGTATGAAAGTAAAACTGCGGCTCGCAAAGCACTGGAAGCGTCGTTCATCCTCTCGCGTCAGCCAAAGATGAACGGCAAGAATGAACAGCTATCTATCACCAGCGATCTTATGCCGTTCATATCGTATTGTCAACTGTAAGATACCCACGACTACTTAAGCTGTCCATTAGTGTGACAGTTCAGTCATTTGTCATCAGTGGGTGGATCGTAAGTGAGCGGCGTTGCTGACATTGGTGAGTTGCCGTGGCATGAGGACTTAGTACCGTCCACTTAGAACGAATTGAATGAAGCAAGTGGAGGACGGCGTCGTATAAAGCAGCGAATACTGAGCCAGACTATCTTTCAGGCCTCTGAGGAAGGCATTATTGCCGAAACGTCAGGCTGAATAAATAATACTTATAACAAACCTGTGTGGCAAAATATCACAGAAGATAGTATTACTACAATGCCCAGGTTTTACGAACAGAGAACATACAAAGTTCATTCATAATTTTCCGAAAACCTCTAAACACGAATTTCAATTTTGTTCTAAGGAAATTTCAACTAAGTCCGAATTTTGTTCTCGTTAGGGCATTCATTACCGGTGCTGAACATTGGCACAAATTATACTTCTGAAGCAACCTTGACCCCTGAGTCCAAAACTTGGTCTTGATTGGAGCAATTACGCTATTGAACTCCGGTTTTGGAACTTTCTTTAAAATCCCGCTTTCAGCATCTGAAGCGACACTGGATAAGGGAACAGGGGGTGTAGGCCCTTCTGAACCCGCCCTAATCGCGACGGCTATAAGGGGTCAGCGCTAATTAGAGGTCACTCCATGATTGGCTAGCTCGGGGGAGCGAGCAGCTGATTTAGGCAGACGCGCTGCGGAGGCGGACGAGTTTCACATCGCTGATAACCTACCCCACAATGAGATTCTGGAAGTAATTCTCTAGAAAATTCCTAATTCCCCCAAGTTCCCTAGAATTCAATAACTTCAGCTCCACTCTACACTGCTTAAATCGCTGGCTACTTTCTAAGGTGGTATGTTTTTGACCTATAAGACATTTTCAAGTCTTTTTCGACTTATTTTACTGGTTTTTTTTTAGTTCGATTGCTTGCTCTACTCTCCTAGGTCTTTGTGAGTTCGATTGCATACTCTACTCTCCTACGTTTGCCTCCTTGCAGCATCATCTAGTCACATTCCACTGAAATGTGCACTACATGCATGCCAGTAGGGAAGCATACGTTTTTTTATGATGAGTTTTTAGTTTTTTTGTGAAGTTTTTTTTTACACCGTCCATATCAAAAACGCAATCAGATAAAAATTGATCACCTTCATTTGGTAGCGTGATCTACATGGATTGACTTTGGTAGCGACCTTTTCTTTGCTGCACGCATCATGCTTTTTAAAGCGTAAAAATTTCAAATGCACTTCGTAAATTTTACTAGGAATGAGAATTTTAAGGAGATGATAATTTTCTTGGAAAGCTACAGAGATGCACTGAAATGTCAGAAGGAAATACGCATTTGTTAACGAATTAGCGTAGATCACAAATTTAAGTTATAATTGGCCTTTATAAAGAGTTGCTACACAAACTTTGATTACGTGGGCTTTCCTCAATAACATCAAGCAGCTCACATTAGCAATATGATGTGACGATGCACGAGGTTATAAGGATCGCACACACAAGGGATATAAATGGAAAAAAAGCAAAAAAAACAAAGTTCGAAAGAATTCAAAAGGGATTCATGAGAAGTTTTTTTATGAATCATGGAAATGAAAAGACTTCGGAAATGTCCCGTAAATCATAAACATACCTGCTTAGAAGTAGGGAAATCATAAATATACCTGCTGGGAAGTAGGGCTAGGGCTCAGAATACCAAACATTCAGAGGATGGTAGCTGTGTTTGGTTGAAATCAGCGTGGTTGGCTTAAATGCAACAGCCGCACGAAAGGAGTTAGTGATTTTCGAAAATACGAGCCCTTCGCGGAGCACTCGTCCGCAGTCATCGCAGCGCATGCGCGTGCGTCCTAGTTCTAGATTACTGTAGGGGACGGTGGGTTCAGAAGGGCCGTCTCCCGGGAACAGGGATTACAAAGGCGCGGTACCCAAAAGAGCTGATAATTATAGCCAGTCCGAATGTGTCTGGCAGGCACATCACTTAGGTGCGAGAATATGGCTGGGATGAGAAATTTCCTCCGTGATAAACATGTCATATAATCCCTACGGACTATTAGGTACTTTGGATTTTATGAAAATTTTCAGATTTTGGGTCGGATAGCCTAGTAATCGATAGACTCGTTGTAGTGCTTCAAAAAACTAGAACCAAAAATTTTCGCTTGCTATAAGGGGCATACGTGGGAACGGGCCATCTAAGTATCTAAGTAAGTATAAGGGGAATTGAGGTTCAATGCGTTTTTATGCGCTAAAACATGGCAAGTAATATCACGAAGACAACATGACTACTGCTCGATGTTGCTTTTGTTCTTGCAAAATGATTAGGAATTAGTTCGTTTGGTCGGCCTAGAACACATACTCTAGACAAGAAAAATTCGCGAAATCGGATTGGCCGCTGACACAAGTTGCATACCGTTACCGAGAGCAACAGTAACATTAAAACATCTGCAGGACGCTTTCAACGATAACTCTTGACCGTTTTTCCTTAATCAGATCAGACCTCTTCTTTATCAACGACGGTGCTCCACTGCAAAATGGGAAAACAGCGATTTGGTACATTGGTAGCTCGTTTCTGTCACTAGCAAAAGGCTAGTATTCAGACCTTGTTGCCGCAAAACTGTTTGCGTTTCATCTCAAACATATGTTTTTGCTTGAAACATAACATAAATAGCACAGCTCTTCTTTTTGTGCCTTAGCCTGGTACTGAGAATCTCAAAGCAACGTTGTGATTATACTGATCATGACGAGAACTTGCTAAAACTGATTACGATCGATTATAGCAAATCTATTGTATTCTGTCCGCCCGGCACTTTTGAAGTTAAAAATGCATATGTTTGAGAAAATGTGATAGTGGCAAAGGATTTGAACCTAAAGCTTGTTGTCTGCTAAGCAAGACATATACTACGCCAGCCATAGCAAAGCGCTGTCATAGCAAATATACTCGCTCGTTATTATTGGAGAGGCCAGAATTGCTCTGCATATAAGGAGGCAAATTTAGAATCAGCCCCAGCTTTCAGTAGCGGTACGGTACCATCTTACAAGAATCGGTCATTTTGATTCGTGATTTTTGTTTGTGGAGATAATTCCTAAAAGTAGCGTATACATGATAATAGTTCTCCATGTAATACATGATTGTAACCGGGGGTGTCTAGTGGTATAACGGTTTTAACCGGATCGATAGGCAACACGGATTAAACGACTAACAGTTTATCTCAGAAAAACGGCAACGAACAACAAGAACAATAATGCGTAACGTGAACAAGCTTAACAACGAAACAGCGGGCTTTACCCTCTTGACCACTTCGGCAGGCTACTAGTTACTACTCTCTATCTAAGGGGGAGTTCCGCCTCTCTTCGACGGAGTTAGCTCCCTCTAGCGCTTCTCCAGCGCGGACTGAGACTCCCCCTGACTCCCGGTATTTATACCCTGCCGAAGGGGTCAGCGCGGGCTTTTCTTCCCGCCACTGAAGATCGGTAGGTCGGTGATCCGCGCCCTCTGACATCCCTCCCCTCCGGGGAGCCGACGTCCTCGGCGGCTGCTGCAACTTGTTGAGCTTTGCACCGGGAACTCTCCTGCGAATGTCGTTGTAGCGGTAGCGCGCATATCCGTCCCTGAAATGCGTGTCGTATACCTGAAAAGAATTTTTGGGGTCCATCTGCTTCTCTGTTCACGTTCCCAATTTCTGTCCTTGAGGGATCCAACGTGAACAACTGATTTGGGTTTGCCCATTTTTTCAGTACTGATTCAATCACCGACCACACTTTCGACTTCGTTTTCCACATACCAATCTTCTTGAATAGTGGTGGCGGCCACACGGATACAATCTTTCCTCCTTCTTCGAGGTACTTCTTGCATATCCGCAATGTTTCAATGATAGCCTCATCCTCCCTTCTTGGGTTCATGGGCCATACTATGATCCACATACGACAGTTCTTCAAATATTTCAACGCTTCTTTGAGTTGACTGAATGATACTGCCACCTTGGTCAGTACTCCACACTGTTTCAGCTCAATTTCCTCAAGTGCTCCTGCACATCTCAGCGCAATAAACGCAACAGGACGTTCCTTCTTAGAACTTTGTCCTTTCTTACTGCTTGTCTTCTGAACCTTGACTCCCTTCTGTGCCTCTCCGCACATTTTCCGATCACTTCTGGAAGGGCTGTGCTTCTTGTTACCCATCCTACATGTCGACTTCCTCCACTTGCGCTCACAAGCTTCCTCCGGCCAGATTCCTTTGGCTTTGACATCTCTTCTCTCAATGAAAGATTTCTTGCTAACAGTAGACTTGTCCTTCTCTGATATAGATCTATTCACGTTATGATACCTTGTTGGATCTTTGCTCTAACTGAGGCGGTGTTTCTCTTCTGTAGAGGCACCATCTTATCCTTTGCTTTTACTTTGACTTCAAGCTTCTTGTGTATTACTACTTCCACCCCTAGACTCTTTAATGCATTCGTGCCAATGAGTACTTCCTCATTCGTATCGTCCGAAACATGAAAGGCTACTTCCTTCTTGCATCCATTTTCTAGTTCAACTTCTACTTTTACACCTCCGAGAAAGCTCATAACATGGTTGGATGCATCGTGTATGCTTCCTTCTGCAATGTCGAAAGTCTGAAGTGACTCGACATCGTACCCATTGTTCCTTGCTTCTATAAGCACATTCACGGGTAGTATACTTATCACTGAACCCGTGTCAATGTGTGCTGACACCTGTCTTCCCAACATCCTGGCTCGAGTCGACGTTCTTCTACCAACAATTCCATTTGCCTCAACTTGAGAGGTTTTTGCGACCATATTACGGCTCCTACTTATCATGGATGCTACCCCAGTCGAAGCCTTGGTAGCGCTTTCAATCTCCGTTTTCCTGTACTTGCAGTCTCTTATCACATGTCCGAAGTGACCACATTTGAAGCACCTTCCTCCCTGCTCCTCATCATAGCTGGCATCCGAGCTCAATGACTCCTGTCTTCTCACACCATCCTCCCTTCCGAATCTCTCCTCCGAGCTGCTTCGATGTTGCGCTCTTATCGGGATATACTTCTCATTTTTGCTTTGTTTCCTCCACAGTGACGCTTGCGGTTCACTTCTCCTTTCGAATTTGCAGAGCCTTCGCGATTGCTCGATCTCAATCGCGACTTCCTTTATTCTGTTGTATGCCTCAGCTGGGTCCACCTGGTGTAGGGTCCCCACCAGCTGTACGTATTCCGGCCATGACGTCAGATTCTCTAGTAGAATCTGCGCATACTCCATCGATCTCTCCTCAATGGTACACTGAGGATTGGCCTTCCTTGCTAGGTTTTCGAGGGCGACACAAAAGTCCGCGACCTCTTGGCCTGGCCTTAAGCGCATATTTCTTAAGGCTGTCAGCGCCTTCAACCTAGCTGCTGTGGAGTCGCAGGCCAGTAGTGAGGCCATTTCCCTCACTACTCTGTCGAACCCCTGGCGTTTTACCGCCATGGGTATACTCAGGAATAGGGATCTCGCCCTTCCTTCCAAGTGTTCATCCCCCAGGAGCTCTACCAGCAACTGTTCATCCCGGATTATGGTGCCATACTTTCTTTTGAACTTTCGAATGAACCTATCAAAGTCTTCATCCTCATAACCCTTGAAGACTCCAGGATCAGGAAAAGTCATGCTTTGAAAATAACTGAGCAACTGATCTTCCACACCTCGATAATTGTCGAGTGGCCCGACATCCGACCCTCTCAACACACTGCCTTCCCTCACTGCAACTGCCGTTGCTCTGGGACCGAGTATCTGGTTCAACTCGGTTGTTAGGTTCTCCAGTCTACCTAACACTGTGGCTACCTTAGCCTCCAACTCTTCTTCAAGTGGCAATCCATCAACCGGTATCCTACATCGGCTAAGGACCTTGCTTACCATCCCAGGTAGCATTTCCACTTCTTTTCTGATAAGGCTTATCTCCTCCATCACCAAGTGTGCTTTTCTCTCATAGATATCATTTGCACATCTTCGCTTCTGATCCATATCCATCAAAATGAATGTACTCGGCAGCGAAATGCTTCGCCTTGCCTTTACATTCATCGGTAATCAACGCCGCACGCAAAATCGCGCGTCTCAGCTGATCGAAGAGAGTCAATCACAATCGATAATCACGTCTCTATTAAGCGTGGATGGTTTGATCAATAATCACTTCTCTCTTATAACTTAACTGCCTGCTCTGTATGCTATGATAGAGACTTTTTACCAGCTGATCTTAGATCTGGCCCTCTTGGCCTGTTACCTACGTCACCTGCTTGATGACGTATAGATTCCCCACCTTTTTGGTCTTTTGGTTTCGCTTTCTTGGCCCGTTCTACGCGTTCTCTGCTGTTTTGCCTCTGAGACAGTCAATATCAGTCGCCCCGTGTGTATTTCAATCGATCCAGGTCTGCTCGGCCCCCATGTAACCGGGGGTGTCTAGTGGTATAACGGTTTTAACCGGATCGATAGGCAACACGGATTAAACGACTAACAGTTTATCTCAGAAAAACGGCAACGAACAACAAGAACAATAATGCGTAACGTGAACAAGCTTAACAACGAAACAGCGGGCTTTACCCTCTTGACCACTTCGGCAGGCTACTAGTTACTACTCTCTATCTAAGGGGGAGTTCCGCCTCTCTTCGACGGAGTTAGCTCCCTCTAGCGCTTCTCCAGCGCGGACTGAGACTCCCCCTGACTCCCGGTATTTATACCCTGCCGAAGGGGTCAGCGCGGGCTTTTCTTCCCGCCACTGAAGATCGGTAGGTCGGTGATCCGCGCCCTCTGACATGATGAATTTTACTGCGTAATACTCTGCGTTTATATTTGATAGCACACGTACTTAAAAAATTCATTACAAATTATAACGAATGGAAAAAAACATTTGAACACCATCATTTGGAGCGCCTTAAGTCTGGGAAATTTTTGAGACATCCCTTACACGCATGATTCCGACTGTCCTTGTCACATAAAAAGTAACAGGCTAAGCAATCCACCATACAACGATCCTTTTTTGAGCTTAAGCACATCCCCTGACACTGTAAAATTATATCAATAACAAGCATAGATTTCTGAAAATGATGAATAGTCGATGTACCTCATTCCATACATTGGCTGAACTAGGAGGCACCATTGCACACAAAGACACGAGAAAGACCAACAGTGGCAGCACTTTGATAGAACGCATTCTGAAATGTGTAAGTATCAAAAGCAATTCTACCTACAGTCACATTATGATATTTCTTGTAACTAAAGCAACAAAATGTACGAGGTCACTCCTATAGGGATATCTCTATTGGCTAAATTATGATGAGACAAATGCTACCACTGCTTTGATAACGTTGTTATAACAGTGAAAGGCTTTCAGTTTGTTACTGAGAGAATGTAATCCCAGCTGCAAGCTTCTATATAAAATTGTATGCAGAGTTCCGATAACACTGAAAAAATTTTGTTCACAAGCAGGTCTGCAAAAAGTGTAGCAATAAAAGTGAAAGTTTGAAGAGTTTATTATTTCGACATCACATAGTAAATAATAAAATCTTTACTGCTACTTTCTTCCATTGAACACATTCAAAGCACACAAATGGATGTGGATAGTGTACTACTGTGATCTACAAAACAGATTATCAACGCGCTTTACTCGTTATTCGTATATACCAAGTAAGTACCGTAGATAATGAGCGGAAAGTTAGCGCAGAGATGGTGTGAGAAAATATGCAAATTTTAGAAGGTCAGTAAGGATAAGGAAGTGGAATAAACTGCTTGATTCTTCCCTCGTTATATACTCGTTGCCTGCAATGGCATAGTACAGTCCATTTCACATACGCAACTCAGTGTGAAAAAGCACACCTATACACTAGTTCATAGAGTACGTACACGGATGACGCTGATTTACCGCGTCAGACTTTTGCCCTTCCGTATTTTTCCGATCCAAAACGCTTTTGTGCTCTACTTACTCAATCGTATGTGGGTGGTATTGCTTGTATGTCGTAAGCTAGTGAAAGGCTTACTTTTTTGATATGTACAGTATATGTTTCAGTAACTTCCGCTGTGTTAGTGCATAAATCAAACAACCAAAAAAATGATTTGCCTGCTTATTTGTAAACTGTATGGTCAGCATGGGGCGAAAAATTATGTGCTATCCATTTTTTTACACGTAGCAAGCGCATTCATTTTTGAAGTAACTTTTTTTTTCGAATACCGCGTTTTCTACCAAATTCCAGGACGTCCTTCACTTTAGTCAAATGCCCTCTTCAATCTCTTCTGAGTCCGGTGCTTAATCTCGACCGCTAAAAACAAAAATCCCCTGCAAGATTTTGCTCAACCGCCTTATAGCTTTCAGCAATGTTTTGAAACTTTTGGACTATTTCTGTGTTGGACTAACGTGCGACGTAATGAGTACTAATGTTTATTTTATGCCTGTAGAAATTTGTTACGTTCCAGTTATGTCGACATGTACTGAATTTCACACTTTTACGATAATTTTAAGACTTATGTGAGGAGCGGAGCGTTGAAGATCTTTGTAGATATTCGAGATATCTATTGTTAGTTCAGCTATTGCATTGATTAGTCCCATTTACAGTAAGATATAAGTAGTGAAACATCAAAATCACAAATTTTCCACCCACAGTAATACATACCTAGCATACCCCATACGAACTTTCCCACGAAAAACATGTATGGATGACGCACATCCCATTCAAAGTGTTGGGCCTCTTTCTCATGAACTTATCCCATGTTGATTTTAAGATAATTAACTTAGCGGCAGCTTATTCTGAAACAAGTCAGGGGTATTGCAAGTAACGTTACTACAAGACAGCTCGTAATTTGTGAAAAAAATTGGCGGCGGCCGCCGAACTGAGGTGGCCGCCACCACAGTTCGCCGAAAATTCGGTTGCATTACCGTATCTCAGTTCAGACTGCGTAAATTAGTAATCCAAAAGTACCTTCGACCTAGCTTGGCAAGGCGCACCTTCTTATTTATAGAAGTGCCTAGTCCGTAGGGTACGGTATGGGTACGGTATGCAGCCAATTTCACTTTCTCTTGAGAAGTTAGTTCAAATGGATAGCGCATGAGCTGATTCCACTGTCCACATTCTGTTGAGCACACTGCAGAGATACGGCACTTTACCAGTCCAATTATTTGACAGAAAATTCAAGAGCTGACGATCCGCGTTTTTCGTTTCTTCTTCATAACTTCCTTCAGGTTGCAAAAAGTATAGATCAGAGCATATTGCTCAGCTAGTCAAAGATATTAGTGATATATACACTACTTTGCTATTCCGTTTTCAGTCTGCTCGATTTTTGTGGGGACGGATATTCGCAGTGGTGTAAGGCAGCGCAAAACACACATGGAATTGTCTGTAAGTATGGTTTGGTACAGCTTGCCAGTAGCTTATCATGCAAGTCAGAAGCCGGAGGTCTTTCTTCTAGCGAGAAAGATGGGCTTAAGCCGGTGAATCCAGCGCAAATCCGTGTCTCCTTATCTTTGCTTACCATAGCCCTACAGTACGACGCTAAGTTGCAAAAGCAGGTGCGCTTTTCATAATTGGAAGGGTAGATAACCTTTATGCGCAAACTTTCCTCCAAGAAATTTGGGACCTTTGATTTTCTTAGTTTCACGCTCTGAAGTTCATAAGTTCATCATAAGTATTTTGAATAGAATATTGATCTTGGATTGCCTGGAAGATTCGTCATAGAAATTTTTGAACCCGCTGATTACAAAAATAGCGCTCTTTGTGCACTGTAAATCCTTTTCGCACGATTATGCTGGGAGAAATGCTGCGATTTCTTCCACGCGAGTTCCTCAACGTGCCTGCACGCATCTGTTGAGTAACTTATCTGCTCTTTTTTGTGTATTGAAATCAGTAAAGGTCATTACTATCAGAGCGTACTCGCCAGGCTCTTACATGTGTTGATGGCCGAACTATGAGTTTACGGACTCACGTCCTCATGAATATCGTCCAAAATTTGAAGATTGCATATGGCAAAATATCGTCATAAATGGTTACAGAACACTTTGGTTGCACAACATATTCCTGTCATACTATGATAAAGCCCCCTATCCCCTATCCCTACACGATCATTCCATGTGCCCACTTCTACATGCCAATTCCCTATCCGCTATGTTAGTAATCAGCATGCTCGATTACCCCCTGTGCCAACTCCCAGCCCCGCAATTCAAAGTTCACAAAAAATGGATAAAGTCGATATCGATCGATGGCGAAAAGTAGCCTATGACACCCCCGCCCCGAAGTGTATGTGTGCAAAGTTTGGTCCGAATCGGTTCAGAAATGAAATTTTCTAATGGAACCTACTTACACACCTATACCTTTTACGTCTGTAGCTCAAAGTTTGCAAAGATTTATAAAGTCGGTAAGGGTAATTGATATTTTTGGAAACCGATACTGCATTCGTACTCAGCATCCTTCCCAGCGCCGTAGCTAAAAGTTTGGAAAAAACGATTGATGTCGACCGGTGACGACAATTAGCATACGACGACCTTCCGCCCCGAAGTTGTGTCAAGCCTGGTTCGGATTAATCCAGAAATGCAATTTGCTTTTAATAAACATATGTATAGGCAACTGTACGACGAAGGCGCAATACTTTTGGGGGCGACCGCTCGCGGGAAGAGCGACTGCGTGCTTTCTCATTCCCTGGGCTTAATTGAAGTCGAAGCCCCTCTTTCCATTCGCCACTTTAATGAATCAAAGAATACCAAATCTCTCAGTGTCTTTTATTGGTATCCCAAAATCGGAAGAATTTTGAGACTATCAGTATACCCAAGTTTCGTACCTTCAACTAAACTGCAAATATGTGCCTTATTTTTATTTTTCGAAAGCCTGTGGCTTTCGAAAAATAAGAATAAGATACTAGATTGCTTAAAAAAAATTTTCGTTCTTTCTCAAGACTAGCTCAGTTCGACGTAAGGTTACTCGAAACATGTTCATAATGCAAAACAGGGTACTTTTCCGTTATCCGAAAGCTTTATCCAGAGGATATTGCTTTTTCCCTTGTACCATATTTGATCCAACTCCTTAGGAAGGAACTTTAAGTCAACTTTCTGCCACGTGTCAAAAAAATTCATGTTGTCTACTTGTTTAGCAAGTTTCATTAGAGTTTGTATTGCCCTATCTAGCGACCATACCCTCTATAAATAGAGTCATGTACTCTGGTAACCTTTACTTTGAGCGCACTGAGGGGATACAACCTTTACCTGGAGAAAAAACAAAAGTAATACGGGCGAAGCCCCAGATGTTATAATCCTGACTATATCGAACGAATGTAAATGAAGCGAATATAGGGAAGATCTTTGGATCATCTCAGCGAATCCGAGAATCGAATCCTTGCGCTACCTCGCTTCCCCAAATGCGGGGCGCGGGGCATTTGGCCCTGTTACCCTTTTTTCGTTGTTTCGAACCCAAATCTAGCATGCTATATATTATTTTGAAGCTTCTGATACTGCTACGCTGACAACATCCCAAAACCATATTTTTTGTTTTGAACGAGAAATCTGGCAAAAACCTTGCTTTCGAAAATCTCTTGTTTTTCAGCTAGTTTGACTCTTTTTACGTGGTTTTTTCGTGCATTTTATAGATCTTGCTTTTGTTCATGATGCAGACAACGAAGTGCCTATCTTTTCGATTATGGCGGAGTCTTCCATGAAAATCGTAAAAAATGCGTTTTTTTCTTTACCTACTCTGTTTTAGTGCTTTCGCAGCAATTTTCCAGCTTGAGATGTTGCTTGAACAATAAGAGCAATAATCCAGACAACGTCCCAGGAAACAGGAACGTCAATGCGGGGTAAAAATTCAAAGGACGCATTAAAAACTAATTTGGCTTTGATGTGCATTTCGACTTAGTAAAAAAGAAACTTTGCGTTCTTATAACTAATTCCTTTTTTGTTTATCTTCTTCTTGATAACCACTACTTCCGAAACAATGTTATTTCGAAACAATCACATAGATGAGATTAGCTTTTCCTTGTTTTTCCCCCTGTTGCGAATTGCTGCTCCTGGAGCGAAAATCTGCACTTTGAATGCCCCAAATGAAAGATTTCAAACCTCATTGCAGCGTTTTTATCCGGTTTTGAGCAGTTTCTTTTGCTTTTTATGACCGTTTTATGTCTTTCTCTTTTCTCTGATCTTCTATAAACAACCTTCACTTTTTTTTTTGAAGGCAGATGTTCAAACAACCTTTAGTTTTGACGCCTTGTCTCTAGACTGTCGAAGGTATACTAGCACATGTTGTTTGAGTCAATAATGACCCGCAATAATGAGTCAACGGCTTTGATTGAACAATTTCGAAAATGAACATTGTTTTGATGAAGCCGTCAATTTGTTATCAATAAACAGGTTAGACTTGCTTAGATTAGAGATGCGCGTTAGAAATTCAGCAACTAAGCTGCGAAACAAGCGGCAACGAAGTAAGCCATCAGTTGTAGTCTTTCCTGATCAAATTCGCACGGTGAGAAGAGTTTGAAGAGAAAAGCATTAAGGTATTGCCAAAAGCAACAAGATGTACTGAACGTCCTTGCGTCGCGTCCGGCCAAGATAATTCGTGCGTGGGAGAAACAGCGGATGCTATGGGAAGCAAAAGAGCGCTCGATAAGAAAGACGCTCATAATTCTGCAGTCTTCGCGTGCTATGAATCGCCTGTACAGCATACTTCGATGATTGATATCTCAAACCTTTTGAACTTGGATCATCTGGTTTCAAAGCGGTGCGCTCTGATAAACGAGGAATCTATAGACTATTCATAAAAGTACAACAGTTATAACATGTGATGAGAGCATATGATTTATACAGGTTGACCAAGCTTGAATGTCACTTTCTTTCGTGAATATCATCATTACAGAGTAGAAGAGTGATTGAAAGAATGCGGAGAAGCCAAACGGATGGGCTAAAATGCGGGGGTAGAGATGCGATTGTTCAAGCTTTCCAAGTGAGTGCATCGTTCTTGCGCTGCACCTAACGAGAAAAAGTAAATTATCTGAATGCCAAACTTTGTAAATTTCGTACCTTTTCACAGCTGTTAGAAACTAAGACTGCCAATTGTTCATTGTTCGAGTTTTTTTTGCTAGCTGCGTAACAAAAACGCTTCATTCCAGATGCTCCTAAGTAAGTATAGGAGTCAACCAAAACCAAAAACCTCCTTGTTTGGTTATGTCTTATGTTTCAGGTTTAAGAAGCCTTATACAGACAGATGCAAGAGTGGTAGTCAACATCACTAAGCAATTTGAACTTTTGATAACCTCAAGGTACATTTTTGACATAGTCACTTCATAACGGGGGACGTCGCTCTCGCCGCAGGGATGTCAGTGCATACGGGCCTAGGTATTGTGCTGGGAGAAAATGTGATGCGGTATCACAAGCATGCAGAAAATTTTTTTGTGCTTACTTTATAAGGGCAACGGTGACGTTTGAAAAAAACGTTACCTTGATAGTAAAGATGTCTGTCAACAAGTGCTGAAGGGTGCTGAAGGAGTGTCCGGACAAAAACTCAAAGCCTAACTATTTTTGCTTATAGGCTTACTCCACGCTGAGTCTAGGATTCATTTTACGTTAAAAGGTGCGCAAACGCGGAAAGAGGCATTTTCTGAAGCCCTGCGATTCTTGGACGATTTGAACAGTTTCCGCCAACGCTGAGAGCAGAGTCGCTGTATCCTATCATCTTGACCTATCGGCATGCACACTCTGGCTTGCAATTTGGAATCTGCAGTAGGCGAAACTGTCCTCTACGGATTAAGCCAGACTGCGCAGCGGCACATGTGCATAAAGATAAGGCGCGTACGCGGCATATACGCATTCTGACTCAACCCTAATGTGTAAGTCTCCCAACTTTCAGGAGAGTTTCTCATTTCTGGTCCAACTTTATTGACTTCGTGTTGAGGGAATGTTTGAGGGCACCACTTTCACATTGTTCAGTCTAGCTCGACTCTCACCTTTCAAATGCATATGATTGAAGTCGGTTAAACAGTAATTACAATGGGTGATTACGCAAATCAAATCAATGTCTTTTCTGATCAACATCAACAAAGGCAATCAAAACTTTTCAAGATGAATATTTTGTTCGTAATCAGCAAGTTCGCTTGAACTTTTGTACCAACTCGAAAAGCACATCTTTAATTTTGCATATTAATTGATTAAATTGGAAAGTCCAATAAAATTTCGAAGAAAATTTTTGCATTCAAAATAGGCTTGTACGCCTTACCTCCTTATGCCAACATCCAGCCCGTATTCAAAGTTTGCTCAAGAATAAAAGAAACCATATTCATAACTGGTGGTATTTTATGATACTAGCACCGCCCCAAGTGTACATGTGGAAAGTTTGGTCCAATGTTCAGAGATGAAATTTTCGAAAGAAACGAATATACACACAGTTACGGTAAGACAACGAAGAGACATTGGGCTTTCTTCAATATTTCAGAAAAATTATGGAGTGCTTGTTTGATTCAGAATAAACATCAGCTGCGATGCAGTCCAGTTCTCATAAAAAGTGTTAGATGCAAACGAAGTGTAGTTTGGTCTATTGGAGGATGTATCATATCCTAAAAATAATGGAAGAAATTGCATAAATATTCGCTTGGTGCCTTACAAACCTAATCGTCGTAAAAGTGGAGCAGTTTTGTTCAAATTTTCCAGGACATCGTCAGAAAAATAATCGAACCAAGACGTCAACGCCTTTTGATAAATCCTTTCCTTGACTTGTGAAGTCGAAAACTCCATGCTGAAAAATATTTTACTTTGATAAAACTACATGACAAGCTTAGGTTGTTTACGGGTTTAGTTGCACTTCTTTTCCGATTTTCTCCTGATGCCGTAAAACATCGTCTGACCATGGTATGTCTAGAAATTTCAATATCCGTCGGGCCTCGTCTTCTGTTTGTTGTACAAGGCGTTCGTAAAAGACCTTGAAGGTTGAACTCAAAACTGATAGAGTGATTTGTAGATTATTTATGATCTGTGTTTTGTTTCAACAAATGAGGTCACATTTACTTAAAACCCATAAACATGTTATTCGGAGAAGCAGTCGATTATTACAAAAACTCACCAGGATACAGGAGTTTTTCACAGTTGCACAGGCATTAAGCATCACTGATATATGCGCATTCCACGTGGAAAACATTTGCTAAATATCTGCTTTAATACAAAATCCTGTTGCGACTTGTCCTTCAAATAAGCTTGACAAAATTCTTAGACTTTGCAAAAAATTCGAAACAGTCAGTGATTCAAGGTAATCCTATAAAAATCAAATGTCTTTACAAAGTGTTGTGACATTTTAAACAGCATTAAAAATACAGACAGTGATTTTTGCGTCCTTTCCTCACAAAAACTTCTGAGCTGAGCTAAGTTTATTCAACGTAGTTTTGAATTTTTTGCGAGTCATAACTATCGATCATTTCTGTACTGTGTTTCACAGGTGACCTGCCAAGAAGCCAGTACAAAGTAAATAATGTCTGCTGTTCAACAAAATCACTTCTGAGGGAAGTCATTCAGATGGCAAGAGCTTGTAATTTTTTTTTTGAATTAGGTACGACAAAACTTTTCCAGTTGCAAATCTAAGGCAAAAAATCTATTGTCTGCGCACATTCTGCACAGTCATGAGAATAAGCGGCGAAGCTCAATTTAATCTAGTGGTCATCAGCACATGGTGAGGACGATAGGAAGCGAACCTAAGACGGTCGGAATTAAGAGAAGGCGCTGTTTGAAAGGGCAAGCACGACGGAGTGGCTCCAAAGCGGGTTGGAACCCGGATGTCAAGTAAATAAATAAGACTGGTATCAGATAGAGCGCGGCAGCAAAGTGGATATCGTGATTGATGCATTATGTACCCACCCAAGGTTGCAAAAACAAGCGTTTGTTTGCGCGTTACCTACGAAAATTCATTTTTCGTTTAGTAGTACCCTAATTTCACGCGTATAAGGCGCACTTTTTCAAGCGAACCTTTCAGTCGGTCCACTGCATCGCGAAAAGAAATCCTTACATGGCACGATTCTCTCAAAATATACAGTACGTTTTAGGGTCCTTTGGTTGCAAAGTCCCTTGGCATGTCTGGGCTGGTCGACTTTGGAAAAAAATCCCCCGCGCCTTACGTGAAATTAGGGTAATTAACTGCCTCGTTTGCAGTGACACATAACGATGTGACTCGAATTGGGTGTATAAACGGCCAAGAGCAAGGCGGAGCATAATGCCGAGTATTGTACAAAGATTATGTGACTGAAAGGTTGTGGCAAGCCTTTTTTTGAAAATTTTTACATCAATTAAAATTGGAAAAGTGGAAGTTTTACGTAAATGAAAGTCATTTGCAAAACAAGATAGCATGCTCCAAATCTGGTGTGTATGTGCAAAGGGAATTGGAAAAATGCATGAAAATATATGAAAAACTTATTCAAATAAAGACCGTGCTTAACTTTTTTCCATATTAGGTGGCAAGTGCCCACTTAATGCTTCCGTGAGGGTGGCAGAACTTTCATTTCACATTAGGCTTTTCAAAATTCTCGCATAATGTTCCAGAACTCAAGTAATGTATAGTAACATTTTGGTTTCAGAATTCTTCCTCTTCTCTTTGTTAGGGTCCGAAAAACTACAGCGCTGCTTCTGAGAAAGAAAACGTGCTACAATCGAGCATTTCAAGCAACTGATGAAATCAATTGGGAATTTGTGGAAAATGGGAACTGGCAAAGGCGAACTCGTTTCAAAGGTATTCATTTACCGTCCTAAGCGAGGCCCTAGTGCCAGACTCAGCATTTTGGCCCAAGTTATCTCAATGCGATCCTCGAACTTCAAGTTTGGAATCCTTTTTCAAAAATTCCCTTTTTTAACTTGACGAATAATGCAGTAACGAAAAAACTCTGGAATTCAAAACTGCTGTCAAACAAAAGGGTACGATAAGGAATCAAGAATTGAGCGGCTAATGAGTGATCAAAAGATTTTACGCAGTAATATACATCAACCTTACCTGATGATCCGATCGATTGTATCCATGGACTGGCACTTTTCTCTTAAGCATTGAATGAATGATAGCTCGAGCGTCACGAATCATGAGGATATGTTTGGACTTTGGAAAAACTCTACTGAGAAATACCATAGTTTCTGCAGTGTACGGATCTTTGTTACAGAGTCGCTTGGCCAACGATCCATGTTTGGCGATCAACTGTGTGTGTCGATATTAGCACACAAAGCATAAATGAAGTCTAAACCGAACTTCTGACCTCAGAAATGAAGGCCGAAGTAGCATCATCAATAGTCTGCTGACTTAGACCGCTCAACTCAGCGTATCCAGCCATATCCGTGCTCTCCCATTTTTTCCTCCACACTAGTATTTCAGGTATCACATGTGTTTCTTCGCCACTAAACTTTACACTGATAAAAGTAAGTCTCTAGATAGATCAACCAACCAACGGATATCCTCGTGGGAGTCAAGCATTACTCTCAAAAGTGTTGTACCGGAACGCGGTATACCGCCTAAAATGTTTTTTATGCATACTCGTACAAAAATGATAAAGTTTATACCAATAAAAATTATCGGTTCTTCACTGCTCAGCAACCTTCGGTTATATCTAAGCTTATCACTAACAGTACTTTGCAGCGCTAACTCCAGCTCCAGCACGTCATTGTAGTGGCTGCTTCTAAACAAATAATGACTTGACTGTTCGGTCATGTAAATGGCTTTTATCCAGGTGCAGATGTCTTCAAAAGCAAAAATCGTAGACCTCCATTGTAAGCTTTCGCCGTTATAAAAGCTATATTCAATTGTTGTTTGGAGCTGCCAGCTGTTTGGAAATTTTCGAGATGATATCCTGCTTTTATTTGATAATCTTCTTATATATAAAGCTGAATGTCTGTTTGTCTGCCTGTCTGTGTGTACGTATGTTCCGAATAGAAAATTCCATTTCTGAACCGATTCGGACCAAACTTGGCACACATACACTTCGGGCCCCGGCGGGTGTCATAGGCTACTTTTCGTCATCGATCGATATCGATTTTATCGATTGTTATCGATTTTTTGCTGAGTTCACCTACGGGGCTGGGAGTTGGCACAGGGGGGTAATCGAGCATGGGGATTCCGAATACAATATTGGTTTTCAGGATTATCGATTACTTTTATCGATTTTATCGATTTTTTGCAAAGTTTGAGCTACGGGGCTGGGAGTTGGCACAGGGGGGTAATCGAGCATGGGGATTCCGAATACAATATTGGTTTTCAGGATTATCGATTACTTTTATCGATTTTATCGTTTTTTTTGCAAAGTTTGAGCTACGGGGCTGGGAGTTCGCACAGGGGGGTAATCGAGCATGGGGATTCCGAATACAATATTGGTTTTCAGGATTATCGATTACTTTTATCGATTTTATCGTTTTTTTTGCAAAGTTTGAGCCACAGGGCTGGGATTTGGCAAAGGGGGGGGGGGGTAATCGAGCATGCTGATCATCCCCAAGGGGGGTGATCAGCATGCTCGATTACACCCCTGTGCCAAATTCCAGCCCCCTAGCTCAAATTTTCAAAAAATCGATAAAATCGATAAAAGTAATGGACGATCTTGAAAACTAATATTGTATTCGTAATCTGCATGCTCGACTACCCCCCCCCTGTGCAAACTCCCAGCCCCGCAGGTCAAAGTTTACAAAAAAGATCGATAAAATCGATAAAAGTAATGGACGATCCTGAAAACTAATATTGTGTTCGTAATCAGCATGCTCGATTACCCCCCTGTGCAAAATCCCAGCCTCGCATGTCAAAATTTACAAAAAATCGATAAAATCAATAAAAGTAATCGATAATTCTGAAAACTAATATTGTATTCGGAATCCCCATGCTCACTTCCCCCCCTGTGCCAACTCCTAGCCCTGTAGGTGAACTTTGCAAAAAAATCGATAAAAATCGGTAAAATCGACATCGATCGATAACGAAAAGTGGACTGTGACACCCGCCGGGGCCCGAAGTGTATGTGTGCCAAGTTTGGTCCGGATACGGCGGAGCCGGGTAAGCCAGCTAGTGTACTTATATAGCGACTAACAAATATAGTGGCTAACGGATTGTCATGATAAAGGCTCCTCTGTTTAGGCTTGTTTGCTTAATACACTTAGCTTTCTCAACAAAACTCCCACTTTGAGATAGAAGAGGGTTCTAAGATAAGAATACGACTTTTGCTTACCACCAGAGAACTAATCAGCCACCAAGATCTGCAAAAGCTCTCTTAAGCTTTGAGAAAGTTAATCCCCAATTATGCAGTAAAAAGTAGAAAGGCTGATCTCAACTAGATTTGATACACGGCAGCTTGGGATTGTCTAATATGAGAAAAGTTGGTTTAGCAAAAAGAGAAATGATAAGATAAGCAGCTTTACTTGCAAACTCTAGCAATTAACACATCTACTTTGCATATTAGGCTTTGCAATAAGTTGTTCGCAAATTTTGATTCACTCTCGAAGTTTTGTAGGCGTTTGGTATAATGCGAATATGTTTCCAAAAGCTCTGTCCTGCTCTGTCGTAATCACTGTTTCGGTAAATCAAATCGGTGGAATTTTGGAGTTTTCAACTTGGAAATCTGACAAAGTAGAATTTACCGTTTTCAACAGCTATAGTTAACCTTAGAACGGGCTTAATTCTTATCCAACAACTCCAAAAATTTGTAACCTGAACGGAGACAATGCTATAGCTTATAAAGCCTGCCCAGTAGTGCCCAAATTTTGAGAATCGGATTTTCAAGTTTCCATATAGATCTCATTTTTAATGTTTCTTCAAAGTCGACTTTGAGCAACTGAATGCTTTCCTAACAAAAATACCCACAGACTTTTTCGATTGGCACAAGGTTGGTATGCGGTTACAAAAATATCGAGTTTATAAGTTACGCACCGAAAAAAATTAAAGTTGAGGGAGCACAAAGTAAACAATCAACAAGTTGATCCTGTTGTCACGTTTGTTAAAATGAAATTTACCATTGGTAAACGGAAAGATTGCATGTAGAAAAAATGCCCAAATTTGATTTTTTGCCTCTTTGGATTTCTGTTTCAGATCTGAAATTTTTTTCTGAACTCTTCGAAAAATCAGGATGTTGAAAGTATGCTTATAAAGTGGTCTTAGATTCTTCAAAATGTTGATACTTTACCAAGTATGAAGCAGAGTATTTTGAAAAAAAACTGAAACAAAAAATGCACAAACTTTTTTGACAACCCAATAATTTTCTAATTTGCGAACTGAAAACTTCTGAAAGCTTTCCGGAGATTGAGGGCCACAAAAAGTTGCGCCTATGTAGGTTCCATCAAATGATTTGCTTCGAATTGCATATATTCAAAGTCCGATTTTTGATTTTGAAGTAGAAGTGCAAACAAGGAGCAAGACTGGTCGACCAACAACCACGGAAAAAAACTTTTGAAACTGGTTTTCGGGCCTTCACGACCACTCAGGCCAGAACCGCAACTTGAAACACAACACTTTCATTTGATAGGCATCTATTTACGGCTAGGCCGTATAGAGCATTATTATTGAAGATTGCGATCAATGGCAGCGGATATTTGGCATATGGTCGCTATACATTTCAGTTAGTAGTTTACCACATGAGAAGAATATAATGTGAAAAATATATTTTTTGTTCTTCTGTAACTCTAGTCATTAACAGGGTAAAGCGGGGGGTGCGGCGCACGACCGTCGGATACGACCCCCCCCCCTTGGGCCGGACCTCGGCACGACCCCCCCCCCCATTCCCTACCCCCCCCCCCCTCCTCCCTCCACCCCATAAGCAGACCAGTTGTCAAAACCTGTTGTTTCTCATACCAGTTGTGACTTTACAATCAGACATGACAGAGTAAGAACACCGGTAACAAATGGTTTCAAAGTTTTTTCCAAATGCTAAGATAAACCCATGTTTTTCGTAGAAACTAGCGCGATTATGGTCGAGTGACTGAAAGTTTCGTGAGTTAGAACACGGTCTCAATTTGAAAAACGATATGAAATGGTGAAAGGAAACACAAGTAAATGCAAAAAGATATCCGCTTCACTGTTCATCATCTGCAGTCACGTCTCGGCCATTCGCATGATCTCCGGCAACATTCGCCTTAGCAGTATCTTCTAACCCATTAGTACTAGCGTCCACTGTTGCAGGTTCGAAGATCTTCCTGACTGGCTTGTCAGCCTTGCGCCACAGCGTAACTTCCTACAACGAACAACTTTCGAAAAATGTATGGACACAAAAATGGAGATAAAAACAATTTACGACTGCTTTTAGTCAACAGTTTCCACCAAATGAGATCTAAGTAGGTTAAGACGAGTAGCAGGCTACGTCCTACTTCCCAGCTGAACTACCAAAGAGCCGAACTCTTAGTTCCCTCTTTTATGATGTGAATTAAGTGCGAAAATTTTGGTGAAGACATTAAATGTTTATTATTATGTATAAAAACTCTAAGGCCTCGACCAGACTTCGCTCAAAAGCGCCCAAAGCTCTTTTCTAAACTCATTTCGCTTTCTCTCATCTCTCCTCACAAGTGAAAGAGAAGAGACTCTGGAGAAATTCGAGCGGTTTTGGGCGCTTTTGAGCAAAGTCTGGTCGGAGGCTAAGTACCACAGCACTATTTTTGTACAAATCCTTGCAGACGAAAAGATACGTGTCTATGATATGGCCCTGATACTGCATGTCTCAAAATGAAAACAACGTACATAAAATCCAAATGTTGCTGAATCTTTGCAGCACAGCGGAGTTTTGTAATGGGCAATCCCTCTAGTCAGTTAAGATGCTAGGCAAATAATAAAGAAAGCCAAAGCCTACACACGGTTTTGCCTCATAGACAAGCATAAAAGTATAATTGAAAAGAGAAATATGAACAACACATAAAAGTGAAAGAAAAGCGTTCGGGAACCCACTCGTTGCTTGAAATACCGTCGATCCTCCTCATCAACTAGGACCAAGTTCAACAGATATCGGACGGAAAATTTCTTGCTCACATCACGCATTGTAGGTGCTAGATCGTGACCAGCAAGAAACAGACGTATTGGAATGGATTCGCCTGCAACAGATAGTTCGAAGAGTAATAAATTACACTTTGAAATGGCATCTCACCTCTTACAGGCGCACCATCCATGATCTCGAACTTAGCAACTGGATCTGTCTATTATACTCGAACTCAATGTGTAGGCAGTCTTCTATTCCAACCTGGAAAATTTGAGGATGAGTGAATAATGAAGGCATTAACAAATAAGGAAACTTACATCCATCTTCAGATTCACATCAGCGTCCGGGTAACTACTAAGGGAATGAACGATTAGATCCATCTCTCTTGTGATATCCGTTATCCGGCGAACGATAGTCACTCTCAACGAGGAATTCTGCGTGAGTTCGCCGGGTCGTGCCAAATCTTTTGTTAACGATATGAAATCCTGTTGATTGCCACGATCGTAGTAAACCTCTGTAAGAAAGCAGTAAATACCGCGGAGTAGAATACTGAGAGCACAAGGAAAATTACCTATTTGTCCGA
The DNA here is from genome assembly GCA_958299035.1 of Cylicocyclus nassatus. Taxonomy (NCBI): domain Eukaryota; kingdom Metazoa; phylum Nematoda; class Chromadorea; order Rhabditida; family Strongylidae; genus Cylicocyclus; species Cylicocyclus nassatus. The sequence goes on along the minus strand of CATQJL010000223.1, from coordinate 72,460,330 downwards.
TAAATTCAATCCTTATGCCCTGATGCTCAAGTTTCTGATTGGCTTTCTTTAGAGCAACATTTACAGTGCCGGAAATAGTTTCGCGATCGTAGAACAAGTAATGGGTCTCCTGTTGCCCATCTTCGCCGCGTATTTTCGCAGTCTTCAAAGATTCAGAATTTGTACAGATAACTGACAAACCCCCAAGGCACAAAACTCACTTTTCGTGTCTCTTCGTCATCCAACTTTATGGTAATATCAGCTGATTGCCCAAACCCAAAAAGAGCCTAAACCAAACAAGGCATGACCAAAAGAAGGTAAAATAACAAGCAGGGCATATATCATTATCAGCAATATCTTTCATTCATCCTTCATCTGGAATGAAAAAGTTAAAAGCCGGTTCAAGAGACAAAATGCAAAGGATGCAACAGAAACGAAAACGGAAAAAAAACCGAACACGAAAAACAACGGAAGCGACGAGAAAAGAGTACGAAAGCGAAATAGCGGAAAAGCGAACTCGAGAGAAAGAATGAGAGAGTATGAGGTGAAAGAGAGGGAGAAAATAGAGAAAAAAGCGAGAACATCACAGCTCATAACGAGAGTGGGATTCAAAGGCGCGTATCTCGCGCCTCTGTGTGTTTTGACAATCTTTCGAGCGCTACCGTAACCCAATATTTTTTGGCCACACTTCCCAGCATATGGTTCGCAAAAACCATATGTATTTCCTTCTAAAGAAAAAGGTTCGAAGGGAAACAGCTACTACGGAGAGAGGAAGGATGAATCTATAGGATGATATGAAAAAGGTAGCTGTTTGAACGATTTGAAGGTAAGTTAATGGCCTGCGGCACCCCCCCTCAAAACCTGCGGCAGCCGCAGGTTTTGAGGGGGGGTGCCGCAGGCCATTAACTATATCAAAAGAACATTTTTAGCGGACAATATTTATATGAATCAATAGCCTAAACCTCATAGATTCCATAGGGATGTTTTGAGCCTGATTCGTCTTCTTAGCTCTGAATAATATTTGGTGAAAGCACAGCGATCAAAAGCTAAAAGCGATTTTGGTTGGCTTCTAATTCAATAGTTTGGAGGTCTTCTGAAGCGGGATTCCTGAGGTGGACAAAGAAGGAGTAGTGCTTTGTATTGAGTGCAAGAAGAGGTAGCTTACTCACCGTTAAGATGAAGTTAATCATGTTTTAAATCACTGCTTTATACAAGGTTGTTTACTGCTCGGAGACCTCAGAGTTCGCTGAAACTTGGCGCATAGGGGTTATTCGACACGCAGATTACGACAATTATGCTTGATTAGAGGTACGGTAGGTTACGGTAGGCATACGGTATCTGCAAGTTTGTGTCGTTGAACTTGAATTTTGCAGGATTTCAACAGCGTGGCACATTTAGGAACTTAGCTGCAGTCATTTCCCCTTAGAAACCGCTTTCGACCTTGGGTCGATACGACCCCCCCCCTACCTACCCCCTCCCCCCTTACGACCCCCCCTTGCGGCGTGCCGCACCCCCCGCTTTACCCTGGTCATTAATGGCATTAATGTGGAGATGATTCCAACATTCAAAAGGCTAAGCTGTAAAAGTTGAATTTAGCGAGAAACATCAGTGACGAACTACTCTGCTCACCTTTCCTTGATATTGATGGCAATCAGCAATATAGCAATCACAGCAAGAATAAGTGATGTCAATGGCCAAAACATATCAGGGCCAACCTTTGAGCCTGAGTTTTGACAATAATCCTCATAATGCTTTCAAATCCCACCTCTTATGGCTGGTGCTGGCCAGTATTGTTTGCGCAATCGCATGAAAATAGTTGCCTTGCTCGTGATTTTGGAAAAAAGTATTTGAGAGATTTTTGTGCAAGTTGAATGATGTACTAAAATATAACATGCATAAGTGAAGACACCCATAAACATTTTTACCTGTTTGTTTCAGTCTCGTGCAATTCAGTAGTGTGGTCATTCATTGGTTATGTAGATTTGCGTTGACATTGAAACTACTGGCGCTTCATTTGCAAGCGTTTGTTTGGAGCAAACAGCCCTATAAATAGGATTTTGATTAAAATTATTGATAGAGTGATACCTTTGTGTCAAAGAAGGAACAAGAAAGCATTACGTTTGTGATAAAGTCGGTGTCATGTGAAACATTATTGTTCTTGAAGGAAAAGGAATTTAGGAAAACAGAAAGGAATGTACTCAAATGTTACGAAAGCTAAAGGAAACTATTATCAAATAGAAGATATACTATATATGATAGATTCTCTTCTCGATAATAATTATCTTAGTTTTGCTGGTATGGTAGACAAGCAGGGCAGACGCATTCCACGAGGGGCTTCATGCAGTCCTCCGATGGCTGATTTAACTCTATCATTTATGGAATATGAATTTATCAAAAGAATGAAAGCAAACAATAATACGGGGAACTTACATAGATTCAACAACACCTACAGATACATTGGTGATATATTACATATCTCCAAATACGCCACCGATTTCGAACGGTCCTTGACGGGCATTTATTACAACGAGCTTATCAAGAAAAAACTAACACGAAGGAAGATGAAACAAGCTTTCTAGACCTGAGCATAAAAGTAACAAACAGTATAGCATTCGCATTATAGAACAAAACAGATAAGTACAGCTTCGAAGTTTTAAGATATCCAATCTGGCAATCAAATGTACCCAGATATATCATTACCAACACTTTTAAAAACGAAACAAATATATAGAAATTGTTCAGAGTACATCACCTTCAAAAACAGACTTTTGCAACTGGCAAGACTTTCCAAGAAAAATGGATGGGAAGAAAGAATACTAATCACCTTATGTCATACTTTGAGGGATAACCCTTACATATTGCGTAAATATGGCTTTGATGTAGCTGTACATCTACCTTTTGTTCATGAAATAAGGGAACTCTGGGTGACATGATTTCAGTTCACAAAATATCATTGAGTTATTGCGCTAGACTCAGTGTAACAGAATTTTTAGTTAGATAATTACACTGGGAAATTAATTTAAGGTTCAAACTTTCGTAGGAATAGTCTCTATAATGCTCATAGTCAAGCTTAAATACCCTTCACGAATGCAGCAGGCACTAAGACCATAGGCCTGGAAAGCCTTAGAGTCCAGTAATTTTTCAATATTTGATCTCACCATCAGGCTGTATGCGCCCGCGCGCCAGAATAATTAGGTCGCATTCAAACCAGGCACATATCCAGGGTGTCCCAAAAGTAAGTACACACTTTTTGATCGTTAATATCTCTCTTCCCATTATGTCTTTTCCCGCCAATCAAGTACCGCTTTGTAGAGGAGGATTCAACTTAGATTTGCAGTATTGAGCGAGTTACCGATCGCTCTTCTTTACTGTAGGATTACTGTAGGAACTTCGACAAGGATTTAATGCCAATGAAAGCTATATTCTGCTTCGGAATAAAACCAAACAAGCCAAAAACTCTTGTACTATGGTAACGGAAGCCGCTGATTTCGAATATATGAAATTTACACTTTACTGTGACACTTTTTTCTAAAGTTATCCCAGGTAAACCGTAATAACCGAATTCCCAGAATTCAGAAATGTGATTACACCTTCAAAAAAGCTGAAAACACCCGTAAAAAGTTGTGTAGTGGAATCAGCGTGCGAGAAACCTTAGTGCACAATTTTTCAGATTTTTTGAAAATTTTGTCATTTGGCATATTTCACAGTGGTTCCACATGCTGAAAGTTCTTACCGTAATCCTACAGTAACGAAAAGAGACCGGTGATTCGCTCCATGCTGTAAATCTAAGTTGAAGCCTCCTCTACAAAATGGTACTTGATTGGTGGAAAAAGACATAATGGGGGGAGAGATATTAATGATTGAAAAGTGTGTACTTACTTTTGGGACACCCTGTATATGTCTGAGTAGATGGCGGGACCTCATCTCATTTACATATAGTTCATCCGCATTCCTGCTGTTATCCACGTTTTTTGTTTCACTTGCATTTAACTAACTCCTTTCGGCTCTCTAATAGCACTAAAGGATATGCTTTCACGAACTTTTGCAGCTTTCCTGGGAACTACTGAAGAGGGCCTCCAGGAAGTCTACTCTACCGGTATAGTTCTAAGGCCCGAAACCGGTTGAGTGTAAATTTCTTCTCAATTTGATCTTTTAGAACTCAAATATAGATGTAAGAAACTAGTCTCAGTCATTTACTCTCTTTCTCCTCTTTGAGGCTTTTTTAGTGCTTGCTCCTTTCTTGTACGTGATTATACATCACATCCGCGGCTTCTGCTTACAATACTTGAAACGTTGTCACTGAATTTTCGCTCAAAAACATATGGTACTGCACAGCTGACTCAAATAATGACACAACCAATCAAGGGGTTTTCTTTTCTAGATGGCTCTCCATGAATGGCGCTATCGCTTGAAACGATGCCCGCATGTATCTAATATTTTCCAACATTTTTCAAACAAACAAACAAAAGGTTTATAGCATAAGTGAGAACATTTCTAATGTGGTTAAAGCAGAAGAGTAAACAGCTTTAAACGACGCGCTAGGCAGACTAGCGCTATTCCAGAGTTATTCGTACATAAATCAAATGCCAAATTTCGCAAATCAGTTCATAAAACTACTATAAAACTTTACTTTGCAACCATCCTTAACTTATCGAACGCACATCATGACCTGTAGAAGCAGCACGAAGCCACTAAGTTGTTGAGCTTTTAGTTTCAACTGCGGTGAAGTAGCGGAAACTTTTAGCGTCTTGACCAATTCGCTTCAGATTTGTATTCATAGCGCAAAGGAAACCGCAACCTAAATTGACGCTCAAGCCCTGGTTTGGCACCCGCAGAACAAAGTCACATACCTAGACGGCACGGAGCCACCAGGGTAGCTCGCATGTCCCCCGCCCAGTGAAAAGACTATCAACTGCAGAAATTTCTGTTGTTCAGTCTCAGTTTTTGGTTATTTCAAACCTTCTTTTGAAAGGAGCAATGGCTTGCCCGTTTTAAGCTTTCACAAGATTGGAGCCCGTATTCGGATTCAGAGGGATAAAAAAGTTTCAAAGTGCACCAGCATTTGAAACGAATACCGCATGAGACGCTGGGAAGGCAGCTCCAGGCAAATTTGGACATACGCGTGATCTCCTGCGAAAAGTAATCTTGGGCCCCTAGCTAAGACACTGCCGAACGGCAGTCCAGATGGTACACTCGCGGCTGAGATATTCATCTCCAAACCAAGCGCTGTACATATTGAAGGCAGTGGCACCTCAAAAATTTCGCTTTCCTTTTTGTGATCCTGGGGCCTTTCCGTGACCGTGACTGCAGTTATAAAGTTCAAGCTGTCCAAAACCATTTTTTTGAAACCGATTATTGGGGACCATGTTTTTAGGGCACGTACGAACTTCGGATTGTTCATCCCCCTCGGCTTTTCAGCGAATAGTAGCTCCCATGTCTCCTTTTAAAGGCCACATTAAAGGATCGGACCAATGCAGATCGGATACGCCTTGGGCTCGCTTGACAACTATACGCTAATATGAATGGGGTGGATTTTGGGCGGACGCCGCCTTCAAGGGAAGACTTGCATCATGCTCGCATGGCTTCGTACCATGAGCTCAGTTTCGCGTGTGCCCTCATCGAAAGCATGTACTCATTCATTCTTAGATTAGGAGACGCGACTGCTTGTCATTTATCTCGTAAAGGTTTATTCACTCTTTAAAACAGGAAACAACAGACTCAAACATGTTAAGACAATGTCCGCAATGCGGTGTCCTAGCCGTAGAATAGATGATAATTTTTCTAGTAGTCGGTTGGTGCAATGCTAAGGTTCGGTTTGGAGATGACACTTCAGCCGCGACGAATTATTTGCGCTGCTACTTGAGCGTTGTCTTGGTTAAAGCCTCGAAATTCACTTCCCACGTAATATCCCCAAGTGTCCAGATCTACCTGGCCGTTGCCTTTGAATAGAAATATCATCACGTTTCCTTTTGAACTGTAAAGTGTTGTGTGAGCTATAGCATTACGCACGAGACCACTTATATGATCTTATATGTTAGAAATTGGTAGCTTAATAGAAGAAACAATGAGAACTTTGATAAAATCTCAGTACAGGCCTTTTAATAATTACCCTAATTTCACGCGTACAAGGCGCGGGGTGGTCCTAGCTTTCATCGACCAGCCCGAACACGGCAAAGGACTTCAACCAGAGGAACCCCATACCGTGGTTTTGTTTGACGAGTCGTGCGGGATAAGGATCGCTTTTTAAAACACGTTGGGGCGGCTGAGCAGCTCGATGAAAACTAGGACCACCCCGCGCCTTGTACGCGTGAAATTAGGGTAATAGGAAACTTTGAGGTGGGTTGTTTACCGCAAACAGTTGCCCTCTCCTGCAGCGATTCATCCATATCTTCAGCTGAGTTGCTTGGTCCCAAGTAACGTGATGCCTTTAGGGATCTCACAAGGAGATAAGCAGAAATCAAAGTTGCTTCCAGCAAGTTTAAATAGATGCAGCTGGACACTGATTCCAAATCTACTTCTTCAACTTGCCAAGCGCAGTTGTAGAAGAAGGCGAAGTGTAAATATGGGCATTTAAATTTGTGTTTGCCTCAATGTTAGGCCAAGACATGCGTGTAGGTAACTAAATAGAGACCATTCCTAAAAGTAAGCTAAAGAAAACATTCAAGTGTATATTTTGTCACTTAGTATGTACGATTTTCCAATAATAAACCTGTTCAAAACTTTGTCCACAAAGGTTCTCAGCAGAGAGGTATGAAGTCAGTGTTCTATATGCATTCTGGTATGCAGCTTGTTTGACTGCATTTCATTCTTCCGTTTTCCTGTTAATGTTGCGCCTACAGCGGTCACTCAAAACTAAAAGTTTAGTGGCACTGCTAACAGAAGAGTATACCAACATGCACTGGTGATAAAAAGAGATTTGCCCTCTCATTCCTCACTGTGTGTACTCGAGTTTTATATGACCCAGGAGCGCTTTTTCTAGTTTTTTTTATTTACTGTTATGGTCATTTTTATTTATTGTTATGGTCATACATCACTATTATGGAATTTGAGATTTGTGAAACCGCATTATCCACCGAAATTAAACGTAATCATAAAAAAAACAGCAGAAGACGCACCTATTCTTCCCATTCTAACAATTCTCAGGTTTCTTTTCTAACTCTTTATACTAAGGTGCATGATGTCTCTTACGGCGTAGGTTTGTTCAGAGCAACGAAACAAGCACCAAAAAATCGGATGATAATTTGAAGCACCAAATTGTAAGATATTCCAATCTCTGCACCGCACAAGTTTCAAAGAGATTAGCCGTTTCATAGTGGCAAACGCGGAGACAAGCACGGCAGTTACTGACTGTGAAAGCTTTTCCGGCCTATATGGTGTCCAGGCAATTCTGTGACGTTAATTTTACATAATTTACAGCATACGAATTATTACATAGCAAATGCACTTACCAGCAAAGACAGAACGTTTGCAGTTGCTAAAATTTAGTGTATAATACACACTTCCGAAAAGAGTTAGCGACGTGTGAACTGTTTTTCCCATGGCTATCATTCACGAACACCAATTCAGCACACCATTCGAAAGTATCGCTAGTTGAGCAAGTCGTTGTATCATGCAAATTTTGCCGTGTGGAAGAAGCCAAACCAGTAGTCCAGGATACAGACTCACAGAAGAAAAGAAAAGAGAAAATATGGTTTTTCTCTTCCCTCTCAGGCTTTTTCTGCATCGTTGTTAATAAAGCAGTTCTCATCTTATCCTGAGTTAAATAAAAGACGCATGTTGTAGATTTCAACTAGCTAGTGAAAGCTAGCTAGTTCAACTAGCTTGTGAAAATGAAAAGCTTTGCCAGTTGAGAACAAATACGAATGCGTATATCAATAACGATTCAAAAAGAATTTCCAAGTTTTTCAACTGGAACTACCCAAAAATCTGTGCACAACCATAGATTAACGTGAAGCGGCATCCGCGTACGATACACGATTAATATTATTTTTGATAGAGAAAGAGATTGTGAAACACTCAGAAGTTTATTGCATTCTGAAGCCCTGCAAGTGGCCTCGAATAATGTTTGTTTGCGCTTGACGTTTCCAAACTGTTACGATGAAATAAAAGTTTCGATAGGCAGTGGGTTTAGAGGGATGATACATTCATCCTTTGACGAGTACAACAAGGACCCGTTTTTTTCTAAACTCGACCGGCCTGAACACACCAAAAAATTTTACGACCAAAGGACTCTCTACCGTACTGTTTTTTATCCAAAAAATGTGTGGAAGAATGACCATTTTGCAAGGACGGATGATACAGTCGAGCTGCTCGCCTTAAAATGGAAAGTGTTTCTTGTACTTGTGAAATTAGGGTACTCCGATAAGTATGAGGTTGTGAAAGATTGTCGCTTGTATGCATGAACTCCTGCAATAAGGGGAGTTGGTCCTGATTGAAAAGCCTCAGCGGCGTTCGCCCGCGGCCCTATCATAACGGGAGAAGCCACCCTCTCATCGCAGGGATGTTCATGCATATGGGCCATCTTACTCTCAAAATACGTTGTCTGGAAACACCGGTTACAGCATAAACGATAGCCAGCTCTGATTTTGAGGTCACAGTTGAAATAAACATGATTTGGCTGTTGATTGCTGTTAACTTAGTTGGGACGAAGCAGGAAGTGACATAATCTGAATGCAGGGTACTCAGTCCTTGGATATTAAAGTCCACATCTTTGTGAAGGCAACCTCGAACAATATTTTGTTTACACACACGATGGCTTCGCACTCTTACAGCGAAGAGGATTGCACAGAGAAACAAAACGATTAAGAATGATAACTACATTCAACAGAGCCTAGAAGCACGCCATCGTTCCGTTGCGCATAAGTTCTTCAGAAGCGTGAGACACGTTAAAGTTAACCGAAATAGATACTGGATGCCTGGATACCGCATGCACTAACACCCCCCCCCCTCCCCGGGGCGGGATCTCAGCTCAAAAGACAACTTCGTATCCTGAAGCTCCGAATTTCTGGATTTCACGCTATCTACTTATTCGCAGTATTCCTACGATCCTTCACTATAAACATATTGAACAGGAGAGAGAATACAGGAAGCATTTTGCAACTTTTTGTGTGATTCCATTCCCGGCCACCGACCGTCATTTCTTCGAAATCATTTTTCTTTCTTCGAAGTTAACAAAAAGCTTCCAAAGTTGTATGACTAAATTAACAGTGCCTAGCATGTTGCTGGTAAAACCAAATGACGTATTAGGGGCTTGAAATTTACGATGAACCACAAGTCGAAAGTCGTGGTTTATCGAGAAATTTTTTTTTCAAAAATTTATTTGTTTTATCAGCAACATGCTTAGCATGTTAGATGACCTATGCACTTTGAAAGACCTTTGTTAACTTTGGAGAAACAAAAATGACTTTGAAGAATCTACGGTCTGGAGCTTTGAATCATCAGGGGAATATAAAAGAGCTGGGAAATGCGGCTTGTACAACTCCTCGCTCCTGTACAATATGTTCATGGTGAAAGATGGTAGGAATACACGGATAGGTAGATAGCTTGAAATCCAGATGTTAAGAGCTTCAGGATATGAAGGTTTCCTTTGAACTGCGATCCCCTCCCCGGCAGGGAATTAATGCATGCGGCCCTTAGAATGATGTTCACCAAAGTTATACCAAAGTGAAACATGCCCTCAAGTTCTGCCTTATTCAGTCAGTGAGAAGTGTTAAAGGCACCGTCCACCCAAAATGAAGGTTAATGAGATTATGATGGCATACTAGTGTGGCCCCCACACTAGGCAAACCCCCAAGCTTCGCCGCAAAAGACCCCTTCTGGAGCGAGAAATCCGCTCCGGAAGTAGCAAAGTAGGCGGGGCGACCATGGTCGCTTCGCCCATTTGCATGCTTTATCACGCCTGCGCTTGTTGCAGAGGGTTCTCGAAACAGGGATTTTTGGGGGTTTCGCGGATTTTCGACTCCATATTCGGAATAAGGGCTTTCAGAAGGCTTGAAGGCGACAAAAACATCGAGTTCGATATTTTGGGTGGACGGTGCCTTTAAGGAGGATACAGCGGACTGGCAAAAGATCTCTGACAAGGGAAGAAGGATAAAAGATCGCTGCTGAATTGCGAAATGGTGTATGTCGTCTATGCCGGTATGAACATGCGAAACATTCCAGTAGCCGTATTCATCAACGAACCCACTCAGGCAAAAGTACCGGACGAGCGGTCACAAATATAGTGTGGACCCCGCCCAGGTTCCCATAGGTACTTCCGCGGCGCGCACGCAGCGCGCGCCCTTCTTAATGCTTCTCGCCTCACTCATGAGCAGTGGAGCACATTTATGCTCACAAAAAAGAAAAATGTAAAGTGGAAACCTCTAGGTTCACTTCGAAAGAGACGCATGCAAGAACGAAACACAGGCAGGCTCCATGAGTACCTCAGATTTAATCAATGGATGCATATTCCGAACTTGCACTGATGGATAGGTTGTAATAAGTATACGTAGTGAAATTAAAGAACAACAGCATTCTTAAAACATTCCTCTTCGTAGACTTAGAAACTAGTAGTGAAAATTTCAAAAAAGTAAACAAGTGGACATTTCCGTAAAACAAATACCTATTGGCTTCTCGGAAGGCTCAATTTTGACTTGAGACACTGTCTACACCTTACATATCAAACCGAAAGGGACTCTTACATTATACAAAAAGCTTATGAAGGAATATTATCTTAATATCCAATCGAATCTCAATTTTTCAGAGAAAAAAGGGAAAACACAAGACCGCTACACAAGATTGAAGCTCTTAGAACTATTAGAGGACGTGGAATCTCGTAGCGGTCATCGCGGTTGCTTATATCTGAAATAGAGAGAATATAGTACACCAAAAATAAAAAAAAGTGAGAGAAAAGAGAATTTCCATCAAGCTAGGACGGGAGGCGCACCGAAGGCGTGCGTTGCGGGTGCGTCGCGCAGGTACCTATGGGAAGCTGGCCGGGGTCCACACTATACCTGCAGAGCATACTCTCGATACATAGAGCTACGTACTCTGGTAACCTTCACTTTGAGGGCTACTATGAAGGGATACAACCTTCACCTGGGAAAAAAATACAGAAGTCATCCGGGGCTTCGCCCCGGATGTTATTATCCTAACTATATCGGAACTTATGTTAATGAAGCAAATATAGGGAATAATATCTCTAGCTTATTTCAGCGAAACCGAGAACTTGCGTTTTTATAGCCTTTTTTATGTTAAAAAGGTTTCTGTGGAATTTTCGCCAGAACTCAGGATAAAATTTCTCAATCAATTTCTCATTTGACCAAAATAGAGTTTCAGAAATTTAGGAAAGCTATTGGAGTAAAATAAAAACGAGAAATTGCGCTTAATTCTTGCGCAGAGAATCGCGAACGATTACGCTAGTCTATCTCGCTAATGAGTGATTTTCAAAGCTTGTGACATTGTCAGCTCTCCTCGTCGTGTCATAACGATTAAAATGATATATAATCTTGCAGGGTTTCGTTGAGACCCCGCGGAGATCTACGACTAGAGCCAAATGCCCCTTCGGCTCTGGTCTGTCTCCGCTGCTCGTCCGCGTCTCCGCGCGCTGCGCGCTACCTCGCTACCCCATGCGAGAGGCGCGGGGCATTTGGCTCTATTACCCTTTTCTTCGCTGTTTCGAACCCAAATTTTGCAAGCTATATATTATTTTGAAGCACTTGATCTCTATTTTCACGCTGACAATGTCCCAGAACCACTATTTTGATTTGATCGAGAAATCCAACAAAAACCGTGTTTTCGAAAATCTCTTGTTTTTCTCCTAGTTCAACTCTTTTTCACGCAGTTTTTTCGTGCATTCTATAGGTCTTGCTTCTTTTCATAATGCAGACAACCACTCAGCCCTTGCCTCTTCGATTATGATGAAATTTTTTGCGAAAAATCGTAAAAAATGATATCGTTTTTCTTTACCTTGTTCTGTCTCAGTGCCTTCGCAGCGATTTTTTTTTAGCTTGGACGGTTGTTGCTCAGAACAATAAGCGCAACAATCCAGACAACGTCCCAGGAAACAGGAACGCCAATGCGGAGGTAAAAATTCAAAGGACGCATCAAAAATCAAAACTCCGTGGCGAATCGCTGGTCCTGGAGCGAAAACTTGCACTCTGAAAAGCCGCCAAGTGAAAGATTTCAAGGCTCATTGCAGCGTTTATCCGGTTTTCAGCAGTTTCTTTTGCTTTTTATATCTGTTTTATGTCATTTTCTCATCTCTGATCATCTTTAAACAACCTTCACTATTTATGACGTCAGATGTTCAAACAACCTTTACTTTTGACGCCCTGTCTGTAGACTATCGAAGGTATGCTGCAGAGCGAATTCAACTATTCCGGCTCGTTCGGTAAACGCGAGCGACCGGCCGGTAGCAGAGATCGCTCGGCCATTGTGGGCGCTCATGGACTTTCTGGCCTGTAGCCCTGTCACCGCGGATAATTGCACGACTGTAATTACTCCTTTGGAAATCTGCCTCTTCTTATCCAATTTGTGTCACTTCTTAATTTGAATGAAAACAAAACCACTAAATCTAGCTATACTTTACTAACAGGAACTAATTCATCAAACAAATGAGAACAGAAATCCACACAGCAAATAGAAAACAGTTTTGTAACCACAGATCCTACGACGCAGTAGCATTTCATATTCAGCCTCTTTTCAGCATACATCATAGGGTCTAGCCTATTACTTTCTCTTCTCTATATCGTATCCGTAAACGCGTACGTCACGTCTAAACGAAGGATGACTGATCTGGTGTAACTCAAAGCATTTCTACACTTACAAAGCCATTAAATTCTTAAAAAGCGTCCTTCTGTAGACGATTCCTCCACACTTTAGTCCGTCAAAGGTCTCTGCACGCTTTTAGTTGTCCTCGTTGTACCAAAAAAGGCAAATTTCTAGATTTGAGTTCAATAGATTCGATGATTAATAAGCTCCAAACTTTGTTATCTGTTTGCAAAGAGAGACTTAGAACAATTCAACAAGACCGAGAGAATAAGTTGAAAACCTACATTCATATCTGCGGCTCTGATTTGAATGGCTGAAGCTCCTCTCGTTTGGCATCTGCTCCAACTCCGGATCTTTATTGAAAAGAATAGTGCCTTTATCCCTCACCCGACAGTGATGCCGCTTGGCCGGTGGTTCTAAGTGCTCGCCCGGCATCTTTCGATTGTATACTTACCACCTCGCCGGTTAATTGATAGCCGCTGATCCGGTGATTGTGACCGCCGGCCCGCTGATCCCAGATTGCAGGCCGCTCGCCAGTGACAGAGTGCGCTCGGCCGGTGAATGCCGCCGCCCGTCCGGGACTCTTATGGTGGTGCGCCGCTAGTCCAGTACCAGTAGTTCTGCCTGAAAGCATAAGGTTGTCGCTACCCAGGTTCTGCTACCCAATAGGTTCGCGAACCTACTGGTTCCTAAGAGTCCGCGAACTCACTAGGTGGAGTCGGTATTCACAGGTTATATTCAATCCAGTTCTTGCTCTTGTTAGCCATAAATAAATAAGCATACAGCTGTTTACAAACAAGAGAGATGTTCACATCACAATCTTTGGTCATTTTGGCAGAAATCGTTGATGGCGCTCGAACTTGCTCAAACTAATCACAAGAGAATGAATGAAATTGCTGTTTGCAATCAAACATTTTTCTTGGAACTTTAAATAATTTATCAATTATGTGCCCGTTTGGTTGAACCCTTCAGCTCACTATAATGTAACAGGGGATGGTATAGTTGTAAGTCCCAATACAACCTGATCGATGATGGGTATGAGTACTTGAATTCATCCTAATGGCACAAAACTAACAGTAAGAACCATAACAACTGGTATCGTTATGTACAATAACGCCGGCTCCTTTGAGACTCCCTTTAGTGCTGCGCCCTCTCTTTACACTCTGCTGGTTCCACGATAACATGACGATTGTTCGTGTAAGGGATTACATATTATCGAAAGGGTTATCCCCGCAAAATTTGCAACAATACGCACCCCTCAATACATGATCCTATGTTGTAGATGTCCACCATGGACCTCTCACTCTGGTGTATACTTATCTACCCCAATTGTCTAGTCATCTCCAAGTTCCGTCCATATTATAAAGACATAGGTCCTTAGGCCCAAGGCATACCTCCAACGATCCCGTCGTTACGATTTCGCTGCGACTGGACTGCCTGGGCGACCGTGCACTGCGTGAAAATCGCTCATCGCTTGATTACCGGGCATACTTAAAGCGATTTCGTAGACGCTCACACACCACACCGCATTATACGCACTTTTGGAAAACTTGTGCTAAATTGTCTGAAGTGAATTTATTCAAGCAAATTGAATGTGGGGCCATATGCTTTCTAAGAACATTAAATCAAACGAGGAGGGATATAAACTCACACTTATCTTATCGTTAGTATTTACCAACGTTTTTTACCGGCTGTTAGCATCTGCAATGAAATCAGCTATTAGTTCATAAACTTTTAAGTTCACTTTTTCAACAATTGATAGACGTATGCTTACTTCATTACAGTAAGGCTACGCTTTTGGCTCTGCAAAAAACTCTAAGCAGGCATATCTCAACAACGAGTTCTGTGCGAGCTCTTGTCTGCCATTCTGCGAATTTCAATAGATATATTACGCCTGAGCAACCGAGATTGCATGTCTATTCTGCTTTAGAAATTATGGCAAGAACATTAGAGATGGTCACCATTTATTTTTATTGATAAATAAAGAGTAGTAAGTGGTAACACAGAAGGTGAGGTGACGTATGGGAAGCGTTCCATACTATATACTTCGCATGCGTTGTTTTTAATGATCATTACTTATAATAACGGGCTAAGGGTGTTTACGCGTTTTTGTGTGTGTGTGTGTGTTGTGTGTGTGTGTTACGAAATTCGTAGAGTACATTCCGGTCAAGTCCTGAGCTCAAATTTTGCATACTGCATGCTATTGGCGCATAAGTCCAACGTGCACAAGCGCGAGCAGATTCGTTGAGTGGATCGCTCAGAAACTGCGCGTCAAACGGATCCACTTTGCTACTGGCCCGCAAATTTGAGTCCGTAATCCCACTTTTTGTAGAGTCGCGAATGTGTTTGGCAAGTAAATGTGCCCATGAATATAGGCTCAAAGATATGATCAAAAGTCCACTCTTCATAAAAAAGAGCGCCAAAAAGAATTGGACATAAATAGTCAATTTGCCAAGATATTACCAGAGCATCTGACGAGATTTTTGCACAAAAATGTAGCTCACGGTAATTATTGTTCATACGGCGACTACTGGAACCTGAAGAACTCAAAAACTTATTCGAATTTGCATTCGTTTTTCTGTAAAAAGTTTCATCCATGCGAAATCACCGATTTCACATGAAAAAGCTTTCAGAATGAGTAGTTGTTCACAATTCATTCACGAGAGTTGGCATTGCGCGGTAACTTTCAGTGTCATTATTGTTGGAATGAGTAAGATATGTAAATAGTAGGACCAGTGCGAGCCTATGCGAAGCAGAGGTGAGGCACTGGTTAATAGTATAAAATGTTTGATGACCATCCTTCTCTCAAGCGGAAAGGAAGCGCTTGTATGAGACGGTATAGTTTTAGATGGGATTCGCCTTTGCAAACAAAATACAAAACTTCTCACAAAGAAGAAGCTATTCGAGCGATTCGCCCATCGCTGGTGCGGACTTAGCGACGGCGACATCGCTGACTTTCAGCAAAGTCGCAACGATATCCCTGCTGAGAGTATGCCCGTTCAAAAATGGACGCCGCGATTCGTCGCAGCGTCCATCAAATACAGACGCGGCGGGACCAGAGAGTTGGAGGCGCGTGCGCTGCGGACTCGGAACATATGTTCGAGTTGAGAATCACGACGACTGGTATCGCGGAAGGTATGCCTCAGGCCTTAGGCACAAATGGTGACTAATGTTATAAGCTTACCGACTTTCTATAACAGATTTTCTGTTCAAGCGTATACAGACTGATGAGGGAGGAAACAGTCGAATGCTGATCTTATATATAAAGCTGAATATCTGTTTGTATGTATGTATGTATGTATGTATGTATGTATGTATGTATGTACGTATGTTCCGAATAGAAAATTCCATTTCTGAACCGATCCGGACCAAACTTGGCACACATACACTTTGGGCCCCGGCGGGTGTCATAGGCTACTTTTCGTCATCGACCGATAACGATTTTATCGATTTTTATCCATTTTTTTGCAGAGTTCACCTACGGGGCTGGGAGTTGGCACAGGGGGGTAAGTGAGCGTATGGATTCCGAATACAGTATTAGTTTTTGGAATCGTCCATTACTCTTATCGATCATATCGATTTTTTTTGCAAAGTTTGAGCCACAGGGCTGGGATTTGGCAAAGGGGGGGGGGGGGTAATCGAGCATGCTGATTACGAACACAATATTAGTTTGGCGTTATTCGGCTATCCGGGCCCCATAATTTTTTTTGTCCTAGAGCTTGCTCAAACTTTATGTAGAAGGGTTATCTTACGTGCTGAAAGCAGATATCACACTTTTTTCCGCAGAACCAAACTTTCTCCCCGTCTGGTTACGGTAGGTGTACGTTAGGAAGTCAGAACCATGAGTTCAGCTGGAGTTTGGTCCAGAAAACTTATTCGACATGCTGATTACGATTTTCATACTCTATCTCTGCACATTGGTGCCTTTTCGTAGAATTTATGGTGGTTATACGGGATGGGGTGGAAAACATAGATTTGCTTTGAACTTCGTCTAGGATGGTCAGCGCGCTGAACATGAATATCATGCTGATTTCCCAGGATAGTGCATTTTCTTGGGTTACGGTAAGTGTAGATGGGTCGAAGTTCCAGATTTGCACAAAACCTTACCTGTAACGGTTCACAAGTATACTGCTTATGAATATGATGCTTGCTCGCTGTCATAAGGCATTAGTGAAGTTTTGATGAGTTGCAGGGTTTAAATGGACATTTTTTTTCGCTTTTGGGCCAATTTAAATCCCAGATATTCACGAAATGGGGAAACGGTTGTTTTGCATGGCGGTCTCCAGCACCATCCTGATAACCTATCCCAACGTGTTACGCACGCGGCAAATTTCCTTCTCCTGTTTTTGCTTGGGCAAAAGCCGCCGAAGGGTGTATCGCGCGTGGCATGGTCCTAAAAGGCATTACGGTCGCGAGAAACTTTTGTACAACATGAAGAGCCATTATCATGGAAATTGAGCACAATATTCTTAAAACATACTTTTTCGATTTTGTTGTGTTTTTTTGCAAAGTTTGAGCTTCGGGGCTGGGGTTTGGTGAGGAGGGTAGGTGAGCATACTGGTTACTCACACAGCGAGAATAGGGACTTGTATGTAGAAGTGTGCACAGGTAATGGTGTACAGGGATAGAAATAGAATTTTTATTGTTTTTGACAGGCCCGGGCGGAGCCGGGTAAGCCAGCTAGTTGCTAATAAAATAGCCATGATTGAGCTTTTGAATTATGGACTTCTGGATTCCTTTTTTTTTTGAAAACTGTCCAAAATTTGGAATTTAAAGGCAGCGTCCGGGCAAATCTGGACCTATGGGGCTCTCACGTGGAAAGTAATCTTGAGGCCCTAAATAAGACTCTGCCCAAGCGGCAGTTCGGATAGGCACTCACGGCTAAGATATTGGGCTCCAAACTATGCCCCGTGATCGTATTCTCACGGATTCATGGCTCGGCACATCAGTTTTGCGTGGATCCTCGCACGAAAGCGCCACGAATCCATGCAAATACGATCACGGGGCATAGTTTGGAGCCCAATATCTTAGCTATGACTGTACTGAGCTGCCCCTTGGGCAAAGTCTTATTTACGGTCTCAAAATTACTTTCCACGTGAGAGCCCCATAGGTCCAGATTTGCCTGGAAGCTGCCTTTAAGTGAAGTGAGGTGACCACGAGTAAGATGGTTTTTATCGCGTAGGTGGGAAGAGGGAAGTAGGGAGTAAGTATACAGTAAAAGTTGAAGTTTCAGTTTCCAAAAATGGCTGTTATATCAAACCAGTGCGTCATCTCTGCTTCGCAGAGGCTCGCACTGGTTCTACTATCTAGGCCCTACTCATTCTCGCATAATGATGGCATTGAAACTCACCGAGCAATGCCGACTATCATAAAAAAAATGTAAACAACTACTCATTCCGAAAGCTTTTTCGCGTGAAACGTGATTTCGCGTGGATGAAATTTTTTGTAGGAGAACAAAGCAAAGTTTTGCCCTTTTTTGAATTTCCCACAGTCTTGACAGTCGACATAAGAAAGTAGTCACCATAAGCTACATTTAGGTGCAAAAATCTCATCAAATGCTCTTTTAAAAGCTTGGCAAAATGACCATTTACGCAACCAATATTTTTAGCGCTGTTTTCGTAAAGTCATGGACTTTTGATCACTTTTTTAGACCTAAATTCATGGTTTGCACATTTACTTGCCATAAACATTCACGAGCCTGCAAAAAGTGGAATTACGGACCCAATTTTGGGGACCAAAAGCCGTATGGGTCCGTTTGACGCGCATTTTTTGAGGGGTCCACGCAACGGATCCGCTCGTGCTTTTGTATAGTGGACTCTCAATTTGGTAGCATGCGATGTGCAAAATTTGACGTCAGGACCTTGGCTGGAACACGCTCTACGAATTTCGTGACAGACAGAGATTCACACACACACACACACACACACACACACACACACACACACACACACACACACACACACACACACACACACACACACACACACACACACACACACACACACACACACACACACACACACACACACACACACACACACACACACACACACACACACACACACACACACACACACACACACACACACACACACACACACACACACACACACACACACACACACACACACACACACACACACACACACACACACACACACACACACACACACACACACACACACACACACACACACACACACACACACACACACACACACACACACACACACACACACACACACACACACACACACACACACACACACACACACACACACACACACACACACACACACACACACACAAACGTAAGCAACCCTTAGCCCGTTATTATAAGTTATGATGATCAAAATCTAAACAATTCACGTTTATATTGACATCTAAAGAGTTTTTCTGGAGGATTGGACTCCGTAGGTTTGGAAGAATTTTCGGTTAGGGGCAGGAAAAAAATAGATGCGGTAATCTTTTTTTCGAGATTTTTGGGTTGCTTGTAGGAAGTTAGAGAGCCTCATAATTTCATGTGCGTATTAATGAAGTCCTGTTACTCAACTAGCTGGCATTCCCGGCTCCGCCCGGATGTCAATACACTCGATAATTGCTATTTCCGATTTTGTCACATTTTAAATTTTCACGCTAAGCTTTTCATAAAAAAGCTCTTCTGAATGAAACTAAAATTTCTTCTTGCAAACATTGTGGTTTTTGAGATACGTACTTAGAACAAGGTGCACTTGATTCAAACACAGCAGATTTACATTTTGAAGAGCACTTCCAAGCAGTTTTTCACTCTTTCACACTCTTTCGCGGCTTTGGTTTGCGTGGCACGGATCCCTCTATCACAAATCACAATCACAATCTATCACAAGGTGCCAGCCTTTGTCCTATGGCTAAACCTCAGTGTGTTTACACTACCCACACCAACGGAATATGGAGCATTCTAAGGATTCGTTCCCTGCCGTAACTTGCGTTACACTAAACCAAGTAAAGTAAAAAATTCCGTAGATACGCCTTCAAATCTTGCGCCGCTCGCAGTCGTCCATGCTTTGTGCGGACGTTTTATGGTTAAACGTCACGTTTGTTCATATAGACAGGCAAGATGACGTTTTATTTTCAATACATTCAAAGTGCACAGCGAAAAATAGACAAAAACCATGAACGAACAAAAGAGGGCAGCCAGTCTAATCGCATGGAGTAAATATGATAGGAAAACATGAAAACGAGAGGAAGATTTCTAAATAGACTACGAAGCAGCAGAAAATAACCACATAAAGCTCGTGTAGAATATTCTGCTTACACTAAAATTATGATGACATTATTTGGGTGTCAGCGAGCGCGTGCATGAAACCTAGTCGACTTTATGCATTCAACTCCCTGGTGATCATTAGTAAAACTTGGTGAAAGCTTACTGCGGCATTTACGGGCGTTGTCTTAGCCGACCAAAATAATCATACGTGGTCAACAGTGGCGGCCCGAGAAATTTTTTTCGGGGGGGGGGGGCGACAAAAAATTTTTTCTAAAGAAAATGCGTGGCGTTAGCCACGCACTCCGAAAAAATTTTTGGGGTGCTTTTCAAAATTTTTGCGGATCCCCCACCCCTAAAATCTGGAAAAAGGGGGCGAAAAAAATTTTTCATAAAGCTAAAATGAATTTTTAGAGAATTTTAAAAATTATTTTAATTATTTTCAAGTGCAAACAAGTCGTTTGCACATTTTTACAACCCATATAGGTAAGTTTCAAAAATTTCGCGACCCATTCTCGGGGGGGGGGGGCGCGCGCCCCCCCCCCCCCCCCGCCCCCCCCCCCTCGGTTCGCCACTGGTGGTCAAGAAATTCGAGGCTTCGCTGTACTCGGGGACGGCCTTCTCGGGAAGAGTATGGTACTGAGTGAGAGCTTAAAGTTGTATTCCTACGCTACAAATGAATCATACGAGCTGCCGCCTGGTCGCTAGTTAGAGTCCTTCAATCATTTTCTAAGATGACTAGCTACATATTCTGCTTGGGGACTGCCTTAGAAATGTTTCTTTACTCTGCTAAACAAATTTCTCTGGTCCCTTCTAGTGGGTGTATGTCAAGAGGCGCGATTTTTATTGCCAGATGGACACCAAATAGCGCATAATAAGTGTTTTATAACATTCTAGAAGTACTTAAACTTTAGAAGGAAATATATCAGGTAGTTGCATGAGTTGCTCAATCTTGCTAACTTGGAATCAATTGAAAACAGCAATTTTGAAGGTCAAAAACCCATGAAAATGCAGTTTAGAACAAATTCGTAAATATTATATTTCGGTCTTTTCAGCAAAAGTCATCAAACTCAGCAGCTGGTAACCAAAGACAGGTAGTAAGCTAATGCATTTTATCTGGTACTTTTTAAGGCTCGCACAGCACCAAACTGGAGTTCTGAGTTGGTGACAGCCGGAAAAATCGCGCCTCTTGACCGTCTCCCCCTTCTAGTTAGGTTAACTCAAATGCAGTTTTTATAACTCTACTAGAAACAACAATAGTAAAGGTTTTTTCCTGTTCTTCCCATCCATCCAAGCAATAGATTCTGTGCAATTTATCTATGCCCACAAAGGAAATTAAACATTGCTCTTTGTCGGCAATCTTATGTGGAAATTATATTGCATGTGTTATATGGCCACAAAAAATCCATCAATGTCGATCATAGCCATTCGCTTTGCTTGGTTATGCCTCTGACATGCCGTCGTTCTTCAATTCCCTTAGCTATGTATTTATTCAGTGTTGATGTTTGAATCCTCAATCTTAAAAAAGTCAATTTACCTAGGAAGGAAATGCTGTAAGATATGCTTCATCTTTGCCTAAGCAGTTGCTAGGTGATGAATCTGTTCCATTAAGGATGGGCTTTTGCCTAAGTAAAGAAAAATTGCTGCGCTCTTGTTTACAATTTATGACTTGCAGTTCTATTGCTTTTCCTTCCCAATTTCCACAGTCTCTCCTCTGGCAAGTAGGCACATGCAAATTCTTAGGCTGTTAACTATGTTTCGCAACCACTTCTATGACCTTTCTTTTTTTGAACATGACGCGCTCAAATTTTGCTATTTTGCCGGCTATGACGTAAGCCACAAGCGCAGCTACATTTCTGTCAAATTCTGACGTCGTAATGAGAGCCTACGATAGGTGTGCCATAAACGTA
Source organism: Cylicocyclus nassatus (assembly GCA_958299035.1). Classification (NCBI taxonomy): domain Eukaryota; kingdom Metazoa; phylum Nematoda; class Chromadorea; order Rhabditida; family Strongylidae; genus Cylicocyclus; species Cylicocyclus nassatus. The sequence goes on along the minus strand of CATQJL010000223.1, from coordinate 72,438,451 downwards.
AAATGATAATTATAAAGAAGTTATCTGCCATGCTAATTACGAAATATACGGAACTTGCAGGTAGAGATTTTTTTCCAAGGTAAACAAGAAAAGAAGCATTGATTTAACAGTCGGATAAGACATTCGTGTACCGCAGGTCAAATAACCCCACCATGCGAAGTTTGGAAGAATTCTGAATTCCGATCCCCTAGTCATTACCCTTGTCCGCACTAGCTTTGCTTACATCGTCTGTTTCAACTTTGTGAGGGCGCCGAAATGAGTTATCTGCCAAATTTTCAAATTTCACTTCTTTTCATGGAAATAAATGAATCAACCTCTGTCAACAATTCATGTACAATGGATTGTATCTAGGTTGAAAACGGCTTTATTTTTGCTTGTAACCATGAATCCTCTAACCTTTCTGTTTCCGAAAACTTAGATTTGTTATCAAAAAGAGAGCGGTTTATGCACATTTGTAGCTCACACAGCAACCTATACAACATCAAAAAATGAGCGCACCAATATAAAATATGAGAGATTACAGACTCTGTTGCAAAACTTAGTTTACAACTTAATATTTGGTCGTCCAAAAGGTGTCGCATGGTTGAACTGGGTTTCACGTCCACATCAAAATTAATGTACAGTCTTTGTCGTAGTCAGTGCAGATCCCTCTTTTTGTTATCAGGTAGTCTTTAAACGTTGTCCAAAAAAGTTCTGCGGTTTCTGCTGAGTTTTACCAATATGCAGGAACCAACCACTAAATAATCACATGCCATCTATTCTACGATCAAGAGACGCGAGATCGCATTGCAGACATTACGGACAAGTTCAAGTTTGTTTTTCCCCGTTTTCAAAAAATATTAAACATGGACGAGATAAGTGACAAGTATGAACCTGCTAAGTACACGATTAGGCTTGTTTAGACAATGTGTGCAATGCGGCTGTGCGTCTTTTGGTCATAGAATGAATGATAGTTAGAACAGTGACTGATACAGATTCAGCCCAGCAGCCAAGCAAAATAATCGTATTTCGTGAAGCTTTAAGAAAGCCCTATTGAAGTTCTTACAATTCTCAAAACGACGTGGTACTGCCTGGTACAGATGGTCTGGGGCCAAACTGGACTTCGTTTTTTGTGAAAGGCAAAGAAGATATCGTTGGAGTCCGCGGAGGAGCCCAGGAAAAATCCCAACATGTGAATTTTTACGCGTTGAACGTGTTTATTCGCAAGTGCGAATTTCAATTTCAATGCAATTCAATCCAAACAAACATATTGGTTGTTTATACTGTACAAAACCACATGATACCGAAATTGGGCTAGTGTATACAATATCACTCCAAACTACATTATGTAAAAAGCAAGAACTTATATGTTTCAGTACCCGTTTTTGAACTTGTGGGTTTTCAGATCAACACCATACCAATTGCGTTTTCTCAACAGCAAACCTTTAACAAATTGACAACCACTACACATGGCGTGTCCAGGCTCAATTTTAGTTGAAATGGCCGCTATTTTGAACCAAACCCACTCCAAGAGTTTTCTTTTGTGGATCTAGATATAATCTACACCATTCTTGTCAGCCTCTCGACGCTAATGTGGGTGTACAGTAGATGGGATTTTGGGTGATTTCATTTCAAAAAAGTTGACGGTCCGTCTTGGTCGTTATTGCGCTAAATAAATACTTCAAAACTTGCTTTTTTTGTTTTTGTATTGTTATGTTGATTGAATCAAGGATTTTCTAATTTTGACGTTGAAGTGGACTTCGTAAATTTTTGCAAAATCAGTCGGTTTCAAAGATGCTGCAAACCAACACGTGACCAGCCCTGGATGCAATATGCAAAATTTGGGGGAGTCTCGATCAGGGCAATGATACTGGTGGTGCTCATCCGAGTTACCACTGGTACAACATTCTTGATAGACCCCAAAATTTTCGTTTTGAAGCAAATCGCCGAAAATCATTGAATAATCGCGGAAAACAGCGAGATTTGATGTCCTTTATTCTGATGATCGTTCATATTATATTGCAAATTCCCTGTTAAGTCATTGATAGTCAGTTTTAATATTTTAATATTAATATTATAGATTAGATATTATAGATTTTAATATTATTTTAATATTTAGTTCTTTTGTTTCGTGTTGAAGAAATCCAAATTTGGACATTCTAAACTAAGAGCATGGCAGGTCGAAACGCTTAACTAAAGCTTTTGATGCTGCTTTTTCCCTTACGAAAAATAACTAGCACTTCTTTGGAAACATATCTGCTTGAGCGGCATGACTTGAGCTTTGAAATTTCCAAATTTGAGGTTTGATGACTGGTAATGCGGTTACATCCAACATTCTTCGAATAAGTTATAATAGGTTGAACCGAAAGTTCTTTCGCAGCAAATTCAAAAATTCATAACTTCTGAATTTTCCAGCCTATTGGAACGCTTTTATTTTTATCTGAAAGAGTAAGTCATGCTCTTTATAACGACTTCTTAGATGCTCGCTAATGCTCATCTGTTGCGTAGATAGGAGCTGTAGAAGAAAATTACTCAAAATTCGAATTTTCTGTATAGGGTCATAAAAAATCGAAAACTTGCAACAAAAATTGGAGCAGTCGGTATTGTAGGTTCTTTTACCAGCTCTTTTCAACAGTGCAAAGTTTGCGCTGATTGAGCGCCTCCATGAATAGTTATAATTTCCCTGATAAATGCCAAAATAAATCAAAATCGCCCTTTGTATTGCTTGCCCGAAAATCATAACTTTTCATAGAGACGCTCATTCGGCGCAAACTTTGCACTGTTAGAAAGAGCTGGTGAAAGTACCTACAATACCGACTGCTCCGATTTTTGTTGCAAGTTTCCGATTTTTTATGACCCTACACAGAAATTTCAATTTTTGACCAATTTCCTTCTGCCACTCCTATCTGTGCAGTAGATGATCAATAGTAAGCAATTGAGATCTCTTTATAAAGAGCATGACCTACCCTTTCATATTAAAATAAACGCGGTCCATTCGGTTGGAAGATTCAGAAGTTATGAGTTTTTGAATTTGGTGCGAAATAACTTTCGGTTCAACCTAATACTTCATGAAAAAGGACTTCAAATTTCTAGTGGTGCAAACGTAGCTCTACCGCATCACATTCACTAGGTTGTCCCAATAGAAACCCCTTCTTTAGGTAAACCAAGTGTTTTTGTTTTCATAGCAAAGTTGGATCCATACGATAGAGCGAAGCAACACTACGAGATAACTATCAAGTATCCGCATAGCGTAAAAACTAAAAAATTTTTACCACTACAACATCGATATTCTCTTTAGAAAATCCTTATGAACCTTTAGCTTGCTTGTCATATAATACGTCCACAGTATGACTTAATGCTTTCCTGGATATTCTTCCGTGTATAGAAAGCGAGGAAAATACATAGTTCAAGGATGATACCTCCGCCATAGCCTCTCCCACATCTGTGAATCTGTACTGCAAGCCTTAGTGTGAGATTCTGATACGATTACGGCCGAAGCCGCCGAGAGCTTTTACTCAAAAGAATAAAACACAGATTTATTAACAATAAACAGAGAACAAGGACAAAAGTCGCAAAAAACGAGATCGTGGTGAGCTCAAGAAGAATAAATGAAAAAAAAGGATCACTGAAGACGGCTCACCGACCGCCGGTGAGGCTCGGACTTCGAATGACGTCCGAGACGCCAATAGCCGCGCCAAAATCGATGCGTGATTTCTTCGGTGGCAGATCACCAGCTGATCGCGACATCTCCTCCCGTCTGATTGTCGACGTCCTCGGCGGCGTCCAAAGATGAGGTAAACGAGCTTCTGGTGCTGCTCGACGTATCGCCTCATAAAGAATCTTCGCATTCGCTACTCCGTCGTACCTGCTGTAGAATTGAAGACTGGTTCCTGGAGCTACTATTTCAGCATATATTTTCCCATTCACACTGATTGTTCCGGATGTGATAAAGATTTGGTTTTTTACTCCCGACTGTCGTTATCGTCTCGTCCAATGTTTTCCACGATTTCTGCATTTGCTTCCATTTTTCAAAGTTGCTCTCCGAGCACGGCGTTCACAGAGTTACGACAGTTTCGCCCTCTCTTAGGTGTGTGAAAATGGCTTGACATATTTCTTCTATGGTGTCCTGCGTCATTTCTCGTCTAACGGCCAGGTAATCACCCAATGCCGAATGTTCTCCATTCCTTCAGCAGCTCTCTCAGATCCGAAAAACTTCTGGCTACCGCTACTTGCATACCGTTCTTCATGCCATCTCGTTCCATTATGGCCGCACTTTCCGGCGCTGCAAAACCGACTGGACCTTTCTTCTGTGGTGTACTTCTCATATTTTCTTCCGTTAGCTCCTTTTTGAGCTCTTGCAGGGCTTCGTCGTACATTGGCTACACCGCGTATCCATTGATTTTCGCATGAGCTTCGATCTTCTGAGTGCTACATATAAATTCCGTCCATTCCGTGCAGCGATTGTACGCCATTCTCAGGACTGGCTTCAGGGCGGCTTCATCAAGGCAGACGGTTCCTTTTATAACAGCTTGATCTTCGTCGGAAGGTCTGTGTCGGTCCTTCTGAATATGCTGCTCGCGATCCACGCTTTCCAAATGGTGCCCACTGTCTCATTGGCGAATGCGCCTGGGAATGATACTCCTTCGATTTCCGACAACCTCGTCATTTGCAAGCAGTCGCCCAAGCAATGATACAGTAGATGACCAGGCTCTTTCTCATTGGTCAGCTTGGCGCCTCTGAAAATAGTGACTATAGTTTTTCATACCTCTACCTGACCTTTCTTTCTTCCTCTTTTCCCTCTACAGGTAACTGTGCTAACTGGTTCGTTGGGGAAGTTTTGGGGTAAAATGCGTAGCTGATCATGTGGAATTCGGATTGGCTCGCTGTTTTTGCCTATTCTCGATATCAAAGCTGAGTTTTCGCTAGTCTGTAACACTCTGAACGGGCCAGCCCACTCGTTAGTGAATTTTGGATGCGTACTTTTGCTTTTTTCTGCCGGAACCCTAACGTGAACCCTCTCTCCAATTTTTGGAAGCTTGGTGGGATCAACTTTGAAATTAGAATCATAATTCTTTTTCATGCATTGACGCATTCTATCATTGTGCGCGCAAATTTTTTTGCACATCCCTTATTCCCTGCATGATTGCTGTTTTGTACTCACTCATATTTTCTTCCATCATGTAACTGGAGATGCTACTTTGTGGGATTACGTCCGAGGGGAACGTCGGATCTATGCCATGCAGGATGTAAAAAGGGCTCTCTCCTGTTGCCCTGTGGGGGGTCATATTTTATGCTAGCATGCAGAATGGTAGCTTTTGGTCCCATTCTGTGGGTATATCGTTGTTTTTCAAAGCATTGCTATTATTGTTCCGTTTAATCTTTCTGTGATCCCGTTTTCACGCGGATTGTATTCTTTTGTGAAAATGTGCTCGATTTTTGCAAAACTTTCGATTTTTTGCATTACCTTGTTTTCGAATTCCGCCCCTCTATCTGATAAGATTGCTTTGGGCCATCTACACCCGTCGGCAATCCACCTTAGAAACAAAACTTTTGCTACCGTTTCCGCCGACTTATCAGCCACTGCGTAGGCCGCTGCGAATTTTGAGAAATGGTCTATTACCGTTATTGCATATCTGTTGCCTGCTGTTGTTATACCTAGTTCCAGCAGATCGACCCCTGCTACTTCAAAGGGCTTTGTCGTTCGAATCGGTTTCAAGGGTGGTACTACTACTGTCGCAGGATTGCTGAGAAAACACCTTTGGCATTCCGAGGTCCATTTGTTGATATCTTTCGCCATTTCCGGCCAAAATACTTCCTTTTTCAACCTGTTCAGTACCTTGTGAGCACTTAAATGGCCCGCTAAAGTTCCTCCGTGCGCTTCTTCAAAAACTTTGTATTGTGCACGGTACCACGTATACTAACGATCCATCTTCTCTGTACATTTTGAGGTCTCCTCCGTCTATGACAAAATCTGCTATTTTCACGGGCCCTTTCATTCCGGGAACTTTAGCCGTGTGGTCGAAGTTCTATTTTTGTACATTTTTGATTATCCAGGCCCATTCCTTCTGGTCTTTTAGCTTTTTTTGCCATGCTGATTCTGCCTTGGTCTGCGTGACATACACGACGGGGTTCTGTTCGACCCCTTCTTCGTCAGGGCTTCTTTCCTCTTTTACTGGCCCTCTGCTGAGTGCATCTGCTACTACAATCGCTTTTCCTTTCACGTATTCGATCTGCAGCTTGTACCGTTGCAGTTCGAGTGCCCATCGCAAAATGCGTGCGGATAGATTTTTTCTTTGAATAAGGCCACCAAAGGTTGGTGATCGGTTCTCACTACAGTTGGTATTCCGTAGATAAACATGTGGAATCTCCTAACTGCGAATACTACACCCAGTGCTTCAAGGTCAGTTATGTGATATCTCTTTTCCGCTTTTGTGAGCGTTTTGGACGCAAAAAATATTGGATGAATCTGTTTGTCTTCTCCTTTTTGTGACAAGACTGCTCCCAGTCCTGACGTAGACGCGTCTGTGAATATGATGAAGGGCCTTCTGCCGCTTGGCCTCCTCTATATTAGGTTGCGTCAACACTGGTGCTGTTGAAATTATTTGTTTCATTTTTTCAAAAGCATCCTTTTGTTTTTCATCCCATTTCCATTCCGCCTTCGCTGAAGTCAGTTCGAAAAGGGGTGCAGTGATCTTTGAGAAGTTCAAACAAAACTTCCTGTAAAACGATGCCATTCCCAAAAAGCTTCTCATTTCCTTCCCATTTCTAGGAACTGGATAGTTCAAGACTGCTTCAACTTTTCCTTTGTCCATATGCACTCCCTCCGCATCAATAATGTGTCCTAGAAAGGAGACCGATCTTTGCAATAGCACACAGTTCCTGGCGATTAGCATGAGTCCTGCCTTCTCATTCGTTCGCAAATCTCTCGGAGCAGTTCTATGTGTCGACCCATTGTTTCCGTGCAGATTATGACATCGTCTATATAGCAGAACACTTCGACTCCTACTCAGATAATCGCCGGAGGCAGGCGGTCCGCAAACTCGCGCTTTTCTGCAGGCGGTCAGCAGGATTTCGGGGCGTGGCCAAATCTTCAGCGGGCGGTATTCGCGTTTTCTGCAAGCGGGCATCAATACAAAATTTTCTGCAAGCGCTCGTCAAACAATCTCTTTCAGCGAGCGCTGGCCAAACTTTCAGCAGGCGCTCAGACTCTTTTTACGCAGTTTCGGGCGTACGCCGAGAAAAGATGAGACTCTATGTGTCAGAGGTGCCATCGATGGTTTTATTACCCATAGAGACGCTGCGAGTAGACTATAGTCTTGCTGGCAGGACTCTGGTCAACATTCTGCAAAGCTGAGCCCTCTATTGGGCGAAAATTTTGTTTTTTCATTGTGTTTTGGAGCGATTTTGACAAAAATCTCAATTTGGAGTGCATTTCCTTTCCCATAGAGACGCTGCGAGTAGACTATAGTCTTGCTGGCAGGACTCTGGTCAACATTCTGCAAAGCTGAGCCCTCTATTAGGCGAAAATTTTGTTTTTTCATTGTGTTTTGGAGCGATTTTGACAAAAATCTCAATTTGGAGTGCATTTCCTTTCCCATAGAGACGCTGCGAGTAGACTATAGTCTTGCTGGCAGGACTCTGGTCAACATTCTGCAAAGCTGAGCCCTCTATTGGGCGAAAATTTTGTTTTTTCATTGTGTTTTGGAGCGATTTTGACAAAAATCTCAATTTGGAGTGCATTTCCTTTCCCATAGAGACGCTGCGAGTAGACTATAGTCTTGCTGGCAGGACTCTGGTCAACATTCTGCAAAGCTGAGCCCTCTATTGGGCGAAAATTTTGTTTTTTCATTGTGTTTTGGAGCGATTTTGACAAAAATCTCAATTTGGAGTGCATTTCCTTTCCCATAGAGACGCTGCGAGTAGACTATAGTCTTGCTGGCAGGACTCTGGTCAACATTCTGCAAAGCTGAGCCCTCTATTGGGCGAAAATTTTGTTTTTTCATTGTGTTTTGGAGCGATTTTGACAAAAATCTCAATTTGGAGTGCATTTCCTTTCCCATAGAGACGCTGCGAGTAGACTATAGTCTTGCTGGCAGGACTCTGGTCAACATTCTGCAAAGCTGAGCCCTCTATTGGGCGAAAATTTTGTTTTTTCATTGTGTTTTGGAGCGATTTTGACAAAAATCTCAATTTGGAGTGCATTTCCTTTCCCATAGAGACGCTGCGAGTAGACTATAGTCTTGCTGGCAGGACTCTGGTCAACATTCTGCAAAGCTGAGCCCTCTATTGGGCGAAAATTTTGTTTTTTCATTGTGTTTTGGAGCGATTTTGACAAAAATCTCAATTTGGAGTGCATTTCCTTTCCCATAGAGACGCTGCGAGTAGACTATAGTCTTGCTGGCAGGACTCTGGTCAACATTCTGCAAAGCTGAGCCCTCTATTGGGCGAAAATTTTGTTTTTTCATTGTGTTTTGGAGCGATTTTGACAAAAATCTCAATTTGGAGTGCATTTCCTTTCCCATAGAGACGCTGCGAGTAGACTATAGTCTTGCTGGCAGGACTCTGGTCAACATTCTGCAAAGCTGAGCCCTCTATTGGGCGAAAATTTTGTTTTTTCATTGTGTTTTGGAGCGATTTTGACAAAAATCTCAATTTGGAGTGCATTTCCTTTCCCATAGAGACGCTGCGAGTAGACTATAGTCTTGCTGGCAGGACTCTGGTCAACATTCTGCAAAGCTGAGCCCTCTATTGGGCGAAAATTTTGTTTTTTCATTGTGTTTTGGAGCGATTTTGACAAAAATCTCAATTTGGAGTGCATTTCCTTTCCCAAGTTTGGTGTACTTTCTTTCAGCGGAAAGTACCTGAGGGCTGTGCGGTCCTTCAAAAAGGACCGTGCGGCTCTCAATAATTTTGCATGTTCTCGCGGAAAATCCGCGAGAATGCGGCCACTGCGCCGCAGCTAATCCGTAAAGAAACCGCGATTGTTCTTCAAGCATTCGTCTTTAATTTCGTCAATTTTCTTCCAAATTTCTGCAAGCGGGCGGCAAAAAATCAACGAACTATTTTTCCGGTGCGCGCTTGCTCAAAATTCGCATGGCCGCCTGCCCCCGGCGATTATCTGAGTAGAAGCCCTTCTAGAACAGTGTCCATTAGTCGCTGGAATGTTGCCGGACTCGTGCTCAGTCCAAATGGGGTCACTTTGAATTGGAAGAGTCCCTCTGGCGTTGTGAAGACAGACTTATGTTTTGTCTGCTCATCCAGAGGAATTTGCCAGTAACCACTGCATAAATCAAGGGTGGTAAAATACTTTTTGCCCGCTAAGCTTTGCAAAATCGCGTCGATTGTAGGTAAGGGATACGAATCTTGTCGGACGCACTTATTCAGCTCTCTATAGTCGAGAAGAGCTTTTCTCGATTATTCTTCGTTGTTCCAGATCCTTCAACATTTCTCTCAATTTGGAGCGAACTCCTAATGGGACTGGTCTTGTTTTGAGTTTGATAGGTTCATGATCTCCTGTTTCTATCCTCATTCTGACCAAGTCAGTTTGCTTTAGCTCCTTATCGTTTACTACAAACGTACCGATGTATTCCTCTAGTATATCTTGTAGTTCTTTTTCAAATTCGTTTTCTTCTCGGTTCTTTTTGATTTGCTCCCAAAGTAGCTTTTTCTTCACGTTCTTCTCCATTTCTACTGTGCCATGGTCAAGCATGGTGCATTTCTCCTTTTTTTCTATCCATCTTTCTTTGGTCAGCTCGCCTAGCTCGTCACCTTTACGCAAAATCAGTGGGGCTTCTTCGTTGTTAAGCACGGGTATGGTTATCGTTTCATTCGTTATTTTGTATACGCCACTTGTCATTCCCTTTATTTTGGACCACAATACACCTTCTTCACTTTCCGTGACGCAATTCGCCTTCACTAACTTCACTCCATACGGCGGGACTATAACTCGTTTCCCTACCCTGACCACCGTCTCCTGCTCTTGTGGGTGACCTCCCTGTTTCTGGCGTTCGGGTTGGAGTGCTATATTGATTCCTAAACTTTCTAAAGCATTGGTACCTAGCAAGATCTCTAAACTATCCTCTTCGGAGATGTAGAATGCTACTTGCGCTGTTCTACCTCCCTGTATTGCGGTTGGAATTCTTACTCCTCCTAAAAATTTCATTTCATTGCTAGATGCATCGTAGACAATGTTCACGTCGTCTTCCTTGATGCGCTCTAAGGAATCCACATCGTATCCTCCGTACGCTGCGGCTAGGACCTTGAGCGGTATTATGCTGATCATCGACCCTGTGTCGATTAGCGCTTCCACAACGCCTTTAGCAGTTTTGCCTTCATTAGGGTTCGTTTGCCCACTACTTCAGTTCTTTGTCCTTCCTTACATTGTGTTCTCACTCCTATAGCTTTCACTCGGTGAATTAGTGAAGTGATTGGAGTCATACTTTCTTCGTTTTGTGTAATGGCGCTGTTCTGTCGGCTATTGTGTTTCTCTGGGCAAGATCTCGCTAAGTGCCCATACCTTGCACAATTATAACACCTCGGTTCGTTCGCCTTTTCCATGACGTACCGATTGCCCGTTGCCTTAACTTGGCTTCGGTTTAACGTTTCCGTTCTTTCGGGCATGGCTCTTACGCTTACTTTACTTCTCCATTCTTTTCCGTCATATCTGTCTTCCGCCTCTTCCTGCGGCTGCATGGCATTCTCCTCCCTACTCCCCGAGGGCGCTTGTGTTGCCTGTCCCCACTGGTGTCGGCTTTGGTATTCTTTCACTCGTGTATAGTCGCGGGCTCTATCCTTCCAACCCCTTTCTTGCTTAAAGCTTCCCTTGCCATACACTTCCAGGGATTGCTCTATGTTAATGGCCAGTTCCTTGATTTTCTCATAAGTTTGTGTTGGTCTTGTTTTATGTAATACACTCAGCAGCTGGATCTGCTCTGGCCAGTGCTTGAGATTTTCTAACAAAATCATTGCGTATTCCATAGACTTATTTTCGGGACTCCGCTCCGGGTCTGCTTTGCGTCCTAGTCTTTCTAGCACTATGCAAAAGTCTACCACGCTTTGCCCCGGCCTTAACCTCACGTTCCTCATTTCCGTTAGGGCCCTAAGCCTCGCCGCCGTAGAGTCTACCGCAAGAGCCTTCCCTAACTCTTGCACTAGCACCTCGAAGGTTGATTCCCTTATATCTCTGGGTAGGGTTAGGTACAAATTCTCTGCTCTCCCCCCTAAGTGGTCGTCTACTAGTATTTCTTTTAGGGTTTGGTCCTCTTTGACCACCTTCTCGTACTTCCTACGGAACCTTCTTAGGAACTCATCAAAGTTCTCATTTGTTTTCCCTCTAAAAGTTTCCGGATCTACGCACGTTGAAGCCTCTAGAAATGTTAGAAGGCTCTGACCTGCCATTTCCGGCTCCCTTCCGTTTTCTTCCCAATTCTGGAAATGCGGATTCAAGCGCGGTTCGTAAAGCGTACCAATCCTCTTGTTCGAAAGATCTGCGAGATCGCCCTGCAAAGCGAAATTTTCTCTTTTGCTTTCAGCCATCTTGCTCTTACCTTGATTCGTACTTTTCTTCTCTTCATTTGGGCCTTTTCCCTCTCCGGGTACTTCTGCCTTCAATAGCTGTACTTTCTCTTTTATCTGAGAAACATTGGTATCTAAGAGTTCGCATAGCTCTGTTACTAATCCACTGTCTCTCTCTGTAGTCGATATAAATTCCTCTAAGTTCTCTGCGGACTCTATTCCCTTCTTCAAGAGGACTTCCCTAATTTGTCCCCCAGACATCCCTTCCTTTCCAATTTTTGTCTTCAAAATTGCCAACGCGCTTTTTGTTTTCTCTACAAGTTGCGTTATTTCATTCTCGAGTGAGTCTCTAAACTTGTAAGCTATTCTGTGCTCATCGAGTTTTGAAGCAAGCGTTTCAGGTGTACTCGCAATCATGCACTAACCTCACTAAAAATGTCGTCCTCTGTTATGCAGGCACTTACCTGCTTTTCGGGTTTTCCCGTGTCCATCGATTCGATCATTGCCTTTCGTGGCTTTCGACGCGTTCAATTCCGTATTCTGAAAACACTTTTTGAACCTCCGTCTATCGGTTCACAACGCGACAATCACACGAGAATTACACTAGTCCCTGTTCTGGACTCGCTTTTAAGCGTTTTCCGTGTCTTTCTTTGTGTAGCTCTCAGACGGCCGGTTCGGCCCCCATGTGAGATTCTGATACGATTACGGCCGAAGCCGCCGAGAGCTTTTACTCAAAAGAATAAAACAGATTTATTAACAATAAACAGAGAACAAGGACAAAAGTCGCAAAAAATCGAGATCGTGGTGACTTCAAGAGGAAAAAATGAAAAAAAGGATCACTGAAGACGGCCCACTGACCGCCGGTGAGGCTCGGACTTCGAATGTCGTCTGAGACGCCAATAGCCGCGCCAAAATCGATGCGTGATCTCTTCGGTGGCAGATCACCAGCTGATCGCGGCATTAGTAAGTATAAGCTATTTCCTCTGCATGTACCCTGTCAACTGAGAAATACCAAGTTTAACATAAGAAACTTGATTGAAAAAAACGACAATTTGCATTTTCGGACTGTTTTTACTTCATAGATTTGAGCCGCGGAAAAAATGCAGCATATGAATTTTTGATTATAATCGTAGGAAACTTCTGGAAAGAAATCCGATTTTGATAGTAATTGGAAAACCTCAGTTTTTGGTTCCGAATTTTAGCTGGATTACGACTTTGATCCTTGCTGTCATTTTGTAGAGCTAGCTTCGCTAAATCATAAAGTCTGTTGGGAAAACAAAAACAGCTTTCTCCAAAAACCAGTTACGTCTCAAGCGAAACTGTGGAGAAACAGCTTCATTCATTTACGTTTGGGACTACCTAATAGTAGTTTAGATGTAGCTCTACCGCATAACTTTCACTATCTTGCGCAAAAAACGACTCGACATAGAGATAAGTAAAAATTGTGCAAAGCTAATTGCTTCAAACTTAGCTGAGGGCTCAGTGCTCATTAGCTTTGTAAATTGACCTGTGAAAAAAAAAGAGAAAATGACTCAGTTTGTACGTGCATTTCAATAAATTAGACTTCCAATCGACGATTTTTGAATTCAAGTCACACTGCCTCAGGCGTCTACCAAACCCACTTTGTAAAATTTTGTTCTGCTTTCTTTGCTTGGAAAACTTATTTATAGAGCTGCACAATTCATTACAACCTGCTCGTATAAAATTCGTATCCGCTCATATATCAACCGGACATGTGCTACTTTGCAAAGGAAAATCGTCGAGAAAAAAGGAGCACTGCGCTTGCCGAGCACATTGAAATAGGACTCGATTGGCTTGATTATGCTTGCTTAACATTCCATGTGTTTGTCAGAAGCAGTAGGCCTTCGTCGTTCTACGTTTCCACATCTGTAATTTTCGGAAAAAGCTGTTTTTTTCTTCGCTGGTGGAAAAGAGTCATAATCTCTCATCAAGATTTTCACCAAGTCACACTTTTAGATTCTGCTTTTTGGGGGAGAACAAACAATTTTGCCTTTTTCCAGGCATGAGATAGCCGTACTTCGTTAGAAATCAAAAATATTAGGTGTTACATAAGTCTTGTTACACTCCAACTTCTTAGGCGATAAGTCATGCACCTCATATTCTTGACACTCCAGGGTACCATTCGATAGAGCAAAACAAGCTCTACAAGAGGTATGCAAAAGTTCGCACCAACTTCGACCCACTATAAGTTCGCACCCAAAATCGAGTCGTACTGAAGGCTCCAAAAACGCGAAAAATTCATATCTTCGCTCAAAAAAATTCTACAAATCTCCAGCTTGCTCATAAAAATTGCACACTATATACACTCATATGTACCGTTGCTTTCTTTCTTCCTCATTTAAGAATCGAGAAAATGAAAATTTTCTTGTTTTTACAAAAACCAAGCTATGCTGTTTCTATTTATGTTGCTGTATACTACAAGCCCTTAGAAGTATAACCGTAAATTTACAGCTTCCCAGAAGCCCTAGTTCTCGAAAAATACCGAATTTAGCTTTTTTCACTCGTGTGTTCAATGCTAAATTAGGTAATTTTCGAAAACTGGGGCTTCTAGAAAGCTGAAAATTTGCGGTTATACAGTGCTGGCTATAGCTATAAAGCCACCCTAAAAATCACTGTAATTTGCTCTCTTTTGTTCGAAATTGTCTGAAAAACCACTATTCTGTGTGCAAACTAACGTTGTATCATTGACCAGAACGGCTCCCAATTTCATTGGTTTTGGCCGGAGAAAAATTGAAAAATTTGAAAAGGGGGTTCTCAAGGCTGGTCACAGCTATGAAGCCACCTCTCATTTCCAATCAGTACTACGTTTTTTGAACCTGAAATTTTTTGTGCATATACAACATCAAAATATTAAACATTTATCACGCTTGGAAGCAGTCGCCTTTTCAAAAAGAAGATTTATCCTGCATTTTTTGCTTCAAAATATATACAAAGTTATGATGTTTGGAAAAACTGCCTTTTCACCGAATTCTGAAGCATCTGTTTGACTCAGATGAAGGTCCTGGGCTTCGCCGAGCCTTTGCAATGAGTATGGTGAAAAGTGCTGGACTCAACATTGCGTAATCGCTGATCTTGATAAACGAGCCTCATCTTACCGAGGTGTAAGCACGCTTCTGAGACGCAAAACTCGATTTCTGACGCGCGAAAATTTTCGATTGAAAGTTGACACCTTGTTTGCATGGTGACGTACTCATGCAGAAGCTGTCAGGCTTTTTACAAAGACGTACTTGCAACATTGAACTCAAAACGCTTTGTCTGCAGTTCGGTTGTGCGCAGTGTATCTCACATGACTTTAAATTTTACTGCTTTAAACTCCTCTTCAAGTCGAATCTTACAAAACTGTCAGGAATACTAGAATTTTGAAGTTTTGAGCGGTTTTCTGCTTGATGGAGAGGTCAGAGTGTGACATAATCAGGCAGAGTGCACCACTCATTTTTGGAAGAAAAGCGTTCAAGGAGGAACCAAAATACTGAGAGTTGCGATGACGTTCAAGCTATGCGCACGAGTCTATCGTTGTACAGGCAACGTGCTGAGCACGTGACAGAGCTTTTCGGGCATTAGAACTCAATTTCTGCGGTTCGAAAACTCATCTACCTGGAGGTGGGGTAGAGGCTCAATTATCAATATCAGCGACAACGCCATGTTGACTCCTGCGCTTTTCACCATATCCATTGTAAAGGCTTGGCGAAGCCCAGAACTTTCATCCGAGTCAAACAAATGCTTCAGAATTCGGTGAAAAGGCAGTTTTTCCAAACATCATAACTTTTTATACATTTTGAAGCAAAAAATGCAGGATGAATCTTTTTTTTTGAAAAGGCGACTGCTTCCAACCGTGATAAATGTTTAATATTTTGATGTTGTATATGTACAAAAAATTTCAGGTTTAGAAAACGTAGTACTGATTGGAAATGAGAGGTGGCTTTATAGCTGTGACCAGCCTTGAGAACCCCTTTTTTCAAATTTTTCAATTTTTCTGCGGCCAAAACCAATGAAATTGGGAGCCGTTCTGGTCAATGATACAACGTTAGCTTGCACACAGAATAGTGGTTTTTCAGACAATTCCGAACAAAAGAGAGCAAATTACAGTGATTTTCAGGGTGGCTTTATAGCTATGGCCAGCACTGTATAACCGCAAATTTTCAGCTTTCTAGAAGCCCCAGTTTTCGAAAATTACCTAATTTAGCATTGAACACACGAGTGAAAAAAGCTAAATTCGGTATTTTTCGAGAACTAGGGCTTCTGGGAAGCTGTAAATTTACGGTTATACTTCTAAGGGCTTGTAGTATACAGCTACATAAATAGAAACAGCATAGCTTCGTTTTTGAAAAAACAATAAAATTTTCATTTTCTCGATTCTTAAATGAGGAAGAAAGAAAGCAACGGTACATATGAGTGTATATAGTGTGCAATTTTTATGAGCAAGCTGGAGATTTGTAGAATTTTTTTGAGCGAAGATATGAATTTTTCGCGTTTTTGGAGCCTTCAGTACGACTCGATTTTGGGTGCGAACTTATAGTGGGTCGAAGTTGGTGCGAACTTTTGCATACCATCTTGTAGAGCTTGTTTTGTTCTATCGAATGGTACCCTGGAGCCCTGTAAAGAATATGAGTTGCATGACTTGTCGCCGTAAGAAATGAAGTGTAACAGGACTTATGTAACAACCTAATACTATTGAGATAATGTATTAGACTCATGCATAATTAATGCAAACTTATCCTTGGGCCACTTGAAGTTCTTCCATTACCCTGAACCAATCTTTCCAGAAAATCTACGGCCCTCCAGCTTGGTCATCATAAAATGAACAAAGTAGTGACCAAAAATGCTTTTGCTGGATTTGTTAAATAGAGAAAAAGAGGTAGTTTGAAAATGAAAACTCCGTCTCAGCTCTTCCCACATTTTGATCGTATACTATAAGTCTTATCAAGAATAACCCCAAATTTAAAAATCTGTAGGTTCCTAGTAGTCAAGAAGTCCAAGTTTGACCTAGAAAATCGCAGTGACATTTTTTTGCATTTTCGTCCCATTTTTGATAATTTCGGACCCAGAAAAAAAGCAAATGCATTTTTGACTACTATTATGTGTCTGCTGTAGGACGACCGAGTTTGAGGTCCGTAGGGCTTTTCTTGAAAGGAGATACGATTTTTGAAGTGGTTGAAAAATTTGGATTTTTTGGCCTAAATTTTACCTGGATTAAGACTTCAGTGGATTTTTGGTAGTCATGCAGTAGAGTTTGCTTCGCTCTATGGAATGGTACTTTAGTTTTGCTGCAAAAAAAAACTTGATTTATTCAATAATGATGTTTTTAAGACAACCTAATATTCGATGAGGAGTGGATCATAAAGTAATGAGACAGGCATTCTTCCAAAAGTTTGGCGCTTGTATATTACTCCTGCGTTTCAAGATTTCCTCTGAATTCTTTTTCTTCTCAATCTCCTCGTTTCTCACCTATGTACTCATACGCATGGGAACTGCGCCTTGTGGTTGTTACATCTAGGCCGGATGGCTAATAAATCCCACAAAAGTGCAGAATCTAATTATCAGAATCGTCGCTATCTTTTTTCTTATTACTGGACCCATTCGACTGCCTTGAGGGTTGCCCATACCTCATCGACGATAAATTCAACAAGACTTGAAACGGAGCAGTGTTCTAAAGTGACACTTGTCCGGACAACCTCATGCTCGTTTGCATGAGAATATGACTCGATGATGGTTTCCATCCATAGTTTAGCGAGTGTTTCTCAGGATAATGCTTTGGTTGATGTCATAGGCTCAATGTTTCACCACTTCTGAGTCAAACCTAAGTTGAGCTATCTAGTTTAAAGCCAAAAAATATCTTTTGAAGTTTCTTCTGCAATGTAATCACTTTTTCTGAAGCGATGTTTCTGAAAATCAGAAGTGCTTTTACTTTATCTCATCGGAATGCCAATCTCACTTTCACAACCTCTACGTAATTTGATTTAAAGAGCTCTTTTGCAAACATGCAAGTGATCTTGCATGATTTTTTATAATTTGAGCACTTGACATACAGACTTCCCGAGATATGTACACATTTTGCCCACTTTTAGATACAATTTGGTAGAGCTGGCTACAGTTTAGATTTGCAGCATGAAGTAAATCACCTATTGCTTTCCATAATTGTACGATTACGGTAGGAATTTCTGGCCTACAGCGTCATTGTGAATCGATCTTGTTGCAGAGAAAAGTTTCAAAAAATCTGAAAAGTGGTGTATCAGGGATATTGCGCGCTCTGATTTCATTACTCAACTTTTTAAGAGTTTATAAGGCTTTTTAAATGGGTCATACTTTTGGGACACCCTGTACTAGGTTGAGCCGGAAGCTCTGCGGTTCAATTTTGATAGATACATACCTGCTTCCAAAGTTGACGCATTTGCTTACAATAAATTTTAGCAGAAAGGAATAATTGTCTACTTTCGAATACATTCTCTCGGCTCTTCGACAGAAATCGAGATAAACAATCGATTAGTAACCACTCTATTCCTCATTACTCTGAATTAAATCAAAAACTGAAACATTGTGGAAAAGTCTAAAAACATATTCATTTTGATCTAAATGAGCTGCTTCCTTAGAATGCAAAGTTTGTGTTGACCGAGCTTTTCTACACAAAGCCATGATTTTCGAGGTAATTGCAAATAAGGCAAATATAAATTTTTTGCGTTTTTCTGCATTTTCCTCGGAAATCATCACTTCTCATAAAAAAAACTCGATCAAGACAAACTTTGCACTGTTAGAGATAGCAGCTTACGTGACTTGGAACAAATATGTTTTCAATTGCAGCGTTTCAGGCAATCCATCTCGGAATATCAAAAGCGTATGTGATCCTCCTATCCGAACATTTATCTCAGAAGTTTCTTGTCGTCAGAAAGCCGAGAAGACGTTATGAATAAGCGATTATTCGTTTTTGGTAGAATTTACTATAAGCAAATACGTGCACAGAGGGAACAGATCCAAAGTTAATTCAAAACAAGAACTTTCGGTTTGACCTAATATATTTGGTCATTTTCTTTGACAATAACATACACAAAAGTTTTGGTAAAGTGAAATTTTCTCTATTATTCCTCTCAAACACCATATTTTTTTATTTTAAAAAATTTGGATTTCTCTGCGGGTTTTGATCTACGGGGTAAGGGTTAGATACTTAAGGGGCTCTCAAAGTAATCAACAGCAGGGCGCATGCGGTTACTCACATAACGGCTCTTTCGCGCTGACTAAGTTCTTCACGGTTCTGTTATCGTTTCAGCTCCCATCCATGACGCTGGATTATATCTTGTCGTCGGATAGGTATTTGAGAGGATAGCACGAATGTTTTGTGATCTTTACAGGCTCTGAGAAAGGCGACGACGCCAAAACTTCAGCCTTAATAAAATTATCAAAACTCTTGGTGAAAGGCTGAAGAAGAATATAGCAGTGATCAACTTTATGCCATGAATTATGAACAGCCGAGTTTGGAGCATGGTAAACTTTGTTTAGAAATGAGTTAGCTTTCTCTTTTTACATTCAGTACAAAGTAGTACTTCTCGTTGGTGCACATCAAGAATCCTGCTCTATAAATGTCAAACTATAATTCACGACAGTAGGCAAGCTAGACTCAGATCATTTCTCTGAAAACTAAGAGGTTTAGGCTATCAATCCTTATATGTGTTATTCACCAAAAATTATTTATGGCAAAAATGCTGCCTGGTGTGGCACAACATACGCTTTGTGCGGTTGTGCCATACCCCAACCTTTTGTCACATAAAAAGTTCTGGAGGACTTTATTCATGTCGTTTAGTAGCCTGAATCTCGTAGTTTCCGCAGAAGCGATTTGGACGTATTTCTTCTTCATTCTCTGATTGATGATCGTTGAAGTGTAATAAGAGGTAGCTAACTCGTATAGAGTTAGCCATGTTTGAATGATCATCTCAGTTAAGAATCTCAGTATTTGGACACTTCACAACTCGCTCAAACTTGCTTTATAGGGATCGATCAATATGCTAATTACGAAAATGTTACTCTTCATGCTTGGGCCTCTCGCTTAGCCTTTTCTTTTCTTTCCTTGTAAGTATTTTGAAACTAGCCTGATTTGAGATTTTCAAAATTTGGTAGTCCTTGTTATACATTCTTAGACATCACTTTAATTACGAACTTGGGATGCCACAACCCACTCTTGACTTTGTTTCATACTCGTTCAAGCACTGCACATGCACTGTGGGCATTGCAATGTACTGTCAACCTATCACGCTACACAAATAATCGTGCTAGATACTAACCCGAAAATTCATTCTTTTGAAATATCACCTTTTATCTGTACTGTCAAAAAATGGCAGCAAAAAATTCAAATTCCAGTCTATACATTCTTTTGATGGTGAGATCCAGATTATAGAGAATTTCGGAGCTGTGAATACTGTAACTATATCGTCTGTTGATTTCTACTTTTTATAAAAATTCTTTACAAACTCTTAACTGAAAATATTACTTCAAAGTTCTTACAAATTTCAACTTTGTTTTCCTTATCCTACTGGAACCCACCGAATGTAATAAGTTCATGTGCTCTTCTGCATGAAGAATTGCTCTTTGCTGCATCTTAAATTGCAGAATAAGCATGTCATAAGTTGGCGAGTCATTAAAACGGAAAGAGAAACTCCTTCATTTGAGTGGGGACTGATTAACGAGCAACTCGTGACACGCTCATCAAGCATTTTTCATTTTCAAAACTTGCTTTTTTCCATTTTTTGGCTGCGGAATACAGTCCCATAAACAGCCATTTAGAGGCACAAGAAATGATGATGGAAAGCAAATAGTTAAAGGCTTGCCGAAGTTTCCATGAAGATTACTATTCAAAACTACTTTTTGAAAGATTAAGTCATTACTACGATAGGCACAAAATCCTGTTTCGAGGTTGTTTTCGTTCTTCTATCGTTTTCTGCTGCACTTACCTTAATTTCACTAAGCAAACTCGGTTCGTTACAAAATAAGCTTCGTTAGAGGAGAGCCTGCATGTAGCTTACAGAGAAAATTATAGCTTACCGACTACGAGGGAGAATTTTTGCTTGAATTTGAACTTAGATAAGTTTTCATTACGACTATGTATACTCAGTAAAGAAGATATATCAATCAAGTATCGCAGCTCTTTCAGTTGCTTCGTAATTTCCGCTCGGTTAGCCTTTCAGCACATTCGCCATCCGTTCTGCACCATATATCTGCTTGTGTTCCATGTTGGTTCCTTTTAGGCTAATTTTTTGAGGCATCGGCTCCTACTAGCTATACAAAGACCCCCCTTTCATTCTGCACAATCTTCTAGGAAAGCAAAAGGTACCAAAGATTTTTCGACAAAAAAGTCTAGATAGTGTTCTTTCAATCGTAATATTAGGGTGAACGGTAAAAAATGGGGCAGCTTGATTTTTATTACAATTTGAAGTTTTTTGTTCTCACCAACAAGAAGCAGGCTGCAACTCAAACGTCGCTTACATAACCGACCCTCGCCTATTATTCTGGCAACGCTTTACCGCTCCTCTCTCATAACCGTGCGCGTGGCATAGTGAAGAACTCCGACAGGGTTTTTGTAACAATTCTCAATCTTGCGCTGCTATACCGTAAAGTCGTAAAACAAATGTCATACTATTCGAAAGAGCTCTTCATGCTCTTTCAAATGAAAAGTTAAATGTGTGATTTTTTTCAATTCCAGTAAGGAAAGCGAAAAAACCTGAAAAATAGCTATTTTTGGCGCTATAAAAATCCAAAAAAAAAATCATGTTTTGCCCTATATTTTCCGAAAATAGATAAAATCTGAGGTAACCTGCATATGGATGGATAAAGCGTAAGAAGCTCTATCAGATGGTACCTAAAAACATGCGTTCACCTGCAAAGAATTGAATATCAAGCATCTTTGCTCTCGAATATGCTAACAATGATATCTCCTGATTTTAGCCGCTGCGGCCAGCAAGCCTCGTAGATCTGGTGACCGTACCTTCACCCATTGAAGCAATGAATGTAACACATGTTTCACTGCGCAGATCTCAAACTTCATAATTTATCGAAGTGACTAACTTTGCGTTTCAGCAAGTATAAAAATCATTAGTTAGGTAAATGACCTTATATAGGTATTGTTCGAGGTCTAATCACTTCTTTTTCTCGAGAAACTTCCAGTTATTTCGTAAGTGCCATTTTTACCGTTCACCCTAATAGTATGTAAAGAAGTTTGCCAGTCGTAAATCTTTCTTATTCACACTGCTTTATATCACTCACAATGTGTGGCTGTGCAGAGAAACGGAAATTGAGTATTTATCTATTCCATTACATGCTATTGATTTCTACTATCAGTTCGAAGGCATCCTTCCTCTTTAAACATCTATTCCTATGTACAGTATTATCGTACAATAAGGCTTCGTTAGGTGCGATATGTAACTTTGCAATGATTTTATGCTATCTCCAGAATATAGCCATATTTCTTACCAATTTATTGAAACAAAACTTGTCCTGTAGCATCTTCAATCAAACTTGTGCGATATGTAACTTTGCAATGATTTTATGCTATCTCCAGAATATAGCCATATTTCTTACCGATTTATTGAAACAAAACTTGTCCTGTAGCATCTTCAATCAAACTTCGTTCACACATGCTTTTGGTCCATTTTATAACACGTTTGCTGTCCAACATGATGTTTTAACTAGCCCTGCCACTAGATTTTATAGATTTTTGCCCTAAAAATCTTCTTCCTCCAAATGAAAGAAGTTAGATGTTTGATCTCATGTCTGAGATAAACTACTTCCAATACTTTTTGGGGATTTAATGAACATTTGATCATCACATTCCAAATTTCTCACAATTTTCATTTTTTGTTACTTCAAAACAGAATCAGTCGTTATCATCTTTGATAGCGATTAATGCTATTTTTATATTCTTCAATTGCGAACAAAGGATAGGAGTGGGGAAACGAACTCCGCCGGTTTGGGCCGCTCAGCGGTTCTGGTTACTGGTTCTGCAACGACATGCAACAACTTTGGAAAAGGACCACTCGCCCGCGGATGCTCAAATGAAGGAGTTCGTTTTCCTACCCAATGAGCATTGATGTTAAGGTACAACGTTAAACAAAGACCGAATGCGGACATTTGATTACAGTGTACAGAAGTAAACTTCTTGGTTTCCAAACTAAAAGAAATCGTGTCTGCCCGAAATTTACAGCTTCTTGAAAACTACCTGGATTTCGTCGTTGTTGGTCATTGTTACTGAGTGACTCTTGCCGCTCGCCATTTAACTACCCGATCTCGAGTCTCCAATCTCGGTTTGTCTGCGCGACTATGTTGCGTGTTGCTCTTAATCGCATACTCAATCCCATCGCAAGTAGAACACAAGGGCTTACACATTAGCGATCTGTACAAGACTTTCAAAATTAGCCTGATTTCACGCGTATAAGGCGCACTTTTTCGAATTTTCAAGCGAGCCGCTCAGCCGCTTCACTGTATTGCGGAAAAAGATCCTTACATCGCACGATTCTCTCAAGCAATGTACAGCACGGGGTGCGTAGTAAGTGGTACCCAGGCAGCCGACTGCTGCCGCAGTCAGCCGCCAGAGCTGCCGGCAAAGCCGCTGCAGATGGTACAGTAACTAGCTCACGTGATATCCTCGATATCTATATCATTTTGAACAGCAGAAAATTCATTTTTTCTGAGAAACATGCGAATAAACAAAGGTGAACAGGGGGGAAGTTTTTTTAAAGGAAAATGATCACAAAATCAAATCACTTTGAAAAGTCAATTCACAACTCATTGCAAATAATAAAAGTTCAAAATTGAAAGAACCACCTCTGATAATTCTCAAAACCGCATTTAGAATTCTGAAGTGTTTATGAAAAAGTGAATTTGATTTTCAAGAATATTTATTGAAAAAACTATTTATTTCCTATTCATTCATTTTAATACTGGTTTGTGATTTTTTGGAAATTTTTCGGTGTAGTTTTGTATTTGACTGTATGGTTCTCAATAAAATATGGTTTTTTTCTGCTGTTCAGAATTATATGGATGTTAAAGATATTAGGCTATTATTGATTTACTTTGCCTTATTCAGCTCGCTTAAAGGCAGTACATCGGCAGAATGAGACCCGTGACAAAACAAGGTCACAGTGTAGGAGCCCCCATATGGAACCTATCGGCCAAAGTCCGATCTTTCTCTGCCACTTCTGCCCGAAATTTCAAAGCGAAAGCAGCGTTCATCTCCTGTCCTCTCCGAACCCGCCCACCCCGTGGACGAGTGAACGCGAAGCCCGTCATAGCGAAGACGCAGAGTCGTTGCGGGACCTCATGCTTATAGCATTGCGGCTGGCGCTCTGACCGCGGAAGTCACTCGCACTTGGGGTGGGCGGGTTCGGAGAGGACAGGAGATGAGCGCTGCTTTCGCTTTGAAATTTCGGGGGTTAGAAGTGGCAAGATCGGACTTTGGCCAATAGGTTCCATATGGGGGCTCCTACGCTGTGACCTTGTTTTGTCACGGATCTCATTCTGCCGATGTACTGCCTTTAACATCACTATGTATGAAATAATCATTTTGACACAGTTTTCATACCATTATATCCATAACATTTTCCTGTATTTGTTCTCGTCGTTCTTCGACGTAAAAGCGAGAAAAAAAAACTATAGCAATTTGGAAAATCCCTGAACTTTTCAGCTTTTGCTACCTTTGAGTTTATGACGTGATTTGATTTCGTGATCATTTTCTTCTAGAAAAACCCTCCTCTGTTCATCTTTTTTTATTCGCATGTTTCTCAGAAAACACGAATTTTCTGCTGTTATGATATAGATATCGAGGACATCACGCTTTCCTAAGGCTGATTTTGCACCTCAGAGCGATGAGGTGCGAGAAAAGCTCTCTGTAAGATTTTTGGACAACGAGCTAATTACTGTACCATCTGCAGCGGCTTTACCGACAGCTCTGGCGGCTGACTGCGGCAGCAGTCGCTGCCCGGGTACCACTTGCACGCCTCCCTACAGCGCGTTAGAGGGTCCTTTGGTTGTAAAGTCCTTTGGCTTGTCTGGGCTGGTCAATTTTGGAAAAAAATCCCCCCGCGCCTTATACGCGTGAAATTAGGATACAAAGGACAACTAAATTTGGCATCAAAGTTAACTGAAATTAGTAAACAATTACATCGGACGACGAGCCCCGATACCACTTATGCGGATATCTTTCGATTCAACCAAAAGTACTCAGGGTTCCATTGAGGCATCTCACGATGTCAAGTTCGCGCGAAACGGTGTGTCTGTCTTCGCTCCTGGATTTAACTTGCTCGAATCCTCAAACCATAAGTAAACCATTCCATCTGAGTTTTCTAGCGTTACTCGCTCGAATATAGCATGAGGCGGGTGAAAACGCGAGGTTTGTTGTAAATGTCCGCATGGGGGCCTCACCTTTCGGCGACCTGATGGCCTTTATCCCTCGCTCTATCGCTTACAAGAAATCACTCGGGAGCTTGCCATACGCTACCGAGCATTATAAGACAATCATTAAGCGATAAGTCAAATGAAAGAGGGAAACAAACCGACGCTTTGGACGGAGCGTGTGGCCCATGTTTCGCCAGCGGAGAGATCTCGCCGCAAAAATAGCATAGGAGCCTGCAGGATCGCGAGAGTCGGACGTGCGTACGGCCATTGCGCCGCGCACGTCAGATGTGCGTCCGAAGACTCAGGTAGGTGCCAGACTTATCCTATTGAACATTCATTCGTTCGGTTCACCACCTTTGCTGTTGGACAGTGTAGTGATTTGACCGATGAACCGAACGAACCGGCTGAAGCGGATAAGTCTGGCACCTGCCTTAGTGACATCGGACGTGCGCGGCGCAATGGCCGTACGCATATCCGACTCTCGCGATCCTGCAGGCTCCTATAGCGCGATCGGCAGTACGGCAGCCGGCAACTCCGGCTCGCTGTTTCGAGGTGTTGCTCGCAATGCAGAGTTTCTGAGATTGTGACTGCAAAAAATTGCGCTCAAAGAAAGCAAATAGGATCGAGGAAGGAAATAACATTTCGAGCAAGTTCAAAAAAGTTTTACTCAAATCCTTTTTGAGCACTGTGCATGAGTTCCTTTCACATCCTTGTGACGAATGCTTTGAATGTGTCACTGAAACATCTGGTGATAAGCGTGATATGAAGTACAGCTAAATGTTACAGGTGTTTCATAAGGATAAAAAAACAATGGAATGGCATTAAAGATTGATCTGCCGGAAAAAAGCGCCAAGTATTGAGTTAACATTGTCGAAGCTTGCTGTTCCGTTATCATTCTCCTCCCTCAAAGGGTCATATAACTCGCTTTTGATAAACTCTTTTCAAAACTACATGGAACAAATCAAGTGTTTGTCACCATAACTGTAGGATAATGATACAATTTTTAGCACCCTGCGCTTTGAGCGTGTTCTTTCTTGTCAAGTTTTGAGATGGTCGAAAAGTTTGATGTCAAGATTTCAGATACGCGATTCTGATTATTATTCCTGAAGTTCGATAATATTTTTGCTAACGCACCCCCCCCCTACGAATAACTAACTGGTAATTATTGTCCAGCATCTATAAGGAGTGAACCACCTGGCACGAATGCAAACGTGACAAGGGCGGCACTCTGTTACTGCAGAGTTATTCAAAGTAATCCAAAGCAAATTACAGTGGTTCTGCCGTAACTAACAATACGGAGGTACGAAGTTTTTTTCATGCTCTCAAGTTTAGCTCAAACTTAAGTTTCTCGGCAAAGAGATTATTGGCAGACTCTTGCAAGAGGAGTAAAGTGAAATCCAGGAACCTCTTCCTCGAATGACACCTTTTTCAATGAGCAGGGGAGGCTTTTTCAGCAGCAGAGTTTCCAGCTCCTATTTTGTGCATAATTCTTGACCAATTAGTCAGGTATCATCTTTCCGTAGCAATGTATGCCTCTAGTCCATTCGTGAAGTGCTTGATGTGTTATTTACTTATTTATTCTGTCTCTATGCCTTCAATAGGCTAATTAATCATCTAGTCGTTTTCATCTACACTTACAAGATAACCATCCCAACTTTAGGTAACGAATTGGAATGAACCGCATATCGTTAGAAGCGTCCTGATAAGATGATTCCAAATCTGACTTTCATATCTACAATGTCGTTCCTTGGAAAAAGTTATGGGCGGTTAAAATTGTGAAGTCATTGGAAATTTAGTGCACAATGTGCTCTAAAAGTCAACTGCGGAGTGAATGACTAGTATGGTATTGAATGTAGTGATTTTAAGGGATGCTCATATGTATCGGAAACACAAATAAGGGTTTTTGAACAACTACTTCTTGGAAGTGTGGTCCGGCTTGCCATATCAAACATTTGAACGGTCATAAGTCCTTTTAAAGAACAGCATCGCAGATAAGGATGATAGATTTGGAGTTATCTCATCAAGACGCATCTAATGATACGTGGTTCATTTAAGTTGGCCACCTCATGTTAGGATCGCTCCTTTGTTAGTGCATAATAGGTTGTACCACGAGTCTTTTCATTTTTGAGTTTTCGCTGTGATAAGCCATACACTTCTTATCCTAAGTAAGCATGATACCCTTCGATAGAGCAAATCAAGCTCTATAGGATGGCTCTTATTTTTTGCACTAGCTTCGGTTTACCTCGAGTATAAAACCAAAATGTGAAGTATCGGATCCCAGAAAATTGTAAATTTTTTATATCTTCGTTTAAAAAAGGCCTGGAGTCTCTCACTCGCTCACGCATATGAATTCCACACCAGACTCATATGTGCCGTTGCTGATTTTCTTTATTAGCTAGAAATCAAAAAAATTTCCGTGTTTTCACCAAAGTGATGCTGTGCTGTTCTTACACTAACTGTATTACAGGCCCTTAAAAGTATAATCGTAAATTTTCACTTCTCTGTAAGCTCTGGTTTTCGAGAGATGTTGAGTGAAGCATGAAACCCGAGCGAGGAAGCTAAATTTGATATTCGGGAACTAGAGCTTATAGAGAGCTAGAAACGGTTAGTTACGGTTGTAGTTCTAAGGGCTTGCAGTATACAACCTTTTGTGTAAGATAGCAATGCATCACTTTAGTAGAAACATGGGAATTTTTGTTTTTTGATTTGTATCTAGTAAAAAATCCAGCAACAGCACATATGAGTGTATGGAGTGTGAATGCGTGAGCGAGTGAGAGTTCTCTAAGATTTTTTTGAACGAAGATATAAAAAAATTTCAATTTTCTGGGCCTCCGCCTTTCACATTTTGGTTTTAAAATCGAGGTGAATCGAAGCTGGTGCAGAGCTTAGCATGGTGGCATATGAGAAATTTGAAAACGAAGGCTCTTTGGCATTGCAGAAAATTACGAGTTACCTTTTGTAAGATTTGTAATGCCTGTCAAAAGTCTTCTAATGATTTGCAACAAAAAAGATTTGTGAGGAAAAGGCAAAAATAAATGAAAGATTTAAAATCAAAATGTGAAGGAAAGTTTATATTATCAAAGTATAGAGAACGAAACTTGGTTTAAGGTGGATACCCATAATTAAAGCTTGATCCAGAGAATAGATTTATGTGAAAAATTGGGAATTTCTGTGAGGAAGGTGGAGAATTATGAAGACTTATGAACTTTCTTAGCCCCGCGCAACCTCAGGGTGCTCCCAGGTTGCGCGGGAGCAACCTAAAATCAAAAAATACTTATAACTCCTCTAGTTCACATGAATTTTTTCTATGAATTTTCGTACTTTTCTTTCGACGGTTGCCGCGGACGTACACACCATATCTGGTGGCTCAGTATTGCTTACCCGTTGTGAACAAACAGATTTTTTATATTTTTGTGCGTAAAGATTGTTTGTTTGCACAAAGGTTTATGCATTGGTCGTGTTTGTGGCGTGTTATTTTACCTGTAAATGGTAATCGCGTTAGATCTTCATATTTGGGTTTGGTAAGAGTTAGTGTTGTGCTTTCTAACATTTCATCAGATTTCCGAGTGGAAACTTTACGGATTCCTCTTTGCTTTCCCCTTTAAAACGACATCCAGCGTGTGAAAGCGTCATTTCTGCTGAGCCCTGAGCTGGAGCAAAAGCATAAACACCATCTTATGCAGCTTGCTTTGCTCTTTTGATTGGTATCCTGATGACCATCTAGAATAAGAAGTGTATGAGTTATCGCATCGTCACATCGAAAACTCAAAAATGAAAAGACTTATGGGACAACCTAATGCATCATTTTTTCTTGCCACACCCATTCAGATCATTCGTAGGTTTTTATTCCAATAAATATTAAATGTTCCCTCGTAATACGAACGAATTCGCCCAGCTTGCCACTAAACTTTTTGAACGGTGTCCGAAGAAACTAAACCTCATTTCCAGGTCGCAAAGCATATCTTTATGGGCGCCGAAGGTACAATCAAGGCTTAGAAGGAAAGATGAATGGTGAGTCATTGCTTATTTTTCAATTTTTTTGCGCAGTGAATATTGGTGGTAACGGACCAATGCATCATTATTCTTACCTGTGGTAAGAGATTACAAACAAATTCTTTGAATTGAAATTACTGAAATTATTAATAATTCGTGGAATATTCAAAATAATCTCTGTTGGGAAATTTTGCGATATACTTATGTAGTAATCAAGAGCTAAAAAATGCAGGGCTTCCAATGATTACAAGCACTATATCGAGATGTCTTGTTACATGGTTATTATTTTCTCAATTATTCACTTTTTACTGATTTATTGTTATAACCTATCAGTGTTCGCTCTTTATGAACTCTTAATAACATGCGCATAAGATATGATTAGCTCAATCATACTGCGAAGATTCTCTATCATGTGTGTGACGCAGGCATCTTTTTTGAGGATGAGAATTTTATCTTATAGTCAGCAAAAAGATGTGATCGTTGTGAAATTTCTGGTTGAGATGAGTTGCCTAGGATACAGCTTCTCCTCAGCGGTTTTTAAAGAGACATCAATATCTGTTTCATCTATAAATATTCGATTTTATGAGATGCTGGCAACATTCGATAACTTCCACGGCTTATAACGAGGAGCGGCATAGCACAGCAAGTTCGAGACCTTTAAAACAGGATATGTTATCCATACAGAAGAACTAATTGACGTTGATGATAGGAGGAGCTAGTAATCTATAAAGGTTTTGAAAGGCACATAAGCATTGCACAAACACGCATCAAACAGGAGCTCAAAAGTTGGAGGAGTTACAAAGGTAGAAACGATTTACCCTATTTTCAGGTGTATAAGCCGCACCCTTTTTGCTCTAAACGCGAGCAGACCCAGGCGTGTCGCCGCGCGTATGTCTCGCGAAGCGGTCGCCTTATCGCATACTGCTCTCACTTAACGCGCTCCATGATGACAGTCAGTCTGTTGGCGTGTTCGCCTTTAGGTGAAAAGGGTGCGGCTTATGCACCTGAAAATAGAGTATTAGGTTGGCTCAAAAATTCTCGGACATTGCCTTTGAAGAAAGTTTTTTGTTCGATGTAAAAACTGGTTGGGGAATGCCGCATACCGTTGAATAGAGAGAAGCAGTCTTTACAAAATCATGGTAAGCACAAGCATTATCAGTGTTTTCTGTGAAAAGTTAGGGAAAATTCTAGAGGATAGATTTTGAAATAACATCTTCAACTTTTATAAACGGTACCCCCTCCCCCACATGCCCCAGTCGTATACGGATACTTACATACTTATATGCACAATATGTATGGAACTTGAGCTTAAACAACAAAAAACAAGGTAATTAAAAAGTCTCAAACTCTGCCCCTATTAATTCTAGGCCATACCTTCGATAAGCTAGAGATAGAGCAAAACTAAAGGTTGTCTGAATATTTGCCCACCATAAAAAGTTAGTCGTTCACAGAAAATCAAAAAAGAGAAAATGATGCAAATTAAAGGTTATTAAGGTCTTTTTCATTTATTCGACTATTGAAATAATCAAATAAATGCACTTTTATGAATATTCGACTTTTCTATTAGGTTGGTGCAAAAATAATGGCCGTCTTGCGAATTCTCGATTTGACGTGCTATAACTGTTTGAAAGACTCACATTTCCGGATGCGGTAACGATAATCAGAAGCAGCAAACCTTCTGCAATACAGCTCGCATTTACTTATACTCATATCACGAATGGGCAGAAAAATATGGATTGAAAAACAAAAAGGTTCTTCTGCTAGAACTTTATTTTGCTAAATCATAACTTCCTTCAAAGTTTATTAGTATGGAGATAAGTAGCCTATCTTGTAGCAGCAAGCCAGTAGTACAACATACAATAAAAATTTGGACTAAAAAATTTGCGAGAAAGAAAAAAATCAAAATTTTAATTTTCCAATTTTTTCAACATTTTTCAGTGTGCCTCAAAATCCCAAATATAGAATATTCTCATTTCCTGCGTACTGAACAGCTGGATGTTTTTGCAAAAACTGCTAATAGAATGTCCTAGCCTTACGCTTACAGAATTGAGCAAAACTTCGGCGAATGACATCTTCAGAAGAAAATTATGCATTATAAAATGACTGCAACAGCTACCCATTTTTAGGCGCCGATATCTCAGTCTGAATAGCTTCAAATAATACAGTTGAGTATGCATAATGTAGACAATTTCTATTGAATACAATAGCTAAATTTTCGAAGAAATGCCATTGATATGCGCTTGAATTTTGGGCAGAAAAGTGAAGCCAAAGAAATTCTGAATTTGGATGCAGTTAATTGAAGCACAGTAACCTTTTAACAGATAAGGGTGGAAGCCCACTCTGACAACCATTAGATGAAGCATGAGAACAGCTTCTCAGTGGTATGCCATATATTTCAAAGAAGATATTCTGAGAAAAAAAAAGTTGCCCTGAAGAGAGGCTTGGAAAATCGGCCATTATTTTTGCACCAACCTAATAAAATGATAATATTTTAGAGCTGGTAGTTATCAAAAAGAAAATAAGCGAAAGAATACTCAGTTATAAACATCTTGAGTTTTATTTTCAATGAGTCGACATGCACGTCGAATATCATCTAGTTATTGATGCGTCCTTTGATTTTTACCCCCTTCTCGTAGCTTCTGTTCATGGCGACGTCGTCAGTTTTGGTGCGCTCATAATGCTGAGCAAGGAGTGGTCACAACTAACTCAGCCATACCGAACATGCTGTATATCATCGGACTCCTCTTAAAACGCTGATCACAAATGTATGTTCATTATCTGCCAAGCACTATCTGCGAGAAATTAAAGCGATTTGTCAAGTGTTCTGTGGCGCATGTTCCACGAAATAGGTTCCAAAACACTTATTCAGATTTCTGGTAATGTGCTTCTTCTTTGTAAATAGTCGAGTAAACAAAAAAGACCTTTATTTGAATCTTTGTTTATTCGACGAATCAAAAAGACATCTTATTCGAAATTTTATTCGAATATTCGAATAAAATTTCGAATAGTTGTCTTTTCGATTCGTCGACGAAACAACTTAATCGACGAATTGAAAAATATTCAACTTATCCAACAAATATTTAAATAAAAAATATTCAACTTATCCAACAAATATTTAAATAAAGGTCTTTTTCATTTATTCGACTATTCTAATAATCAAATAAATGCACTTTCATGAATATTCGACTTTTGACAGTCTTGAAGTGGACATTGTCATTATAATGACGACATACTATTATCGATGAACAAATTAGACTTGCTCAGAATAGAGAAGTGCGCTACGATTCCGTCATTTAGGAGGCGAAATAAGCAGCAGCAAATACCTCAAGCTATTATTTTTAGTCTTTTATGGCTAAATTCGCATAGCGAAAAGAATTTTAAGAAAGAAATTCTTGATTCACTGCTGAAAGGAAGCTAAATATTCTTTAAAAAGTTCTGTGTTTGCTTGCTGACAAATAATGTTTTGACCTTATACACAACAGTCAAAAAGCTGGTGATCATAAACTCGCTCTACTTCACCCGAAATAATTTCGAAAAAAAGCGTGTCAATTTTTTGACACGTAGCAGTCTTCGTAGGTTCTTTGAAAAAATTATTTTCAG
The DNA here is from genome assembly GCA_958299035.1 of Cylicocyclus nassatus. Taxonomy (NCBI): domain Eukaryota; kingdom Metazoa; phylum Nematoda; class Chromadorea; order Rhabditida; family Strongylidae; genus Cylicocyclus; species Cylicocyclus nassatus. The sequence goes on along the minus strand of CATQJL010000223.1, from coordinate 72,405,976 downwards.
ACTAAAAAAGTCTTGTATGAGAGTCCTTTGAAAAAATGGGTCCGGATAACGGAAAAGTACCAGTTTCTAGCAAATTAGGAGCGGCGAAGACAAAGTGCCGATTTATCGACCACAGGGACCGGCAATAGATTGCGGAGCACGCGCCGCTCCAAATGCTTTCTCTGCAAATCCTATTGTGCAAATCGTGCTCTTGTGACATTTCAGCCGCCACCGCAATTTGAAAATCAGTCTACGCGGTGGACAATACCTTATCATCAGCAAGTTTCTAGTTCAAATCGAAAAATGGGGTTTTGCGACGTTGTCAGCGTGAAGTAGATGTCAAGAACTTCAATATAATATACTAGCTGGCTTACCCGGCTCCGCCGTATGTTCCGAATAGAAAATTCCATTTCTTAACCGATCCGGACCAAACTTGGCACACATACCCTTCGGGCTCCGGCGGGTGTCATAGGCTCGAGCATCGAGCATGCTGATCACCCCCGTGGGGGTGATCAGCATGCTCGATTACACCCCTCTGCCAAATTCCAGCCGCCTAGCTCAAATTTTGCAAAAAATCGATAAAATCGACATCGATCGATGATGAAAAGTAGCCTATGACACCCGCCGGGGCCCGTAGTGTAGGTGTGCCAAGTTTGGTCCGGATCGGTTCAGAAATGGAGTTTTCTATTCGAAACATACGTACATACAGACATACAGGCAGACATACAGACATACAAACAAACAGACATTCGGCTTTATATATAAGATAGCTTGCTAAAATTGGGTTCGAAACAACGAAGAAAAGGATACCAGGGCCAAATGCCCCGCTCCCCGCGTTTGGGGTAGTAGCGCGCAGTGCGCGGAGACGCAGACAAGCAGAGGAGGAAGACCAGAAAGAAGCATTTGGCTCTGACTGTAGATCACCGAGGGGTTTCAATGAAACCCTGCAACGTTAGACATCATTTTGGTCGTCACGACACGACTAGGAGCACTGACAACGCCGCAACTTTGAAAATCACTTTTTAATGAGATAAACCATCATTTTCGTGCGTCTTTCTGTGCAAGAGTTAAGCTCGGTTTCTTGTTTCTACTGAACTCCAATAGCTCTCGTGAGCTTTTTGAAACTCAGCGTAGTCTAAGAGTTATCCTGAATTTTATGAAAAATTTATGCAGAAATCTCTTTTGCTAGCACAAAGAAAGCTATAAAAACGCAATTTTTTTCTATTTCTGAAATATTTTCAAGAATGCTTACTAGACTTGCTTCATTCAATTCATTTAGATATATGATCTTAACATCCGGCTCTTTGTCCCGGATAACTTCACTTTTTTTTAGTAAAGGTTGTGTTCTCTAATGTCGCTTAAAGCGAAGGTCACTAGAGTACACGGCTCTATGTATCGAAGCTGCATTAGATCCTAGTGAAAAGTCTTTGAGAAGGTAAAGTATTTTTCAACTGCGCTAAACTGCGCTTTGCGAATGTATGTTAGTTATTTGGTACGTGCGATTAGCAACTTGCACGTCAGGAGCAAATCCCATCGTTTTATTTGAATTTACGATCTTTAGCTGAAAACTGTTGTCCTTGTTAGATTCTATGTGTTCACCTTCAAAGGAAAGATCGCAGAATTCCTTGTAGAAAATGGGCAGTGTCGCAAAAAAGCATGGTCTGCAGTCCTCTTTATTGGCACAAAGAATCAAATATTTTCATCTATGTGTAGAATTTTCATAGAATAGACACGAGTATCAATGTTTACAGCGACATTTCACCATGTGAAGAGTTATATCTTATAAGTACGCATACGCTTCATTCTGGAGTGATTTCATTAGCTATTTGGATTTTTTCGAAGATTTTTTTACGAAGTAGTAATCTGCGGCCTTCTTCATGGTTTTTACAAATAGAACTATAATGCTGGAATCCTGCATTGATTGTGAAGTCAAAATTCGATAAGATAGCAAACGTAGCAATGTTTACGTTCTCCTCCCGAATTTTCTTAGACTGCCGACGTGCATAGGGCAATATTCAGTCTTGGGTCCAACGTCTACTCCCAGTTGGCGGTTGTTATGTTGGAATATTGAATCCAAATTCTATTTTCATAGACCACCTCACTTCTGAACAATGTGCATTGAGTCTTTTCATTAGTTGAGTCAGATAAAAGCTACGAAATAACAAAGCTGTGAAGCCTTGTATAAAGTGGTGACCCCTTTCCAACGTCCTCAAGTTCGTTTCCCAAAGATGCTCTCGGTCTTGCGAGCAAATATCCTGTAATTGCTCACTAATCAGCTCGGATCTCTTTAGTAAACTCAGTAGCGTGCTCATAAATCTCCATAATTATCCTCGAGAGCTCAAACCGCACACAGATGCAGCTGAATCACGTCACATTTTTAATGGAAGTGGATACGGAGGACGAAACAAAATTTAGACCTCTTCACCCCCCCCCCCCCTCTTGAGTCCACTAAAAAAATCATCAAGGTTTCGAATCCAAAACTGATTTGCGGATTTACTTGTATCAGAAAAAATGATATTATTGCAATTTTTTCTTAATGATTATTTTTTTATTTTTTTCTAATTATTTCATTTTTATTCCTGCGTAATTTGTTCAAATAGCAGCATTGGACTGCGCGGAAAAAGAAGTAATATATCAGATAATATATTTAGCTTATGAAGCCAGCTATATAGGAGAAACCGGAAGAGCACGGGGGTGATCCGCATGCTCGATTACCCCCCTGTGCCAAATCCCAGCCCCGTAGCTCAAATTTTGCAAAAAATCGATAAAATCGATATCGATCGATGACGAAAAGTAGCCTATGACACCCGCCGGGGTCCGTAGTGTATGTGTGCCAAATTTGGTCCGGATCGGTTCGGAAATGGAATTTTCTATTCGGAACATACGTACAGACAGACAGACAGACAGACATACAGACATACAGACAGACAGACAAACAGACATTCAGCTTTATATATAAGATGAGCTATGATAGAGTAGTGCGATAATTACATCTACAATGAGCTGCTCAATGTGGCTTATTGGCACTACTGTCACCAAGGAAGCGGTCGCACATACCATCAAGTACAGCAAAGGTGCGTTCGTCTTTCCCATGCGAATTTTGCTTGTAAAACTTGAGGGGGGAACTATCTGAGGGCTGATGAAACACTTGGTGGGGCAGACATAATACCGTTAATTCCGCACCGCTTTAGGCCTCTAAAGACGACGAGTAGTCGAAATGTTAGGCCACTGATGTAATAAAGAGCTTCACCAAAACCTGTGCTGGCAAAACAATACTGACAACACAATCTCATGATTGCAATTATCAAATGGAAAAATCAAGAGTTGTAAGGGAAGGGAGAGGAAATTAGTTCGGAACTTCCGCAGGACTTAGATTAGCCCGCTTTCTCCAGATTTTCAATGCTTTCTATTGAAAGATGTATATTCCCTTACAAATATAACACCAAAAATTTTCTATGAGAGCTGACTTTAAACAAAATTAAGGTTTGAATTTCAGTCAGAAAGCACTACATAACTTCAATATGACTTGTTATCTAGTGAAAAAGTAGCAAATTTACTAGCATATGAATATCTTGACATTTTCAGTAATTTCTTATCTACCTGATACAATAGGAAATTCTTGTAAAACAAGAATGCCATTAAAAAATACTTATGCATCGATTCGGAACTTCAGCAGGACTTTGTATAGCCCGGAGAACCCCTCAGATTTTCAAGGCGTTCTTGTTCTGCCGCTCAGATTCCCGCAAAGGGATGTAGCACATATCCCCTTCCTCCCTTACCTCATGAAGGTTTTCTCATTCAACCTTTGCACGGAAGCTATATGCTCTCGGTATCCATGCATAAATAATTTTATACATTCCAGGATTGAGCATGCGAAACGAGATAAATTGCTGAATATATTATCTTGAAGAAAATTTACACGCTAGGTCCAATGCTTGGGATGGAAATCACGAAATGGGAAATGAATTAAGATATATTAAATTTCCAAAGAGACATTGTTGGAAGTTGCAATCAATGTAAGAACTTTAAAAAAGTGGCTTTATTCATAATTTCGATCCTCCACCACACTTCAAAAAACAAATCCTCAATTTCATCCTCAATAATTAACAGTTACCAAATGAAATTACCATTTTGAAAATTGAATAGACAGAATAAATGAGTGCCTACCATTTCTGCCGATGTTTCTCCGAATTTTGAAACGATCAATCGAGGCTCATCATTGAAATCGACACATTCACCTTCGTAGATTTTTGAATTGTTTCACTGATATTACAACTTGCTCCGATAATTATAAAAATAATGTAAGAATGGATGTTATGTCAAAAGTCCTCCTTTCTTGTAACCTGGGCATTCTAGTATAACTTCACTCAATCTTCTGTGCCGTACGGGTTTTTAACGATGACACACTTTATTGCCTGACGTTTCGGTTACACACCGTCTTCAGAGGCCTGGAAAGGTGTCAGTCACATTGATATCACTCTACTTGCTGCCAAGCCCTTCTCCCATCTGCGCGCTCGATTCGTCTAGGATGAAGATCGAGAGGCTGGGCGTAGAAATCTACCCACCGAGTGTGTCACCAGTAGCAGTGTTATCTGCTTCAGAACTTGCTCGATGGACTGCAGTGACGAAATGAGCAGTCGGAACACTCTGAGACTGCTCAAGTATAGATCAGCTATCTCATAGTTCGCATAACGCAAGATACGGCAATAGATCACTTGTGATAGAAAGCTTTTCATTCTTGCCGTTCATTTTCGGATCCCGGGCAAATATATAGGACGCCTCTAAAGACTTTCGTGCAGAGATTTGATCTTCCAAGGCTAATATTTTGCACCTGATTTCAAAATCATCACCGCTATGTTCTACTTTCCTATGTTTACCTAGCGGGCTCATTATGCTCTGACGCTTCTTACTAGCGAGGTGTTCATTTATCCTTACGCTTAGTGGCCGGCCGGTTTCACCGATGTAAACGGAAGGGCAGCTCGTACATTCGATTTGGTAAACGACGCCAGTTTTTGCGCAGTCACCGGGTCTTCCGTAAGGGCACACTACGCAATCTCGTGTAGCACAGGTTCTGTCGTGCAGCCTGTTGCGCACTAGCTGTTTCTTAAGATTATCTCGTGGAATATTTACCAATACAACGTCCTTTTGCAGCTGTGCTTGTGCTAGGCATTGCTTGATTTCGGCAGTGACCCTTTCGGAGATGAAAGGCAAGCACAGAGCTACCCTGTTGATACTCTGTTCGCTTGTCTTTGTCGTGACTCTTTTTGGGCGTTTAAAATACATCGCATATCCATTTGAATTCATTATTTTAGCCGCAATTTCCAATGATTCTTCTCTTTCAGTCTTGCCACTACAGGTATTCTTTGCCGTTTCGAACATGTTGTGTATAACGGCTCGTTTAACGGCTATCGGATGCTCGGATTTTGCGTGCAAAATGATGTTCTTATTACTCTCCTTGCGGTACCATTTAATGCGCACCGAGCCGCTAGCCACCATCAATTGTGTGTTCAGGAACGGAAGCCAACCGTCTCGTGGCCTTTCTCTTGTTAGGCTTATGTACTGCGATTGTTGGTTTAGTAGTCTGAAGCACTCGTCCATTTCGGACTGAGTTGCAGTAACGATACAACAATCGTCAATGTATCTGCAGTACATAAGCGGGCTCCTGGCTAGCACTGGTTGTTCTATTTTGCTCATGAAGCAGATTGCCAATACGGGTGCTAGCCTTTGGCCCATTGCCAGCCCTCTAATTTGCGCAAAATATTTCCCAGACCACTTGAAGATATTGCAGCTCAAGCATTCCTTGATGAGCGTTATGATGCGCGTCTTGCTGAGACCGTACATCAGCATGGTTTTAGCATGCGAGTCCAGCATCTCAGATAGTGCTTGCAAGGCGCCAGTGGATACATTAGTATACAAAGAGGTGACATCAAACGACTCATACGCGCAGTTCTGGTCAAAGTTCGTCTGCAGCAAAAGCTCAAGGAAATGACTGGTGCTGCTCAAATGAGCCGGTATCTTATTCAAGAGCTGACTGACAATTTTATTGAGGAACCATGATATTCGATCCGTTGGCCCGTTGGTACAGCTGATGATGGGTCGTATTTTGTACGACTTGGCGGACACCGACTGCATATCGCGTAAAGAGAGTTTATGCGTTTAACTAGTCCATAAAAGACAGGGCACGTGGGGGTTTCCAGTTTCAGCCCACTAAGAAACTTCTCGTAAAGACCTGCTTCTCTACCTATCAACGTCCATACATGATTCAACCTCTTGCTTTGTGCAAGGAATTCCCTCTCACTTGTTGGTTGATAGATAGTTCGAACTGACAAATGCTCTTCAGTTATTGCGCGGTCAAGATCCTGTGGCATGACTACAAATTCTCCACCTTTGTCGCTGACCGAAAGGCGAATAGTGCCATTATTAGTCAGTTCCCTTAATTCTCTGAAACCCTGCTCCTGCGCGCGTGTCAAGTTAGATCTTCTTATGTTTTTGTTGTTATTGAGAATTTTCAATATGCCCAACGAAAGTATACGGAACTTGGTGTCTGCAACAGCATAAGGTTCAGGCTCTTTGTAAAATGAAGACGGAAATGGGATTGGTGGTAAGGTCCTTCTACTAAGAGCATCAGATGTTTGCATCTGGTCGTCATGCCTCAATTTAACTCGTAGCTGGTCTCTAAATCGTTGCAGTGAATCCAATACGCTGCGATATGTTCTGGATATTATATTCTGGGTTGGTGCGAAAGAGGGTCCTAAACTCAGAAATTCAATAGCATTCGGAGAAATCTATTGAACTACATATTAAGAATGGATACTTGCGTACCTAGTGTAGCTGTATTCCATGTTTTTCGAC